>OW386289.2:69649066-70124951 GCA_936432065.2 Rutpela maculata
GAAATAAAAATATCAGATAGAGAGGACTGGAAAAATCGGCACAAGTAAGTAGTCTGGTATACGGACGGCTCTAACACAGGACAGGAAGTCGGAGCTAGGACTTACGTAACAAGGTCGAGAACGATCAGTCTAGGAATTGTAGCGTTCACTTTAACCTGATCGCTACATAGCCGTAGGTTCTCCATTTTTACGTAGTTTTAAGGGTCTTAAACCACCACTATCATTGATTTTAGTAGTATGCACCGAAATGCGGTTGCAGATTTATTGCCAGATATAGCATAATTGATGTGTTGTAATCTCAGTATTAAGTGGGTAACTCCACCTTAATATCTGTTAATGTTTTGCAGATTATTTCCTGGACCGCTGCTGTCGTTTTGTTTCACTCGTTCTTCAATGACGGAGTTCTTTAAACAAACAACGTCGTATTAATTTTGACGAAACATAAGCCTAGCGCCATCTATTGCTTCACTTGTTAGTTACTTCAAAATTCCTTTAAGCAATGTAGAAACCCGTACCACGACAGTTTTCAATTATATGCAATGTCGCTATAATTCAATAATATTAATTAACATGAACTTATTAATTTATTGAGATAAGATCATGTGAAATTACGATGATCATTATTTAGTTTACGTAGATTCATGTCCCCATGGATTCATGGATAGTTAACATTTTGGGTAAGACCGTTGGTAGTAATGGTTACGAGACACGCGTCACCGGAAGGCAACAACTGAGCAACCAAGCATTTGTCGTTTGGCTGCAGAGACAAAATCATTGCCGTACGCCATTGTTGCTTTGCCGTAAACTAACTACTTCATCCAGAGTTAGGTAAATAAAAATCTTTATAACATCTATCCAATTTCCATTTATGATGGTAACTGATTATTGCATTTGTGTTTATTTCTTGAAACTGTCGGTGATGATTGAAATATACGTAGATTTTGGGGTATGGATTCCACGCCGGCTGTTCGTTTAAATTCATTCAAAATGGGTTACTTATAAAACTACGTTTGGCCAAGAACTGAAATTAACTTGACTATATAATAGTAAATAGGGTATAATTTACTAAGAAATTTTTGAGATTAAGTCAGGGTTAATTAGAGGTTATGTACAGTATGTAGGGTGTCGGTACGGTTTTGAACGACTTATGCAATTTTTATGGAATTTAAGTTTGGGGATTTTGGTTGTAAAGGTATAGTCAAGAACTAAGAACGCACCTTGAGTGCCTCTTGCACACAAAGCTTAACAGATGAAATAACAGATTGGACTCTTCTAGGTGATGAAGTAGTTATGCAGTAGCTAAATTAACCCCGAGCTCTATTTTTGGAAGTTGTATGGAGCGGATGAAGAGATTTCATGGACCCAGGTAGCTTGAAATGTTTGTTAATTTTATGGACCTGGTTATGGACCGCTAGTTCAATTCTACCTTAATCTAGTAATGGTTTTGATGCACGACTAGTTATCAGTAGCAGCTGTGAGTTGATGGTACCTGAGGACATGTCTCGCTGATCACCATTCTCAACCATGTAACTGGGAGCCGAGTAAGACAGAAAGGCAGTAGTGTTGGTTCCAAGGAAGTGGTGAGAGTATCAACTCATGTCGTTAATTCATACTTCGACACTCAAATTTCAACCTTTTTACTTCGTCTAGGCCTTCTGCCATGATATTTTTTTATAAATTTTATTGATTAGCCTTCAGCTTTTAATCTTAGTATACTTATTTCACAATCAACAAAGTGTTACCGCCTTCAGCGTTATTTAGTTTTTCACATGTATATCACATTGTGAAGAAAATAGCTATTTTCTACAAATTATTTGTAGCCACATTACTTACTACGTTAGACCTCATTTATGGTTATATAACTTAGTGTATAAATTATTATTTATATCGTTTGTCCATATACCTATGTGGCACTCACTCGCCAGTGAAGATCCTACCAAGTTGCTAATATGAAGAGTAACCTAGGATATCAGAAAAACAGAAGAAATAATATATGATTATCGAATATCGAATGTTATGTATATTTATACAAAAAAATCGGCAGCTACTGGAAGCGGCTGGAACCTCCCCACCCGGTGAATCTTTGAAGCCGAAAAGAGCACTAAACAATATGAACGATCTCATTTAATTATATTTATTAAGTTGAAATATTTTTTTTCGTATTAAATCAGAAAAAAGTCTTGCTTTCGGTGGGATTTGGACCTAAGAACTTGAGTGTTAAATTTATAGTCTGCACAACATTAATATTTTATTCAATGTTTTTAATACAAATATATGCTTCATCGGATCCTAGCCCGGGGCCAGCCAGACAACCACGGTGAACACCGCCGTGGCGAGTGTGAGGCTGGACGGGGTAGGTCCGGTTTGGCTTGGAGAAAAATAGAAAACTAGCTCCTGTCTTCTGTAGGTAGGCTTAAAGACTAGGTTAAAATTATGTGTCCACATGGACCTAAAATTAATATAAAAATAAACACAATTCTATAAAAACGTTCGTAGGCAAGAGCACTTAATAATTTTGATTATTGATATGGGAAACAACTAAACGAAAACACCTGTTCGTTGGTAATGGGATGGATGGCAGGGATGGCCATCTTTGGAAAAACCATGTAACTCTTGGTGCATAGCTTCCCTGCCAGATGTAGCCAGGGTAGTGTTCATGGTGGATCGTTTAAGTTTGAGTTGGTATATTTTGTTTTATCTTTTGGCCTCGACCAATTTTTCACTAAGTCGGTCGGGGAAGTGATAGCTGTCAAATTTTTGGTTCCAATGTTTCTCTGGGGAATTTGGTTTTTGAAAAATGTTTAGGTTGGTACCAATGTCTTAAATTGTTTTTAGGTTATGTAGTACTATTTTTAGGTTATGTTGCCGGAAGAATTTCCGGCGGGATGCCGGAAGTAACGGAAATAGATTTTAAAATATAATGTCACTGTCACTTTTAAAGTTTTATTGGAAAAAACTCACCGAAAGCGTTCCGGTGGGGTTGCTTACACTTGTAGGGCTTGTAAGCGGTTCAGGATGGCCTCTCACACCATCCGTGGGCTTTATAAACGTCAAAAAAACTTGTAATCACTCGATGCACCTGACACGTCAAAAATACTCAGCATACAGTCTGCACGCCTTAACACACTAGCACAGAACTTATACCACAAATGGACACGTAGTATTTTTTGGGAATTTTCCTTTGAGTCCATTTAATAAAATTTGACATTTTTATGAAAATTTGACATTTTTCTGAAGTGACATTTTTCCGAAAATTTGACATTTTGCTGAATTTTTGACATTTTTACAAAAAGTGACATTTCTCCGAAAATTTGACATTTTTTTCGAAAATTTGACATTTTTCTGAAGTGACTACTACGAAAATTTGACAATTTTCAAACATTTGACATTTTTCTGAAAGGTGACATTTCTTCGAAAATTTGACTTTTTTTCGAAAATTTGACATTTTTCTGAAAAGTGACATTTTTCCGAAAATTTGACATTTTTCCGAAAATTTGACATTTTCCTGAATTTTTGACATTTTTCTGAAAAGTGGCATTTCTCCGAAAATTTGACATTTTTTCGAAAATTTGACAATTTTCAAACATTTGACATTTTTCTGAAAGGTGACATTTCTACGAAAATTTGACGTTTTCTCGAAAATTTGGCATTTATCTGAAAAGTGACATTTTTCCGAAAATTTGACATATTTCTGAAAAGTGACATTTCCCTGAAAATTTAAAATTTTTTCGAAAATTTGACATTTTTCTGAAAAGTGACATTTCTCCGAAAATTTGACGTTTTCCTGAAAATTTGGCATTTTTTAAAAATCTGACATTTTTCTGAAAAGTGACATTTCTCCGAAAATTTGATATTTCTTGGAAATTAAAAAAAAAAAATTCGTGACTCGTCTTGTAGAAATATTTTTTTGATATCATCAGGTCGCCTGCTATAAGAATTTTATGCTTTTACGACGTCATCAGAACGTAGGTGTATTTTTAATTCACTCGTATTCCATCCATCTACAATATTTCCATCTACGTTTCAAACTTTAATTGGATGTTTCCAATAGTTAAGTCGATATCTGCACCAGTTTCTAAGAATTTTTCTTATTTGTGACGTCATGTGACGTAGGTGTATTATTAATTCACTCGTAATCCGTCCGTCTACAATATTTATACCTACGTTTCAAATTTCAGTTCGATATCTTCAACCGTTCCCGAGTTATCAGCCGAAATCACCGAACACCTCTGTCAATATTAGAATATCACCCTGTACATTGCACTGCTTTGAGGACAAAACAAGTGAAATTTTTGTTTTTTAATTTTTTTCACGGAAACCAAATCGAAAAAGTGCAAGTGTGATATATCGTTGAAATCGGAATTTTTACTGCTTTTCAATGGTTCAATTACAAATTGTAAGTAATCATAAAATAAACAACTTGTTGTGCCAAAACGGCACTAAACGTAATCCGATCTCAACCAAAACCTTTTCAGATCTTCTGGAACACTAAAGAAACCCTCATGCAAAGTTTCATCCAAATCCGTTTAGTAGCTTCGCCGCTATCGTGCTAACATACATACACACACACATACACACACACAGACATTTTTCAAAAACAACTTTTTTGGGTTCCTGGGACCTCAAAACGTAAAGATTTGATGTTATCTCAATTTTCGATTTTGGACTAATTGTAGTAACCTCCCACAATTTTATTGTGGGGAGGTTAAAATGAAAATGAAAATATTTATCTTTTTCAATATATTCTTATACATTGATTTGCGATTTATTTTAAATAACATTAAAATTATAGTGAAAACAACTATAAATTATTGGTGACCCCGATTTTGAACTCTTTTTTAAAAAATTGATTTTTGGCCCTGATTTGAAGAAACTTTTGGATATTTGCCCCATTTTAAATGAAGCAGTAATTATATTTAATTGGATAATTTGTACTTGATTAACAAAATCCATCAAAATATTGGATAGGATTGAAGCAATCATACTATTATATTTGGTGATTAATAATTGGAAATTTTGGAATAGATAAGTTATCTCCAACTGTACTTTTCGAAGCGACTGTCGAATTTAGTCATCTCCAGAAGATAATTTTCCTTTGGATATTTTTACTGACAAATTATACGGTAAGTGAGTTGTTTTTCACTTTTCCTTCGTTAACAGTTGATTAATTATGGCACATCCAGCAGATAATATTCCAATTGATAATCCAGTCGTGACACCTCGTAACCAATATATTACATCTGTAAAACTACCCCCGTTTTGAGTTACAAAACCTGAAATTTGATTTGCTCAGGTAGAGTCACAATTTGCTGTCTCTAGAATTGTCAGTGATAGACGTAAATACGAACAGGTTGTAGCTTCATTACCTTTAGATATAATAACTAGTGTTTATGATATTATTGCAAATCCTCCTGTTGAAAACTTATATGATAATTTGAAAAAATCGTTGATATCGAGGCTTACTGCAAGCGAAGAGAAGCGTCTCGATGACCTTCTTTTAGGATCCCATATGGGAGACCTCAAACCATCGGACTTTTTCCGATCCATGTTGAATGTGGCTGGAGGCTCTCATATGGTAAGCCAAGAACTTTTAATTAAATTGTGGAAGAGACGCTTACCCTAAACTATTAATATCGCTCTTACAGTCTCAGGTAAGACAGAAATGAAAGATATTACGGACATTGCAGACCGGATATGGGAATCGTGTCAAGGATTTTAGCGCCTGTAAATCCGTACAATTCACAAATGAATTCGTCAACTGAATCTATTTCTGATTCAGCATTTAAAAATTTTACTACTGACTTTCAAAATTCTTTAGTTCAAGTTTTTCAGCGTCAAGAAGTTTTTAACTCTCAACTTCATTCTATCCAAACTCAAATTGCTTAAAAAAATATTAATCCTCCTGCCTCTACATCGTTTTGTAATTGTCAATCTCGAAGTAGTTCTAGACCTAGAACTCGTTCTTCTAGTCGAAATGCTATTAAGAGATTTGATCGTTCAAACAATACCGTTTGTTATTAGCACCAACTTTATAAAGATAAAGCTCACCGTTGTGGAGGCACTTGTATTTTCAATAAATTTTTAAAGGTCCACAACGACTAAAAGTTGATAATATTTTAAAATTTAACGTTAACATGTCTGACAGCAAACGTCGTCTTTTTATTTACGATCGCTCAAATAACCTACGGTTTTTGATCGATACCGGAGCTGATTTGTCGGTTATTCCACGTAATACTTTTACCGATTTAAAAAGAAATTTTGACACAGTATTGACCGCAGCTAATGGTTCTATTATTTACACGTACGGTTAAAAGTTATTAAAAGTGAATTTAAATTTACGCAGATTGTTCCCTTTTGTTTTTAATATAGCTGACATTGACATTCCAATTATTGGAGCTGACTTTTTGGATTAATAGTAGATCTTAAAAGATCATGTTTAATTGATGGTTTGACTAACTTATCGATAAGTTGTTCGATTAAAATTAGTCCTTTTGACTCTTTTAAATTATTTCCTTTAACAAATGAATACAACAAATTGCTTTTATAGTTTCCTAACTTAATTAGTTCTCGAAATTATAATTTAACTGTCAAACATTCGGTTGTTCATCATACTGTTACTGAAGGACATCTACCTTTTTGTCATCCACGTAGACTAGACAATGTAAAGTTTAAAATAGCTCAAAATGAATTAATATGGTTGAGTTGGAAATATGTAAACCTTCGCCTTCCTCCGCATCTTCACCGCTTCATATGGTAGCTAAAAAATAGCAAAATGACTGGAGACCGTGCGGAGATTATCGACAACTAAATATTGTTACAGTTCCCGACAGATATCCATTACCCCATCTACATAATTTCAACTCTCGATTATATGGCTGTACTATTTTCTCGAAAATAGATTTAGTTAGAGCCTACCATCAAATACCAGTTGCAGAGAGTGATATTTTCAAAACAGCAATTACTACGCCTTTTGGTTTATTCGAATTTTCTCGGATGCCATTCGGCCTACGTAATGCTGGACAAACCTTCCAAAGATTTATGGACGAAGGGTTGTTTTTCACTTTTGTGTATTAAGTTGATATCTTAGTTGCAAGTAATTAAAATACGCAACATTTGGAACATTTAAAACTTGTTTTCGAACGATTATATCAATATGGTATAAATATTAAACCATCAAAATGTATTTTTGGAACTGATAATTTAACCTTTTTAGGGCATCATATTCCTTCACAAGGTATTTTACCTTCTTCTGAAAGAGTTGATGTTATTAATAATTCTCCATTACCAACAACACTTCTTAAACAACTTCAACGTTTTATAGGTATGGTAAACTTTTATCATCGTTTCGTACCTAACTTCGCTGAAATTTTAGTTCCTTTACATTCTTTCTGTACAAATTTATCGCATAATAAAATTGCGAAAATAGATGATTTTCCTATTGACTGTATAGATAGTCTTTCAAAAGCTAAAAAAGCTATTGTTGATGCAGTTATTTTAGCTCATCCTTGTTGTAATGATGATATATTCTTATCTCTTACAGTAGATTGTTCAAATATCTCTATGCTAGAGCAACGAGATAGCAAAGAAGTATTTACCCCTTCAGTTTTCTTTTCGCGTAAACTCACCTTGACTGAAACTAGATACTCAGTTTTTGATAAAGAGCTTATCCTTATATTCTGCTATTAAACATTTTAATCATTTACTTGAAGGTCGTAAATTTATTTGTTTTACCGACCATAAACCTTTGATCAATGCTTTATTCACGAAAACCGAAAGATCTCCAAGACAAATACGTCATTTAGAGTATATTGCTCAGTTTTCTTGTGAAATTAAACATATTAAAGGAAGTGAAAATATCATAGCTGATACCTTGTCAAATATTTATGACACATCTTCTTTAGACCAATGTATTTCACCAATTCAACCAGAAAAGTCCCTTTCAATTAATATTAATTTTGACTTGAAATTATTAAGCAAAGCTCAAGATAAAGATTCTGACCTTAAACACTTATTGTCGAATCAATCTGCAAATTTTAAACATACTTTCAATTTGAAAAGAATTAAGATTCCAAATTTGGATGAATTTATTTGGTGCGATGTTTCTCGTCCAAAACACCGACCTTACGTTCCAATTATTTACAGAAGAATAATATTTGATATATTTCATGGTCTGTCTCACCCTGGAATTAAAGCTGCTAGGACTTTAGTAACTAATAATTATTTTTGGCCAAAAATGTCTAGTGACTGCAATTTATGGGTCAAGTCGTGCGTTAGCTTATAAAGTCACACGTCACACTAAAAGCCCACTAGGAAATTATCAAATCCCTAAATGCAGATTCGATCATATTCATATAGATTTGGTAGGACCATTACCTCCTTCTAAATGTTGTTCCTACATTCTTACAGTTATCGAACGTTTTACCAGATGGCCAGAGGCTTATCCTCTGCACAGTGGCGGCTGGTGAAATTTCAATATTTTTTTTCTCGTCTGTGGCGCATGGGACCCATACGAAACTTGGGAAATAACATCTAGAGAAGCACTTCTCTAATGACCCCTAAAAAATTTTGAAAAAGCAGTTTGCGAAAAAATTTTTGAAAATTCGCTAGCCTCCCCTGGGTCTAGGGACTCCTGTTTACTTTTATTTTTTTTTGTCATATGCATTTGACTTTTCATAAAAATGCATCGACAGATTTTGGAGTTTGTGAAAATATTTTCATTACTAACTGAGATACAACGAATTGAAATATTGTAATTTGTTAAATTGTAAATTACAAAATTTCAGTTCATTGCATTTCAGTTAGTAATGAAAATATTTTCACAAACTCTAAAATCTGTCGATGCATTTTTATGAAAAGTCAAATGCATATGACAAAAAAAAATAAAAGTAAACAGGGGTCCCTAGACCCAGGGGAGGCTAGCAAATTTTCAAAAATTTTTTCGCAAACTGCTTTTTCAAAATTTTTTAGGGGTCATTAGAGAAGTGCTTCTCTAGATGTTATTTCCCAAATTTCGTATGGGTCCCATGCGCCACAGACGAGAAAAAAAATATTGAAATTTCACCAGCCGCCGCTGCCTCTGCATGATATAACAGCGGAAACGGTAGCACACACATTGTTCGAGAATTTTGTGTGCCGTTTCGGTGTGTCTTTGACCGTGACAACTGACCAAGGAGTTCAGTTCGAATCCAGATTATTCAGTGAATTTCCAAAATTTTTAGGATTCCACAGGATACGTATCACTTCATATCACCCTTCTAGTAACGGTTTAGTGGAAAGGTTTCATCGATCTCTTAAAGCTGTATTAACAGCTAGAGCTAATACCTTTAATTGGGTAAATGAGCTTCCAATTGTGTTATTAGCTTTCAGAACGATTCCCAAGGAAGATTTGCAATGTTCATCTGCAGAACTAATTCACGGTCAAAGTACGTTTACCTGGCGCATTTTTCATTAAATCATATGATACACCAAACATACCTTTATTTATTGACAAATTGCGCAATTACTTTCACGATTTAAAATTTGTTTCTCCATTTCCTCATGTTAATTATAAAACATTTGTTAATCCTGAGATTTCCAAACGTGATTTTATATTTGTTCGTAAAGAACGTTAACGTACATTTACTCCACTGTACGAGGGTCCTTTTAAAGTTTTATCCCGTACAGATAAGTTAATTACTTTTAATAAAGCAAATAAGGTTATAACTGTCAATGTTGACAGAGTCAAACCTGCTTTTTTGTTAGTTGACAGATGTGATATTCCGCCAACCAGTATTAAGAAAGCCTAAATTGATTGATTGTTCTTTTTACTAACCGGAGAGGGGGGGGGGGTGGCACTCACTCGTCAGTGAGTTACTAATATAAAGAGTAACCTAGGATATCAGAAAAACAGAAGAAATAATATATGATTATCGAATATCGAATGTTATGTGTATACAAAAAATGAAAATGAAAATGAAAATATTTATTTTTTTCAATATATTCTTATAAATTGATTTACGATTTATTTTAAATAACATTAAAATTATAGTGAAAACCACTATAACCTAGTATTGTCGATATTCTAACGGTACATATTTTATGCCGTGGTTAAATATTTTGATTACATTTGGTAATATATACCTTTTCACCTTATTGAGTAGTTTATTTGATTGTGAAATTTTATTTCTTTTTAATACCTATGAAGGTTTAAGGCCACTGAATAGCCACAGTTAGTATTTGCAGTGACAGACAGGTACAACATAGGTATCTATTAAGGTGGCTATTTTTCGCCCAGGATTTTTTTTTAATTTTCTATTTAATAAAGTCGAACCACGACCCAGTCTCCATTAAATAAACGAGAACCGGGCACTCTGAAACCCACCCCTAGCTTTAGGGGAAAGGTTAACAGAGCAGAATACACCCCACAGTATCAAGCTGAAATGGTCGCTGTACAGTGATGTGAAAAGGATATAATAGGCCGGGAGCCCGTGTATAAAATGGCTGACTATCCGGCGAACTTTGAAAATATGAAAAATGGATTGTTCTTATATAAGTTAGCAATGAATGGACCGTCAGCTGGTTGGGTAGCGGTGGGGGTGGCTGTCAAAGAGTTGAAAACACGTAAAAAAATTGAAAAAAGAAACTATCCGGCGAACGCTGAAACTTATATGAGGGGAAGATTATGTTATATAATGAAAGTAGAACATAGTCAGCTGGACGGGGGGTGGTGGATTTACCGTCAGCTGATCGACCAAACATGTCCAAAAACATGAAAAATTTAAATTATTCGGCGAACTTTAAAATTTGGGTATAAAATAATATTTACACTGAGATTCATGAAAAACATAGTCAGCTGCAAGTATGTGGGTGGAAAAGTCGTCAGCTGGTACAGAACAGTGCCGAGTGTTGATCACCTGCAAGGCAGCGCGCGTCACCTTTCTTGCATCAGCTGACGACTTTTCCATCCACATACTTGCAGCTGACTGTGTTTATCGTTAATCTTAGTATGAATATTATCATATACCCGAATTTCAAAGTTCGCCATAAAGATTTAATTAGTAATATCCATATTGATAACTTAATGTTAGAAAACGTGCGTGCGGCACTCCCGAGTTTCTTTTTTTAATTTGATTAAATATTCAATTCACTATTAATATACATTATTTTATGAGAATACAAATTAATACATTCTACATTTCAAACTTATACAGGATGATCTGCTCGGGAAAGTTATTTAGTTTAGTGAAAATAAAAATAAATTTATTCGGCTTCCAATAACAGATCTTCCTCATTCTCATTTTTATCCAACTCATCACTCTCTTGATGCTCAGTGGGTGAAAGATCATTTTCATCTTTGTCACTCGCATCTAAAAAAAAATATTATTTATAAAAAATTAATTAAGATTATAATAGGATGAAAAGTGAAAAGCACAAATGATATAATACCTTCAGTATTTGTGGCATCTCAGATAATCATTTCAACTTATGGAGGTAATTGATCTCCATCAAACCACTTGCAAATTAAATTTGTTTTCCTCAAGCTGTCACCCATAACCAAGGGATCTAATGTAGATGGCAGAGAGAGATGCATCAAAATTTTTGTGTGGTAACCGAAATTCGTTATCATTTTCGCTAAATTTATACACCTTAGTGAAGGTAGCTACACGAGCATCATTGACGTTTTTTATAGCTTTAAACCCATACATCGTGCAAACAAAGTTCTCTATTATGTTAATTATTTAGGTTCTCCTCTGGTAAATTATTCAGACATTTAAATGCTTCAATAAACTCTTGATCTTTTCTTAATATAGTGAAAGGCTTCTTTTTCCTTTCTTGAAAAATACGGGATTATAATCACATCTCGCGAAACCGTGGAAAGAAGGCAATGCGTTACACAATTCGTCGCCAAGCTGAATACAAATCGTTTAGATATAAAAATCGTTCTTTATTTCCTACGTTTCTTTATTTCCATTTTTGTCCAAATTTTCACATTATTATGTACATTTTTCGTGTTTCCCAGCATGATGATAGGAATGCCAGTATCTGAACTTATGACACCACTGGTGTTCTCATTTATACGTGAAAAATCATTTTAGTGTCCGCCTCCTCGTGACTAGAACACGATAAGCTTTCCACGGTTTCTTAGGTGACACTAGATTGGATATAGTCGTTTCGAACTCAATAACTATAGCAGTTTTCAGTATTTAGGTATAGGGTTTTATTACATAAGAACGGAGCCATTTCATCACTTGCCCAATACATTGAAAGAAACTTGATTAGAGCTTCTAGAAGAAGTTATTGAAGCATTTAAAAGTTTGAATAATTTACCAGAGGAGAACCTAAATAATGTTAACATAATAGAGAAGTTTGTTTGCACGATGTATGGGTTTAAAGCTATATAAAACGTCAATGATGCTCGTGTAGTTACCTTCACTAAGATGTATAAATTTAGCGAAAATGATAACGAATTTCGGTTACCAGACAAAAATTTTGATGCATCTCTCGCCTCCGTCGAAATCGGAACTTGTACAGCACTTTTTAAGAACTGTGTATGTATGTATACGATTTGGAACAACGCACACAAACAAGTGCCATCTACATTAGATCTCTTGGTTATGGGTGACAGCTTGAGGAAAACAAATTTAACTTGCAAGTGGTTTGAAGGAGATCAATTACCTCCATAAGTGGAAATGATTATCTGAGATGCCACAAATACTGAAGGTATTATATCATTTGTGCTTTTCACTTTTCATCCTATTATAAATCTTAATCAATTTTTTATAAATAATATTTCTTTTTTAGATGCGAGTGACAAAGAGGAAAATGATCTTTCACCCACTGAGCATCAAGAGAGTGATGAGTTAGATAAAAATGAGAATGAGGAAGATCTGTTATCGGAAGCCGAATAAATTTATTTTTATTTTCACTAAACTAAATAAATTTTCTGAGCAGATCATCCTGTATAATTTTGAAATGTAGAATGTATTAATTTGTATTCTCATAAAATAATGTATATTAATAATAAATTGAATATTTAATCAAATTAAAAAAAGAAACTCGGGAGTGCCGCACGCACGTTTTCTAACATTAAGTTATCAATATCGATATTACTAATTAAATCTTTATGGCGAACTTGAAATTCGGGTATATGATAATATTCATACTAAGATTAACGATAAACACAGTCAGCTGCAAGTATGTGGGTGGAAAAGTAGTCAGCTGATGCAAGAAAGGTGACGCGCGCTGCCTCGCAGGTGATCAACACTCGGCACTGTTCTGTACCAGCTGACGACTTTTCCACCCACATACTTGCAGCTGACTATGTTTTTCGTGAATCTCAGTGTAAATATTATCTTATACCCAAATTTTAAAGTTCGCCGAATAATTTAAATATTTCTTCTTGTTTTTGGACCTGTTTGGTCGATCAGCTGACGGTAAATCCACCGCCCCCCGTCCAGCTGACTATGTTCTACTTTCATTATATAACATAATCTTCCCCTCATATAAGTTTCAGCGTTCGCCGGATAGTTTTTTTTCTCAATTTTTTTTACGTGTTTTCAACCCTTTGACAGCCACCCCCACCGCTACCCAACCAGCTGACGGTTCATTCATTGCTAACTTATATAAGAACAATCCATTTTTTATATTTTCAAAGTTCGCCGGATAGTCAGCCATTTTATACACGGGCTCCCGGCCTATAATGAGGCAAGGAGCTTTTAACCAGTCAATTACCATTTTTTCCGATAGCCAGGCAGCGCTAAATGCAATCGATTCCATGCAGGTCGATTTAAGACTAAAAAAAGTAGTTTAATATAATTACGAGTATAATTAGCTGTATTATTTAATAATTTTTGTAAAAAGAAAATAATTTTTATTTTACCGTAAATTTTACTGCATGATACCCCGCTTGATACTTATTAAAAATGTTTAAAAAAGTCGAATTAGGTAGATTTATCTATAAATTGGAATTCTAACATGTTTTAATTCTAAACGACTTTTCTTAGTGACAGTATTTCATATCGTTAAAATTGAACGTAGTTTACTCTTACATAATTTTCAGATTTTTTAATTTTCTGAACACCCTATACATCACATGTTAACTTACTCATATGGCAATTATATTTTTAACAAAAGCAAAACTTTTTATGAAGAATAAATTTTCCGCGTGAAATGAGAAATAAAAAAGTTTACCCTCTTATCCACTCTGTGGACACTTTTAAGGAAATAAAATAATAGAATTTTAAACTTTCATTAAATACTGGTAGTCAGCAAAATTACTTCGACTTAAGTACCATGCATAATTTTTTATTGGATAGTTTTAAGACTTTTAAATTTGTGTGAGAATAATTAAGGTGAATTCATAATGGTTCTCTTAACTCATAGTCGTATTTTGCCAATTTATGTTTAAAAAACTTGATATTATTAATAAATTGTGGATAATAATATTTAGACCTGATTTTTTCATTAAAATATGATACATAAATACCAGAAAAGAAAATAATCGTTTCCAGGGAAATTATTTACAGAGTAAAATTCACAGGATTGAAAAACATTTATACCTAATTGAAAAAAACTGGTAAAACTTACGTAATTTTTTACAGCCACAAAAACAGACGGACAGAATAAATAGATATACTATTAGTTTCATTCTATAAAAATATTAAATGTATGGCACACTATCAGCGTATAGAGACGCAAAGAGTTACTGGCAACTGATAAATAATATTAATGTCAATATCCCGTCCCAAGAGAAGAAACTTTCAGGGACAAATTGAGAAATGTCTATAAAAAATTATTTACGTAGGTACCTACGTTAAATATACTCGATTGAAATGTGTTGTGAAAAATATTTAGTAGGTAAGTAATGCATATTTAATTACCATATTGACATATCGTTATAGTGCGTCAGTATTTAATGTCTTCTGTAAAAATTAACCGCTGAGCTTCAAAAATTACAATTATTTCTGTTTGTTTTCTAGTCGTCAGTTAATGAACTATTATCTATCTTATTATCATAACTATCAATCATATCATTCGTATCATTAAATTAATTTGGTAGGTAACAAAATTAATTAATACAGAAGGCGTTTCAGAAAAAGTTATTTTAGGCAAAACATTTATAGTAAACTTATGCCTCGAATCGCTTTCTGGTGTACGTAGGGTTGCCAGGCATCCGGCTTTAGCCGGATATGTTTGGCTTTTTACGGTTTCGTCCGGCTAAAAATTAACATGTCCGGCCTGTTCGGCTTTTGTTTGGCTTTTTGCCTAAGGCTCCAAAAATCATTTAAATACATAATTTCCGATTTTAAGTTTTAAAAAGAATTTTTTTTTTTTTCGTAATAAAAATTATTTTATTTTATATGATTAGAATTAATTATTCAGTTTTTTTTGTGATAAACTTACCAAAGTTTCATTTGATATAAATTTGTATGAATTCGTTTCATACGTGACTTTTTCGTTTTTTTTTTTTTTTTGTTTTTCGTTTTTAGTCGCTTTTCTGTAGATACATTTTATTGTTTTGAGATGACTTTTTCTGTTCCTATGTAACAAATGTTTACTTTTAAATTAATCAAGTTTAATTTTAAAAGGCTAATTTTGTGCTTTAGTTATTTTTTTTATGGCGAACGAATGCTGTTCAGCTTTTTACACCAAATGTCCGGCCAAATTTATAAGTAAAGTCCGGCTTTTCGAATTTTAGGCCTGGCAACCTTAGGTGTACCTAAGCTAAATAAAAGTTATGCGAGTGAAACGTTTTTAATCTTCGACGATTGGACGGTGCTTACTGCTTATGCGTTACGCGTTTAACGCGTAACGCTCTTTTCACACTATACGGTTTTGATCGTACGGTAAAGAACCGTACGGCTTTTTGTCGTGACACTGTTGTTTTCACATTGCACGGTCTTTTGCCGTTGTAAGCTCAACATTTTCATTTCATTTGTAATAATAAGACAATTATACGACAATTTCATGTTCTGATTTTTTGTTTTTTAATAAGTATTAAATATACTTACCAAACGCATTTTTATTTTGTCTTCCATCAAATCAAAATCTTGTTTCAGTTCTAAGCAAACTTCCAGGCTTTCTTGTGGCAATTTGATCTTTATAAACATTAAAAGTTTTGTCCCATAGCACAGGCCTACTTTGAATCAAGGTTATCAAGACTTCCGCATCAATTTCATCCATTTCCCAAAAGTTAATAATTAATAATTCAACAAAACAATGTAGCTGCCGTATGGCTCAAAACCGTTGAATGTGAAAGCACGCATTTAGTTATGTAGACCACTGAGTCAAAGGTGCCGTACGGCAGCCGTTGAATCCAGTGGCAAGGGACGGCTGCTGCACGGCACGGCACCGGCGTTTTGCCGTCATCGTATAATGTGAAAGGTCCCATGCTTTTCTTCACTCCACTAAAAGAATGCGGCCGCACGGCTTTACTTTTTACGATCAAAACCGTGTAGTGTGAAAAGAGCGTAACGCTCTTTTCACACTATACGGTTTTGATCGTACGGTAAAAAACCGTACGGCCGCATTCTTTTAGTGGAGTGAAGAAAAGCATGGGACCTTTCACATTATACGATAACGGCAAAACGCCGGTGCCGTGCAGCAGCCGTCCCTTGCCACTGGACTCGGCGGCTGCCGTACGGCACCTTTGACTCAGTGGTCTACATAACTAAATGCGCGCTTTCACATTCAACGGTTTTGAGCCGTACGGCAGCTATATTGTTTTGTTGGATTATTGATTATTAACTTTTGTGAAATGGATGAAATTGATGCGGAAGTTTTGATAACCTTGGTTCAAAGTAGGCCTGTGCTGTGGGAGAAAACTCTTAATGTTTATAAAAATCGGATTGCCACAAGAAAGTCTGGAAGTTTGCTTAGAACTGAAACAAGATTTTGATTCGATGGAAGACAAAGCTAAAAATACGTTTGATAAGTATATTTAATACTTATTAAAAAACAAAAAATCAGAACATGAAATTGTCGTATAATTGTCTCATTATTACAAATGAAATGAAAATGTTGAGCTTACAACGGCAAAAAACCGTGCAATGTGAAAACAACAATGTCACGACCAAAAGCCGTACGGTTTTTTACCGTACGATCAAAACCGTATAGTGTGAAAAGAGCGTAAGTGTATGTCTGTATGTATATGTATATAGCTTCATAATAGCTATAGCTTCATAACTTAAAAATGCGTTTACCGATTTTGATGGGATTTTTTGTTACGCACGCACTAGGGGTGGCATAGGTGGCAAAGAAATGGGCCATTAGATTTATGACTGGTAAAGTGTTGGCAACTTTTGCCAATACCCAAAAAGCGAATAGAAAGTGCTGTTTAATATTATATCATATTTTCTGTAATGGTAAGTTGATGGCCTTATGTGTTTTGTTATTACATACTTGGAATTATTTCACCATCGTTGGTACATTAAATGTATAAAAGCACTCTTTTGTCAATACCAAAAAAGCTAATACAAAGTGCTGTGTAACCATCATAGCTCCTGGAAATATTTAACCATCACTGGTATAGTATGTAAAAAAAGCACTTTTTTGCCAATACCTGGAAAGCGAATACAAATTACTCGTCTATAATCATTATAACCCCCTTCAGACCTTTAGGACAAGATGGGAGGCAGCCATGTTGCTATTTTGATCGAAAAGTAGATCCAGTAAAATTTATATCATTTTTTTAAATGCTTGTTCAAAGTCACATTTTAACTTACTAAATCAATGCATTAACTACTAATAATCACTGTTGATGATCCTACCCACTAAACAATACATTATTACTTTAATAGAACCTCAATATTACAAAGTTACATGTAATGTTATGTAAAACAGATCATGAACGGTGTCGTAATGTTACTACAAAGTAATTTGTCATACTATTAAATGCTACTCTGTTACATTGTTAAAAAAGTAACATTGTGAAAATATTACTTAACGTTCATAACACATTGACGTAACAATTTATCATATAACTTGTCACATTACATACTTATTTAACGTGTCACATTACATACTTATTTATATCTCACCATGAATATCATTGCTGCAATGTATGCTTAATATTCGAATACTAGTAAGGCAATGTAGTATCAAGATAAATGTAAATATTAAGGCAACATTAATTTAGTTCTGAATTAATATTGCCCCAAAGTAATACTACAGTTGCCCCAGTGCCAGTTAGTATTAGAGGATTACGGACAGATATATTGTGTCAAATTATGTGTTTCTACTCATAGGAAATTGTAAGATGTACTGTACAAATTTATGAGTGGGGGACACATTATTCGACAGGCACCTGTCCATAATCCTTCAGCACTAACTTGCATGAGTTGAGGCATCTATAGTATTTAATAAATAATCACCTAAACCTAAAATAAAAAGAAAACATTTAATCAAAAATATATTTTGTTAAAAATATACATAAAAATATACAATGTATAAAAATAAATAAAAATAAAAATGCAAATTCTCAACAAAAAAAAAACTAGTGTTATAAAAAAATCCATATTATTCATTGCCTCTCTCGCTGTTTTCTTTGTTTGGCGAAACGCAGCCATTCAGCTACCACATCTTCGAATTGTTTTGCTGTGGTGGCTGCGAAGGTAATTTTGACAGCGTCTGTTAAAAAATGGAATATATTAATATCTGATGGAGAATACAGTATAGAAGTATCGTAGTTACTGACATAATATAGTTAATCATTATCTTTATTATGGTACAAAAACACGAGACCATAGGTCGAGTGTCTTTCAGTTATCGAGTTATATTATCAAAATGGCAACCAAGCTTAAGTGCAAATAAAAATGTATGCTATTCAAAATAGAAGCCTCGAGTGGTATTTGGTAATTTGTTAGTTTTTATATCTATTAGCAGAGAAAAACATTGGCTGACGTGTACGTTGCTGATTTTCAGAAATATTCTCAAGTTACTCCAAAATGTGGAGTAGTAATGATTTTGATATATGTTGTTTAAGTCGAAGCCATGATAAAAAAGACAAGTTTTCGACCTTGGGGGTGGGGAGGCGGCGCGAACCGCCATTTTGAATTAAAGGTGCAAAAAAATGTTTTTCAAAATAATTCGGCAACGCTCAATCCTACGAGAAAAATGTTGAAGACAAAGTTGAAGAGGACAAAATCTCCTACATTTTTTGTATACATTTTTATTGTAAGTCTAATGTTTAAAGAGATACAGCGTCAAACAAATGGATTTAAGAAGAAACATTTTTTTTATTATATAATGCATGTTTACAACATAACATATTTTATATTATTATAATCAAGATATATTTTAATAATACTTGTATTGAAACTAAAAAAAATATTAAATTGACGAGATAGTATTACAGTGGCTTACATCATTTCTCGAAAATAGGAAACAGAAGTTATTAAATTTAATGACAGGTATTCAGAAGAATTGGAAATAAAACATGGAATACCTCTAGAGTCGGTACTTGCTCTTATACTCTTTTTATAATTTTTAGATAATCCAACTTTTTTTAAAGAAATTTCCAATTATAAAATTTTATGTTCCGACTATTGGCTACAAAATTTTAAATCCATTACAAAATCCTTACACATGTTTAATCCTTACACAATTGCTTAGAAACATTCAATATACCAAAAATGTAAGTAATTATTATCAAATCAAAAACACTGTACTATTAAAGGCAGGACCGTCCGCGCAACAATGGAGTTTGAGCATTTAAAAAAAAAAAAAAGTCGTTAAACATTTTCCCACCGCTGTATCTCGTTACGTATTAGACTTACAATAAAAATATATATACAAAAAATATAGAAAATTTTGTCCTATTCAACTTTGTCTTGAACATTCTTCTCGTAGGATCGAGCTTTGCCGAATTATTTTGAAAAAACATGTTTCTTTTCACTTTTCAATTATTAATAAGAAACGTCAGCCAATGAGAAATCAGCATTGTAGATTTCAGCCCTTATTTTTTTTATGTTCTTTACAAACAAACAAAGCTTCCTACAAAGTGGCTGAAACAATAAAATAATATAGAAGCGGTTTTTTTTCACATTTTTGAAAATTCACCACTTAAACGCAGCAGTACACAGGTGACTGAAGTTTGTTTTATTGTTTCTTACCGCTTTGCGAAACTTTTTATATATGGTACAGCGACAATAAAATCACTTAATTTTTAGTATATCATAAATGAATAAAAAAAATTAAATTACAAGAAAACGCAGACACATAGATTTCAGCCGACTGCATTTATATCAATGTCATATTGACAGGCAACGTTTAAAACAAGTGACTGACATAGGAGCGTTTGTTTTGCATTTCTAATTAACTCTTAATTAAAAAATCAGCAACGGCCGTAATGACTGAAATGGTTTTTCCGGCTTGTTATTATGACGTCTTTACACTTTTCAACTTCATATAAAAAGTTCTGCCACCAGCTCCCTAGCTATTACGTTGGTCGAGCAGCCAACTAAAACAGGGCAAATTGATTTACTTATCGGTGGCCTAATATCAAATTTTTATTTTTTTTTATCTCCGTGATTAGGATCACATATGCAACGGATCTAGGGTTAAGCCCCAAGCCTCTGGTGAGTAAAGCAATAAATAACTGACCTAAAATAAGCAAATTGAAACAAGAATAATATTTTAATCCTTTCCTTTGCATACGAAGTGTAGCACTGAACTACACTGAATTACCTAAAGTCGTTTCTTTGCAAGGATATGGTGTTACATGCACTACACTTTACCATTCCTTCGCCCAGTATAAGGTCCACTGGTCAACACTAGTGTAGCTTATCTCCACCTGGTCGAAGGCAGGGCACTGGACATGCGCAATAGAAATATTTGAATTAATAGGGTATTTTCTGGACTTTTAGGTGAATTATTTTTTGTGTATTGGTGTGGGAAAATTGAGGAAATTCAGTTTAAAATTGCAGGTTGGAAGATGACCCACAAGTAATTAATCTCCTAATAATTGGTAACTAAAAAAAAATACTGTATAGGAATGTATATACACTGAATTTTCAGCTGACTTTGCGTGTAGTGTAAAACACACTACACTCAAAAACAAGGGAAAGGACCTATATTGTTACATGCTTTTCAATAAAATTAGTGTGCTTCGATGTAAAAAATACCGTAAATTTAAGGTAGGTAACTAAATAAAATCCAAAGTTTATTTTTATTTTGTTTCTAAAAGTTTCCACGAATTTCTACGTTACTGTAATTATTTATTTACTTACCCTATTCTCGCTTTTATCACCCATTTCTGAGATTAAGGCACGACATGGTCGAAGGACACGACACACTTACTCACAAGATATCGAAGGTTTTAAGGTTATGTTCATAATATTTTAGACTTCGAGCATATAAGGGAAAATGGAGGTGCCCTTTCTGTTTTACAACAATACGTATGGTTTGTCCTCAACACATATAGGCGAGGGGCGTGAGAGGCGTAGTAAACACTGTAATAAACACCCACATAACACAATAGAAAACGAAAGTAAACAATACGCAAATGATACTAAACGCTATATTAGAAAGGATCCCTACGAGGATGAGATTATTATTTTGCACCAGCCAAGGGATCGGGGATTAATAATTTGCTTGTTTACAGTTGTAGCCCGAACGAACAAACAGCTGTTTGGCGACCTCTATTTTCCCCTATATCCTCGAAGATTTTAGACGGAAAACGACGCGTCCTGCCAATAGGGAGTTTTCACAGAAGTTCATGGTAGTTACGTAGAATAAACGTTGCAGATAATGTTAATGTATGATCAAATGCATATTATTCATAATGTATGAGATTAATTCGTAACACATTTACAGTTATATATGGGAAATATTTTCGTGTAATATTACAAGTTACGTTCTTGTAATATAATATGCTTATTTCACTGCCAATATTAAAGATACATTGATGATAATATGTCACATACATTTGCTAAATATATTTTTTTTATATTACGGAAATATTTTCGAGCTAATATTAACTAAATGTTTGTTCAATATTTTGCAATTTAACATTTCTCAGCTATACCAAAGTTAGTTATTTTAATACAAATATCATATTGCAAGAAAACATTAAATATGTTACTTCAGTTTAACATTGCGTAATATTACGAATATATATTTTGTTTAGTGGGTGCCATTTTGAAATTTTGCAAAAGAAAAAAATATTCAGATTAAATTCTATTACCCGTTCTTAAAATATAGATATTTCATGAGGCCCCTTTGTTTTCTGTGACTATTTTATATAGGTTTACAGTAAAACTGGCTGTGCAAACACATTTCAAGTCTACGATGATGCATAAATTATGTTGATACAACTTTCTAATATAATACGTTACTGTATTATGTAGCGGATACATTCGTCATTCTCTACCATATATCAAGGCAATAGTAAAATAATCATACTTTTCATAAACGGCACGTGAAAAATAAGTTAATGCTAGAAATACAGTATACCGCCATTATTATTGGCAAAGTGTGTGATGGCCGAGCGTTGGCCGATGCCGCACTTTAGTTAATAATTTAGCGCTCCTTGCCAGTACTTTCCCAATGATCTAGTGAAGGCATGCACGTAGTTTATTAATGACGGGCTAATTATGAGTGTTTGCTGGGGGCTCGGTGGTGCTGCACCACTGGTGCAGTGCTTGAGGTGTTAGGCTTGCAACCACGGGGGTCCCGGGTTCGAATTCTGGCTAGGGTATGGATGTGTAGTGGCGTTTTTCACGTGTTGCCAAGACGGTAGCAGTGGGCTAGACTGCGGTTGTGTGAGAGACAACACGGTCTAGTCGCTGTCCTCTCCTGAGTTCCAGTCTCAGCTGCGGCAGATGGCAATGTCGCAGGGAATGGGTGTTGTGATGTTGTCTATGTGTGTGTGTCCGTCCTGGTTGAGTGGTAGAATAGCCTACGGCTAAACTCCGCTAGGACATTAATATAAATAAGGCGATTAAAAAAAAATGTATTATAACGAGATCTGGAACTAGATTAAATTTTGGTCTTATTCCATTGAAGATGAATGGAGCTAAACAGGTAAACCAAGTAAGGTGGTCTATAACATTTAGTACGAGAAGCCAAGGTCTCAATTTTTTTTGGCATTAGCCGTTGCCACTATCAATACACCATTATTAAAACTGTTAAAAGAATTGTAATTTAGTGTGTATACAAGAACCAAATGTTTCAAAAGGACAAGGGTAGATAAGGGCCTTTTTTGCCCATCAGCCATGTCATATATCATTATATTTTCCGAGTAGTATATGCCTTGACAAGTAATAAAAACCAGTTCTTTGAAAAATAGTATGTTATTTGAGGAACGTGTAATGATGGGGCTATTACTCAAGAGCAGAGATGGGCAAAGTACTCATTTAAACTACTTCAAGTATCAAGTACTTGGAGTAGTTTAATGGGCAAAATACTCATTTAAAGTACTTTAAGTATAAGTACTTGAAGTAGTTTAAATGAGTACTTTGCCCATCTCTGCTCAAGAGCATGATGTTTATGACAAGAGCTGAGGGCGAGTGTCGTAATTCATCCAAGTGAATACCTAATAGTTATTACATGCGAGTAGAATACTATACTTTTTCTACGGCTACTCAACAGGAAGTTGCACTTTTAGATAAATTTCCCGAAAAAAATAATTGTGACAAATGGTGAGATTTTTAGGGAAAAAATGGGAAGACGCAATTTGTATCGACCATAACTTCTTTATTTTTTAAGCAGAAGAAATAAAGAAAGCACTTTTAGCTTAATCGATAATATTCAGTTTGATTTCGTAACATTTTTGGTCATAGTTTCTGAGATACTTTAAAGAGATATTTTGACTTA
Organism: Rutpela maculata; assembly: GCA_936432065.2. Lineage (NCBI taxonomy): Eukaryota > Metazoa > Arthropoda > Insecta > Coleoptera > Cerambycidae > Rutpela > Rutpela maculata. The sequence goes on from OW386289.2 coordinate 69,672,860, forward strand.
AAAACGTTTGACGCCATTTTTAAACCTCCATAATATCTCTGAAAAAAACAAAAAGTTACGGATATTTTAAAAACAGCAAATTATTCCTCAGTTTATGAACTTTTCCTTGGAGATTTTTATTTTTTAGCTAGAACTGGTACTTTTTGATTTATTCGACAAAAACTGTGTTGATGCGCAGGTTTTCGCAATATGCAAGAAGGCGAAACACGAATTCTTTAAATATTTAGATCTTTTTTAATCAATGAATTAAAGGGCCATACTATGTCGAAAATTGCATTTGATTAACATCGTGAATCACACCGGCGAAATCGAAAATTCGAGCCTACAGCCCGTATAACCATACGGTACAGTAACTGTATTGCATCTGTATCTAAATCTTTAATCCATACTGGCTTAGCTTTGCTCTGCAGGTATCGAATAGGTAGATGCAGAATATCGATTAAAACCAGTTGCCTATATTTAGAAGGCAAAGACCCTATACATATGCTATATTGCTGGAGTAACGGCTAGGTTTAGATGCTGTATAGATATAGGTACTTAGTTTATACCTTTAAATAAAAATGTATATATATTTTCGCTGTATGGTATTATTCAATATTTCACTTTTTTTCTATTTTATGTAAATACACATACAGTATCGGAAAGTGTTTCTTTTGGGTAGTATAAGAGCAAGCGAGAGCAGCAACTCTTGAAGGGCTGTGTCACTGTTTACCGCTGCTAGAGTACTGGTAGACGTCTTTATTGTGCTCGGTCGGTTAATACTGCAATGCCAAACTAATAGTCGGGAGCCCTCCCTAACTGTACGTGCATCCCTCGCCCGATCCTTGGGGTACAAAGTTTTTCATAAAGATTAAAGCCTAAGGAACAATTTAAGACATGTCCTAAAAAAAAAAAAAAACTGGCTGTACTTTCAAAATGGCGGCCATATGTTAAAAAAATCGTTGCCAATGTGGTTTTTGTCATTTAACACAAAAACTAAAAAAGATGGACAAAAACAAATTGCATAAAATTTTCTACAATTTTGTTCCTATACAATATTTTGATAGGAGTTATCGTATTTCACTTAGAGGAAATAACAGTGACAATTAGTGTAAGGCGTATAATATAACTTTATATTATTAACATAACAAAAAATAAAATAAACTGAAAAAATTAATAATAATAATAATATTATAATTTGCAGACATTTATCTCGAAAACGGCAACAATGATATCTGGAAAATGGTAACTCCTATCGAAATATTGTATAGGAACAAAATTGTAGAAAATTTTATGCACTTTGTTTTTTGTGCAGAAAGTTTTTCTCCATCTTTTTTAACGACGCCATTTTGAAAGTACAGCCAGTTTATTTTTTAGGACATGTCTTAAATTGTTCCTTAGGCTTTAATCTTTATGAAAAACATTGTCCTAAAGGATCGGGGGGGGGGGTGCACGGACATGCACTTAGGGTGGGCTCCCGTAGTATAAGGACTTTCTGATACTGTATAACACACTATTCACAAAATTTAGTAAACACAACTTACTTCTTATCCGGCAGCAGGGTTCAAACCGTGGACCTTCTGAGTGTCAGTCGAGTACGTTTCCACTCGGCTATTTTCCTCCATACAAAATGTTGTTTTAAAAACAATTTATACATAATAAGTTACAATCGAGTATGCGGTTATACCTATAAAATTAAGAATCAAGTGCAATAGCGAACTTCTGCTCTGTATTTATGCTGTAAATTGTTTATGTATATTTCTGCATACATATATGCGACATAATGCCGAAACAAAACCTTCGATAATTTCGTCTTCATAAAGGTAATGAAATAGGTAGTCAGGTGTATTACACATACTAATAGAAATAACAGCATATCCAATGGGCACACGTACTTTTAATAAACGTTTTTAAAACATTATAGTCGTTGATTAAACGTTTTACGTTGAAATTTTCAACGTTGCATTTGGTTGAAAATTTCAACGTTTAAGTAAGACGTTTAAAATACGTTATTACTACACGCATTTTTAACCATTAGTAGAAGAAAATACTCGAATGAAACGTTTTAGTAAGCACGTTTTCTTCACAAATATATAATAACGTATAAAACACGTTTATAATGTAAAGAGTTTTAACGACTCGCTGATGGTAACGTTTATGAAACGAAAAAGTTTAACTTTTTTTATTAGGTACACGTTTTATTTAAAGAAGAAAAAAACGTATTTTTACAACGTTAAAATAACTGTTGTTTTCAACTTACTACATGCAAGAGAATTTTAAATCCACAGGTGAAATAGCTGGTAGAAGATTACGTTATTTAAAAGTTTTTCTACGAATCTATATCAACGTATAAAATTAGGCTGAAGAATTTTATATTTAAATAAAACCTATAAAATACGTTACTCCTACACACATTCCCAACCTGTAGTGGAAGGGAATACTGAAATAAAACGTTTTAATTACAACTTTTCTTTTACTGATATATTAACATATAATACACGTTCATAATATGAGAAATTGTAACAACCCGCGGTGTGAAACGAGACAATTAAACGGTTTTTTTATTGCATTAATCAAATATAGCAATTGAAATATGTTTTATTTAAAGGGAAAAAAAAATTTATACAATGTTAAAATAACTGATGCTTTAAAGTTATTAAAAGGCACTGACGTTCTAAACCTACAGGTGAAATAAGTGGTAGAAGATGACGTTTTTTTGACGTTTTTTTATTCAGCTATATTAATACATAAAATTTGCCTACTTACCACGTGGTTTGCTGCAGAAATTATTTGTAGATGGCGCCACATGCAAACCACTGACAATAATCACTCATGCTTCATATTATATTCTTATGAATTTATATAAAACAAATACATCATAGATTGTAATGTTCAAATTCTTTCAGAGAACATCGATTTATTTTGATGGATCTTATAACAATCAGGTTAAAGATCATTATTCTGTGGCTTGGCCGAGATAGCATAAAAGAGTTTTATGCTTTCTGTTTAATAAGTTAAGCACCCACTGGTTTTATGATAAAACCCAGCTGGTGTTTAACTTATTAATTGTCCATTCATCTACATGGCGGGTCATCCTGTAATGTGTCATATATATGTATATTGGAAAATGGAGACCTAGAGCCTGTTTAATTTCTTTAATTAACGTACATAATTAGTGAATATTTAGCGTTATAAAAACTTTAATAAAACGTCTATATTCTACATTTACTTTCGTTTCATAAACGTTGAATATTAACTAATATTTATCTTTTTTTAATGTTATTCAATCGTTATCTATGATTTTTAAAAGACGTTTATATTTGGTTAATAAGAACGTTTTTCCGCGCGACATTTTTTCGTTGAATCAACCGTTGCTGAAAACCCTAGAACAACGTGTGGTTTTCAATCCTTTTTTAACGTTTATTAAACGTACGTTGCCCATTGGGTAACTACGAAAGCACCCTGGTGTCAACATTACTTTTATTACTTCCACATCCAGTAACGACAAAAAAATTTTGAAAAAATTTTTATTGTTCAAATAGGCTTAAAATGTCATGAAACGTCGAGATTTTAAGTTTGAGCGAAAAAAGTTTCTGTCTGTCTGTCGGTCTGTCTGTAACTTTTTTTTGTGCGCACGTTTACTCTGGAACCGTTTGAGATATTGACTTGAAATTTGGTACACATATGTACTTTAACGAGATCTAGAACTAGATTATATTTTCATCTTGTTCCGCCGAAGGGTTGGGGGGTAAATTGGGGTAAGTTTGGGGTAAATGGGTAAATCAAGGAGGTAAGAGTCCATAAAATTGGTATTTAGTATATACAAGAAAAGCTAAGGTCTCAAAAAATTTTTGGCATTAGCCACCCCCCATTACCAACCCCCACCCCCTTATTAAAGGGGATGAAAAAAAATTATGATTTAGTGTATGTACAAGAACCAGAAACCTCAAAACATTTTTTTACTTTATCCACCCCCACTACCACCCCCCTATCACAACCCCCACCCCACTACCGATGTGGGGTATCGTTTTATGGGTTTTTGGGGTAGAGGATTTCAAATACTATATTATTAAAGTTCCATAAACAATTATTTCCACATACAAAGTTTTTTCGTTGTGAGTGACTTGGATAGAGAATTGGATGTGGAAGTAGTGATTCCTTGGGCAGCGGTTTTTTTTTAAAGTCACTACATTGAGATTTTTCTCAATATAATGAGATTTTTCTCAATATATTGACATTTTTCTCAATATATTGAGATTTTTCTCAAATCAATATATTAAGAATAAAATCATTATATTGAGAAAAATCTCAATATATTGAGAAAAAAGTCATTATATTGAGAAAAATCTCAATATATTGAGAAAAATGTCAATGTATTGAGAAAAATGTCAATATATTGAGAAAAATGTCAATATATTGAGAAAAATGTCAATATATTGAGAAAAATGTCAATATATTAAGAAAAAATCTCAATATATTGACTTTAAAAAAATAAAAGTAATGTTCGTACATAACAGCTAGTCTCTGCACAACTAATAGGGCTCAAAGGTGTGTAAAAATCATATTGTAATGAATATTATGCTTTATGTTGGGTAATTTCATTTATAATAATTAATAGAGAACCCGTATAGGTATTACAGATTCAAAGAAGGTTGTTACTGCCATCAACTGTCAACATAAGGTAACTCCAGGATCATCTGTTGGGCATAACGGATTCTTTAGATTTTGTTGCCATCGGTTTTCGTTTATAATTCGCCCGGCGTTTTTAAATATATATGGGGCTCAATTCTATTAAAGATGAGTGAAGAGAGGTTAGGTTAGGTGTCGGTTGTTAAGGTACAGTTCTATAAAGATACGATAAAGATAAAGACAGCACGTACAGTTGAGGTAGATATGCGGTTTAGTTTAAATTTAAATGTAACTAATGTCCAATAAAAGTAAAATAAAGATTACGCGGTATAGATGTAGTACATATGCGGTAAAGGTTTAACATGTATCTGCGGTATATATGCGGTAAAGTTTAAATAAAGGAGTATTTATAGACTCAATAAAGCTAAATATATAAAGTTAACAAGGTATATCTGCTATATAGTAGCAATAAAGATTTGATCGATAAAGTTTAGAATATAGACTCGGCATACCTAAGTGCTATAAATACACGTCCGATATCGACAAAAATATATAGCATCTTTATCTATCTTTATCGAATGGTTATACGGGAGGAGCGTAAGAAAAGTGACATTTTTTTTTTACTTTCGGCGAAATCGATGACCCACTTATTATAACAGATTGAATTGAGTTATGGCACACGCGACGTTTTTGAATTTTAAATCGTCTTTTGTGATTGCTCCACAAAAACAACTGTTGAATAATGAAAATGAACTCTTGTGATTGGTTCTAGCCCACTTAGTAATGAAGTATTATCCACGGCTGTGACTAATGAGCTCCATTACTTGTTCAAAATCGTATCTATAATAAATGTATTATTCAATAGTCATAGAAAAGTATTTTCTTTATTCAATACACATGACAATATGTAGTTTTGAGCGCTGACACGTTTAAATCCGCACGCAACGTCGACACCATTACGACTCCCTCGGAAACGATTTTGTTTTTTATATATTGAAGCGCTTGATGAACAAATATAAATTGACCATTATTTAAAAGCTTAAATACTCAACAATAAAATGAGGTAATAGATTTTCTTGGTTCATCGAGCGCATCTAACTGAAACATACATTAAAAGTTCGGAAAAACGTCAAAAATTACAAACACACTACAAAAATGTTTACTTTGAAATGCTATTATTACGACTTACTGTTGTTTTTCAAATGTAAAACGTATAGAAACATAGAGATCATATGTTCAACTATACATAAATAACGTTTAATGATTTTAAGGAGAACTTTTCATTTTTATGGAATTAGAGGGCGAAAATATATAGCTTATCTACCCTTGTCCTTTATGTTTGCCTTAGCCCTCTACCACCCCCACCTCATTATTAAATGGCGTAAAAAAGTAAAATTCCGATTTAGTGTGTGTACAAGAATCAAAGGCCTCAAAAATTTTTTTGGCATCAGCCTCCCTTCTACCACCTACACACTACTGTGTGGCATACTGTTTTACGAATTTCTGCGACAGACGATTTAAAATATTATATTATTACAATTCTATGAACAATTATTTCCACATAGTGGAGTCAAAATATAATATCATCATTTTTTTTTCTTTTTGGGAGACTTGGATGGGTTTCCGTTTTTTTTTTTTTTTAATTTACTCCTGACCTAATAAAGCTATCTTAACTTAACGGCTCATTTTATAGGTTTTTTTAATATCGGTAACTTCTCATTCGAACGTTTCCTCTTAGATTATTAACCTTCTATTTAAACGCGAAAAACCGATTTTTCAACTACCACCGCACCTCCCTTTTCTGGTATGACATCACTTGGCACGCTATAAAGGCTTGTTTTGGATGTCCAACCCACCAACTTAAAACAATAAAATCGTAGTTATCTATTTTCGCCATATCAAAGTACAATTCGACTGGACTATTTGTGACGTATGTAAAATAACATGTAGTCCACTCAATCCGGCGTCAAAAAAGGTCAACCGTGCATTTTGGGTAGGGCGCGATTTTATTTTATTATTATGTGGGGTCCAACATAAGTTTAAATTTGAGTTTTCGGGGTCGGGGGTGCACCCATTTGGCCGCCATCTTAAAAATAAGGGTGTAAATGGTTCTCTTAATGTATCTTGTAAACTACAACTCCCACAAAAAATTTGTTTCTGCTTTTTGCAGATAATAATATCATCTACCAACTTTTTTTTGTAACGGTAATTAAAAAGTTATAAGCAAAAATTAATGAAAATTCAGGGGATGAAGAACTATTATTGTTAATGACTTTTTTTCTATTAATTTTAAGAGGAAAATGCATCAGGGCTTTTTTATAGAGCATTTTTTAACAAATAATTTGACCTATTATTTTTTATATTTTAATTATTTTATATAATATCTAATTTTATATAATATCTAATAATAAAGTTTTTCATTTATGAAAAAAATCTTAGTTGCAAAATAAGAAAATAACAATGTGTGTCCCCGGATGGGGCATTTCAATCTACGCACTCTTGTAAACTTTTTTATTTTTGATTTGTCGAGAAAAAGTCGTTGAGTAATTAAAAAAACTTTGTTAAATAAAATTTTCATTAAAAATGTACAGTAACTTTTCTTAAAGTCGATATCATATTTCCTAATTTTTAGGTAAAATGTATAATTTATCTTAAGTTTAACAGTTCTTTGTGACTTCCTAAGAGAAGCAAAACTTTTCATATAAAATTACTTTTTCTCGGCAAATAAAAATAAGAAAATTTATAAGAGTGGTGTACCCCATCCAGGGACACACTGTATATTAAGTATAAATAAGATGATATTATTAATGAAAAATATATTAATAAGTTAATATACAAAACAAAATATAATGATACAAATGGTATGTAGGTAGAAATAAAGTACCAATAATTCTTTTCCACCCATGTACATACCTCACTTACCCTTGACCTTTCTCACTTTCCTGCGCTAAAAATCGCTAAAAATAATAAAAATATAATGAAATAGTATGCCAAATTATTTGTTATGAAATGCTCTATAAAAAATAAGCCCTGATTCATTTTTTTCCATAAAATTAATAGAAAAAAATTTATTAACAACAATAGTTTTTCATCCCCTAAATTTTCATTAATTTTTGCTTATAACTTCTTAATTATCGAAATTACAACAAAAAATTAATAAAAGATTTATATAATATTATTATCTACAAAAAACCTCTACAATTTTTCTGTGGGAGTTATAGTTTTCAAGATATATTATGTAAATAAATGTAAATGTAAATAAAGTCCTTTGTTATTATTATTATTTTTTTTTTTTTTTCGGGTAGCCCGCTGCCGGACAGGACTTCCGTGGCCTCCGACACCTCACGGTAGCCACTCTCCACGACCTGTGGAGTTAGTGTGACTGTAAATACCTAAATCGTGTGCCCTAAGTAGACGAAGGGACCCCAAGATAACCGCCTTCTATTATTATTATTATTATTATTATTATTGTTATTATTATGAATATTTAAAAAAACATTTACTCCCTTATTTTCAAGATGGCGGCACATCGGCACATCGGGTGCACCCGATCCCGAAAATTAAAATTTAAACTTATGTTGGACCCCCCACATAATAAAAATAGAATAAAATCTCACCCTACCCAAAATGCACGGTTGAATGCCCAATTTATTTGACTAATGGTAGAATACTCCCTTTGAAATTGGGACATATGCGTAGTATAGGGGGCTATCGCCAGAGGCACGTATAACATGATTTATATAAACTGTGTTATATTATAATTTTAGGGCAAAATGTTACTAAGGTTTTTTGTTAAGTGCAAGAAATAGGAAGATGTAAAAGATATGAAAAATGTGTAATATACAAAGTGTCTCTAAGGTTCGAAAGAACTTTATGTATATTTATGGATATGTCAATTTTACTTTAAAATGTTATCAAGGTGTTTTCAATAATACTATTACAAATCGAATGAAAGTTGTTGGGCACTACCGCAGACGAATACTTAAATACTATAACTTCAGTTAAAACTAAAATTTTTATTTCGAATTTGAATATTTGTAAAATAGCATGATAGAATACCTCTTATTGAAACTAGGCCATATCCATGAAACAGAGTGATCATCGGAAACGTATAAACTGTCATTTGTATAAAAAATATGTTTTATTATAATATTATAAGAATAATAATAATAATAATAATAATAATAATGTCTTTATTTACCAAAGATTGAAAAAATTAAAGGTACAGTTTAGTACAGTATCGGCAAGCGTTTGATTAGGGCAATAAGAGCAAACGAGAGCGAAGCAAGCAATGATATAAATTAAGGGGCGTGAATTATGTATCGACCCCCCATTTAAATTATAAGGAGACGACTATGTTTCCCAGCATCAGCAGTTGCAGTGTAACCTGATACTTAGAAGATAAGGCACGTACCTTCTTTCCTATTTTGCATTGTTTTAGATTCAGTCAGTAACTAGCTTTCTTTAATTAAACACATACATTGTACTTAAACATTTTATAAAAAATAAATTTTTGAATTTAATAATTTTTTAAAAAGACACTTTTGGGTGTCGAAATCGTTAGTGGCGCAGTCGGTCTAAGGATTATCGAAATTATCGTGTATCGAACAGATAATTTTCGTTTCAACGATTAATCGATTATCGGACAAAGAAAAGTGAAAAGTTCGTGCCTAAAACAAAGTGGCTCCTCGAACATTAGGAAACCCAGTTTATCGCAAACCTGTGCAAGACTCTTTCAACAACAATTCACGAGAATTGGAACTACATCATCCCATTCTGCAAGGAATTCGTAAATTGGAGAAGACAAAATCGCTCGTCCATTTGAGGGCTCCTTATAGTTAGTGAAAAACGATGCTCAAAGTCACAATAATATTAATATTTCCCCTTGTACTCGGATTACAAGAGAGAATAACAATCAAAAGCTTAGAAAACAACCCCGGATTAATACCACTTAAACTAGGACTGGCAAAGGTACAAGAATATAGTCACACCTTGATCCATTACTATGATTTAAACCCAATTATCACCGAAATTAATAAGCTACATGAACAATCAGAAAATCTTATGCATAGCATTAATTCGAATAAAAATTACTCCCAAGATACATCAAACTATGTTAAAATATTAAAGTTGACGGAAGAAAAGGTCGAAGGTCTCAAGTTAAAAGAAATTCTTCCGCATCCCCAAAGAACCAAAAGAGGTTTAATAAATGGCCTAGGTTCTATTTTTAAATCAATATCTGGTAATTTGGATGCCACCGACGGAGAACGGTACGACAATCTCATTAGGCAAATGCAAAATAATCAAAATAAATTGGCTGCAAGCATTACAAAACAAAACTCAATCTATAGACATAATTAATAAATTTAATTTAACCATTCAACAAATATCTCATAATGAAAAAGTATTACAATCAGAAATCGAACGGATTGCCGCCATTGCTGTACAAGACTTAAAACGCAAAACTACTAACTTCATGAAAGACATTTTAAATCAAATTATAAATATGTATGAAATAATTAACTCTATTCTCCAAGATATAGAAAATTCAATTACGTTCACCAGATTAAATATCATGCACCCAAGTATAATAAAAACTGCCGATCTGTTCAAAGAACTATTAAAATTGGAAAAAAATATACAACCGGGACAATTGCCTTTTGAAATAACACTAGAAAATACCTTACTAATAGAAAAATTAATAGAAATTGAATGTTATATCCTAAATAATAAAATTACTTATTTACTTCGTTTACCAATCATGTATCCTGAAACCTTTAATTATTATCACCTGTACCCAATTCCTGTGTATAGTCAAAGTCAATTCAAGGCAATAATTCCAAATAATAGATATTTGCTAAAAGACAAATTGTATTTTACATTCGAAAGTGACATATGCACCAAAATGGCACCACAATATTACGCTTGTAAGAAACTTGACATAAAAGAAATCGACGAAGACAGCCCTTGTGAAATACAACTCCTGGATATGAAGAACACCGCAAGCTGTCAAAGAACCCAGATCAAAACTACAAGAGCCGTAATCAAGCAACTAGAGGAATCGACACAATGGATTGGTATATTTCCCAGCAAGCAGGCAATCACCATGAAATGTAAACAACAAGAAGAGGTCCAAAAGTTAATTGGTACCTATTTAACCAACATCCCAATAGGGTGCGAAATAATTACCACCCGAGAGAAGATCAGCAATAAACAGCAAGCCATAAATCAAAACGAGCCGATATTTTTCCCAGAACTAGACCAAGAGAAAAATCCTACACCAAACCAAAACTTTACCATCCACTTAGAGAATATCAACCTAGACGAACTACAGGATATTCAAAAACAAATAATTGAAAATCAACCCCAAATATCTTATGACGAAATTGGAATTTCCAATATTCCCAGTACATGGACAGTACTCCTCTATATTATAGTTATTTTAATCATCTCATAATTTTCATATAAAAAATGTATATTAGCCAGACGAAGTACACATAATGAAGACATCGAGGGAAATCGACCAGAAGCCATCCCACCAAACGTTCAACTTCCTCGCTTCACTCCGTAGTTGTATCTTCGAGGGGAGGAATTATGTATCGACCCCCCATTTGAATTATAAGGAGACGACTATGTTTCCCAGCATCAGCAGTTGCAGAGTAACCTGATACTTAGAAGATAAGGCGTTGTGCCTTCTTTCCTATTTTGCATTGTTTAAGATTCAGTCAGTAACTAGCTTTCTTTAATTAAACACATACATTGTACTTAAACATTTTATAAAAAATAAATTTTTGAATTTAATAATTTTTTAAAAAGAGATTTTTGGGTGTCGAAATCGTTAGTCGTGTCACACTTTGCTCTGCTAGGGTACTGGTAGACGCCTTTATTGTGGGCGGTCGGTTAACTCGTTGAAACTATGCAATACCTAATCCAGCACTTGCCGATATTGTATAAACATATATTATTATATGGTACAGGCGAAGTTCACCATTTTACGCAAGCGTAAGGTGCTCTACCACTTAACCTGAAACTTACTAAAATTTTTGACTAACCACACAAAGATACAAAGCTGTGCAAAATATCGAAATTGCAATATACGGTGTGCCTCTCATGTTCAAAAGAATTTTACACAGACTGGGATATACAGGATGTTCCTTAATGACGTGCTAATATTTCAGGGTGGGATTCCTTATTTTATGAAGAAAAGTTCATATGAACATATGTCCATTACAACAATTTTTATAAAACAAAATTTATCATTATCAATGTTAATGATAATTTTTAGCTTCAATTTGAATTTAATTGTTTTAATCAAGAACTGTAACGAGAAAAACGCAAGATACCGTTTTCATGTAGAATTAAAAAGGCTAATCAGAAAAAATATCCACATGAAACAATGTCAGTGGCATACCACTTTTTTGGAAAAAAAATATCAGAGGACATATTTGCATGGACGTCGCTGGTGGAGCGAAAAAATAACTTTTCTAACTAAAATGTGTGGTTTTATATCCTATTACCACATACCAAAATTAAAAATGATATCTAAAGTACTTTCTGAGATATTAAAAAATTACGATTATAAAAGAAAATTCAACACCACCGTAGCAAAAAATTTAAGCCGTTGCGGACATATGCTCATATGAACTTTTCTTCATAAAATGACCTAAGGAATCACACCCTGAAACATTAGCACATCATTAAGGAACAACCCGTTTGTCAATCTACCGTGTGTCCACGGATATAGTCCGGAAGAGGAAAAACTTTTTAATTCCTTGATTCTTCGAAAAAATAATTCTTCATGAAAAAGTCTGCTTCACCGGAAACTCTCTTTTCGGTTAACACATCCTTGCCAGCTCTACAGGGTTAGCCAAAGTACTTGATTTGATTATGGATAATTTCCAAATATTTTGAAAATATTTTCGGAAAGATTTTAAAATGACTTTTTTACACGATATTTGGGAAAAAATAATTTCATTTTCTACTGTGATTTGTTTCATAGTAACACACTCCGTAAAATTAGTTTTCATTTATAATGAAGAAAATCTGGCATTTCTTTACATACTAAATTACTATAACTGTCGTTTAATTGGTGAGAATCAGATTTTTGTGACAAGCAAAATAAGATTCGCCCATTTAAACTGATATTTAATCACACCTTAGAAGTTAACGATGATTCAAAACGTTTGGTCTTCTGTTTGTGGATCGGGGAAAATATTCTTAGAGATAAACATCTTATTGAAAATATAATTTTTCCGATGAGGTAAGCTTTTATACTAATGGGTCAGTTAGTATGGAAAATTCTGGATACTGATGCAGCGATAATCCAAATTTTCGTATACAGTGTAGAAGACAATATTCGAAAAAGTCAAAGTTTGGTGTGCACTCACATACTCTGGAATAATTGAACGAAATTTTTTTGAGAGAAATTTAAATCAACATTCAACATCAACATCTTCACATGTTCAATACCTATTTTCTTAATTATTTGAACAATTTACCCCTAGCAAGTCGATTAAATAGTACTTCCAACAAGATAATTTCTCTCTCATTGTTCGTCAGTGGTTAAATAATCAATTTGGGAATAAATGGATCAGAAGATACGGACCGATACTTTGGCCATCTAACAGCCCTGGTCTCATGATTATAGACGTTTATTTCTGCGGGTACCTTAAATAAAAAGTGTATGCAAGATTCATAATAGTTTCGATCTCTTAAAAGATTAAATAACAGATGTTATTTTAGATATACCACTAAACCAAATTCGAAACAGTTACCGGGAGAACTCGAGTAGAACTAACCACAGAAATTGATGGGGATGCTTTTGAATAGCTTTTTATAAACATAGACACACATATAGTAGACAACCCTTAAATCGAAAGCCAAGGCTGTCCGGAAGGGGTTACGCATTTGGCTAAACGCAAACATACATCCTCTGGTATTGTCAGTGCCGGGACTGGGGGTCGAACCCAGTACGCGATATATCAGCGGATTTGCCACACAATACGCCTCAACCGATGAGTTTGTATTTTTATTTAACAAAATTCATTATTTTTAATAAAAATTATTATTCTTATTTAAAATTGAAAAATTTCGATTTTTAATATGAATATATCAGATCAGAATTAATTGTTTCATAATATATCGTATAAAACGTCATTTTAAACTAATTTCGAAAATATTTTCAAAATATTTGGAAATTTTCCATAATGAAATCAAGATTTTTTACTAACAATATAGAGCTGGCAAGGATCCGACAACCGAAAGGCGGTTTCTGGCGAGGCAGACTTTTTCATCAGGAATTACTTTTTTTCGTAAAATCAATAATTAAAAAGTTTTTCCTTTTCCGGGCTCCATCCGTGGACACAATGTACGTTTAAAATGTCATTCAGGCATTCTTAATAAGACTATTACAAAATGAATGAAAGTGTCAGTCGGGCGTTGCCTACTGCGAATGCCTATTAAAAGAAAATTTACAATGTGGACATTACAAAATAATGAAATAAATGTAACCGACGGATGCGGGCACTAGTTAGCGCTTTATCGGCTTTCATTCGTAGCGCTCACGATCGTAGGATAGCCAAATTTAAAAAATCTTATCTTCCGTTTCACTCAAGATATCAGTATGAATTAATAACTAAAAATAATTTTAGTCTTTTCTTGTACTTTCATACGATCTAGTTTTGTCAATTGTCAATTTCCCAAAATAAAAAAAAAATCTCGCGGGCTACATTTTTCAATGCGCCGACTGCGTAGAGGTTCACGAGATATTTTTTTCTAAAATTTCTATAAATAGTAGATATGTTTTGACTACACTGTTGCGTTAAATGCACTGTGTTCTACAATTTAAAAAAATGATACATTTTTAGCTTGTTTTGTGGGGGAAAACGCAAGTTGTATTTTAAAAATTAAATTTTTCACCATTTTCCAAATAAGAGAAATTTCGCGAATGAAGAGTTGAAGGCACTCCCTGATTTTTATGCGCCCTTCGAATTCAGATTGACCAGGCAATTTTACATCAAGTACGACAGTTTTTAGCCGTATGTTTGACAGGTACTTATGCTTCAAAACTAAGCCTTAAATTGGAGGTCAGATTCCCGACTAATATGCCAAATATTATTGTCTTCCATCACATTTTTTTCTCGTCTATTTTTTTCCTATAATTTACATTCTCGGAGATTACCCACTCAATTTCCATAAGCAAACAGCGGAGTCCTTTGATAGTTTGCTCATGAGGCGAAGAAATTCTGAAAACGTAAAATAAAATTTAAAAAACTTTAAAACAAGAAAAAAAATTTTTTTTAAACCACCGACTTTAACATGATGAATCTTAAAAAAAATGAGAAATTATCTTAGTTGGGAGCTGCCATCAAGATATTGCGTATAAGTAACTGGTTTGCATAACGTGTACCGCGGCAGCTCCCGATGTTTGGTGTTTTCAATATTCCCAACATTAAAAACACCATTAATTTTTAAAGAATTGGCGATTGGGAGTTCTTAAAAATTATTATTTTTTTTTGTATTATAACTACATATAGTCCTTAGAAAATGAGTTAAATGCACTGTCACCCTGAGGTCCCGGGTTCGATTTCCTTTTTCGGATTAAGAAATTAATCTTAGTATAATTGAATACTGGGTGTGTGACTTGTCTCGAAATGCGTAGCTCCCTCTACCAGAAAGTGACTTTAGGTCTTCGAGGATAAAGGAAGTTATATATTACCTGCGTTATTATTATAATCATTATTAAAGTGCACTTCTCTTTGTACGTTCAAGTTCTGAAAGTTATGTTCAACTTTCATGGAGAGGGACATATTGACAACCCCTTTTGAAAACCCAGTATCTAATAAATCGTATATTTCATGATATTTTCAATCTGTGGGTTAAAATTTTCAAGGATAAAGTTCTAAAACTACAAACACTAAAATTAATTTGAGAAAAAATGTAAGTTTATACATAAGTTTTCAATGCCAAGGTGGACATTATTTAGCGAATCTAATGTGATGCGCATAGGTATTGGTAGCAGGCTAACAAAATATTTATTCTTAGAATAAAATAGAGTTTTGTTATAATAATATCAAGTATATACAATACCTATTAACTGTCCAGAAGCGTGCAAATTAATAATATTTATGATTTTTGTTATATTAAATATATGTAATTAGTCATACAACTGGAAATTTTATTTATTGCTAGTGGGAAAACCAAGACCGCAGACATATAATGATAATTAGATTTTATGTTTATGATACGTGTGACACCTCGTTTTTCTTTATATTTTGGCAATGCCATCCGTCTCTTATTTTATAAGAAATATACTGACGAGCATTGCGTGATCCCCAATCAGCAAAACAAAAAGTATGAATACTTAAATAATATATTTAATTTATTTTTCTTATAGGACAATATAAGACAAAATAAGAATTCGATCATGGCAAATATTTTTTTACATGTTTACGAAATGAAACTACGCCGCCGGGGCATGTTTAGATGTCCCGGAAAGTTTATAGACTTTTGTGTCATATCATTGAATTAAATCATATCATATCATTGAAGAAAAACTGTGTAGCACTATGCTTGGAGACAATATATAAAAATTTACAATGTTGAATGTATCAATTATGCACGTTTGAGTTTCTTAACAGCTTATTGAATATAAGTTGGTTCCCTACGTAAGTTTATTTATATTCACATCCACCTAATGGAGTGGAAGTATAGTAATCGTAAAAAATGCTTAGAATGTCATGAAACGTCGAGATATTAGGTTTGAGAAAAATAAATGTCTGTGTGTCTTCTGTCTATCGGTCCGTCTGTAACTTTTCCTGTGGGCACGATTACCCTGAAAATTTTAAGATATTGACTACAAATTTGGTATACAATATGTATTATAATGAGATCTGGAACTAGATTATATTTTGATCTTATTCCGTTGAAGGATTGTGGGATAAATGGAGGTAATTGGGTAAAGCAAGCATCATAAAATTGAGATTTAGGCACGACTGCATGTAATCTTGCATACTACTATGTACATAGCAACATAGCACAGAGCACAGTAAATCGCCGCCGCGCCGTCTGCCCCGCCACCAAAGCGTTAGATCGTTAGACATATTAGAATCAGCTGATAAATATTAAAATATTACGCTCTCATAGTCAGGAATCTACCTTCTCAAAAGACTCTCCTAAAATGTCAGGGTGTGCACTCGAAGATATTGAAAAAATTCGTACATTATCTGGAATGACCTTGTAGATTTAAATCTGAAGGGCGCCAGCCTGGCCGTGCTTGCAAAAAGGCGTAAAAAATTTTTTTCTGAAAATTTTTGTATTACTGGATATTGATCAATGTTATGTTCCTACCGCATTTGGAAGCTTATTTTTTAACATTTCTTAATGATTTACAAACCAATAGAAAGCTTATTCTCTCTAGATTCAAGAGCTGCCCAATTATTCTCGAAATTGTTGTTAACAAATGCTATAGAAATTGTTTAACCAAAGCGTACCATAATAGTGCAATGTCAGCATCGAGGCATTTTAAAAACTATTGCAGATGATGCATACTTCTATGTGAAATCTGCAGAAAATAATGGAGCAATTTTAGTGATAGAATTATCTGCATCGCTTAATTGTTGTAAAAGATATGATTATTTTTGTACAGCGCCCGCTGTCCTTTTGAGTTTACAAGTGTACGTCTCGCGCGTCTGGTCCATCAGTAATTGCACTACAATATATTACGATTGCAAAATATTTAGAAAACGTCCTTATTATGCTTATTACATAGTAAATATTATCATTTGTTATCGTGAAAAACAAAAACAGAAAAATGTTAAGAGTAATTTACTTGCGAACTAAAATTATTACGTTATAAATTACAACTTAAAATACTCATGAGATACAGTGATGCAGAAAACAACGTTCAACGGCATAACTGCATTACTCCTCAAATCCCAACCAAAATCAATTGGATTGAGAATTTCTGGATGTATCGCTGTCGCATTTTTCCAAAGAATTATTTAATAGGCATTTCTCATGTGTTGATAAAAAAAACTTTCAGTAGGTGGTAAATTTCCTATATCAGACTTACAGGTGTGAAATAACTTTGTGCCTAATTTATTCAAATTCCCTGTAAATGATGGCCGACCATACAATTCTGACAAAATATAGAGCCGAATTTTTAAAAGGAATTAAATCATTCCTGCCTCATTGACGGTAATATATTAATGTTGTACTTCTTTACCTCCTGTATGCGTCAAATGTTTACAGTGTTGGATTTTCATTTTTTAAATAGAAACCTATCAAAAGTCAAAGCGCACATATACAAAAATATATTCATAATAAATTCATTTGAACACCTGTCGCTTTCTCCATAGTTAATTTTCGCATAACATGAATCATAAGACGCGCCCGCGCCCCCTTAATCGGACGTTCGTTTGCATACTCCTCCTCCTCATTATACTTTTTTTTAAATCTTATTTTGCCATGAAGAACGAACTTAAGAGGATACTCTATGCGCAAGTAAAACAAAGCAAACACCACGTGTTCTCTCTCCTTACTCCGTGCGTCACCAAACGCATCTACCGAACGATGTAGCATACGCGTTCCCTACCCCTACCACAGCCTCTACCGTCTCAGCCAATATTGGTATGGTACGTAAGTGGCGAATTAGTTTCAACGTAGAGTTGGGCGATTCGACTCTTTTTAAGGATTTGTACCAAATGAATCCGTATCAAGAAAAGATTCGTATCGAGAGATTCGTACGATTCGTACTACTTCGTATCACTGATTCCATGATACTAAACAGTATCATGTACTGATTCGTACCATTCGTACTATTCGTATGTTTCGTACCACTGATTCTATGATACGAAACAGTATCATGTACTGATTCGTACCATTCGTACTATTCGTACCCACACTTCCACTCCACAGTGTTCAACATAGATTTATAGATTATATGTGGTGTTAGTTAGGGCCAGAGTATTATAATGTTATATTAACCGTACAGTTTAAACTTTTAGGACTTCGAGCACTTTCTATTACATTAATAATTTTGTCGTCGTCATTAGACATCAGTAAAAAAGTTAGATAGCGTTTATTTAACCATATTATATACATATTTGTACATTTGCAGCAAGTCAATTAAACAAAAAACAATAACAAAAAAGTAAAAAAAGATTTTGTAATCGGTACGTTGTATAAAATGAATGCTATCTTGCAGTAGGTACATTGATAATAATCATATAGTAATAATCAAATATTTCAAATATATCCATCATATTACATATAAAAACAGGGAATTCTTTCAATTATGAGATTATGAGTATTTTAAAATCTGAAATCTCCAGTTTAAACGCGCGGTCTCCATCCACCGTTTGAAGTTTAACCTTATACAGCTGGCCCAGTATCGCATCGCAATACCGGTACCGAAATTCCATATTCGTACCAATCGTATCGGTGATACGAAATGTATCAATCGTATCGGCGATACGAAATGTACGAATCTTTTATTTTTTGTGGGATTCGTACCATTCGTACCACTGCAAGGATTCGTACCAATGATACGAATCATACGATTACTACCCACCTCTATTTCAACGACACTCGGTTAAAAGGCTAATGATATCCATAGTCGTCCGTTAGAAGTGCAAATTATACATAAGAAATGGCTATAGTCTGGTCACCTCTAAGGTGGCGTGTGTATGTGTTGATACTACGCGTCGATTTCATTTCCTCTTGCACACAAAGTTAAAGCAATAATCCAAGAACATTGTTTACGTATGTACATAAGTGAACAATGTTCTTAGATTATTGCTTTAACTTTGTGTGCAAGAGGAAATGAAATCGTACGCGTAGTATTAACACATACACATATTTGTCGTACACATAGCACATGTCCACAGGGCCGGTAAAAATGAAATAAAATAAAATGATAATGAAATGATTCAATTAAAAGAGAATAACAAGACGTAAGTATAATTCTGATATATAATAATAAATAAGAAAACAAAACAACAAATGTATAAATATATGGTATATAGAATATAAAATAAAGGAAAGATTTCTACAAAATATAAAACAAGAACAAATAAATATAAATACAAAAATAAAAAACAACAAATATTCTAACAAAATAAAATAGATCTTTGACATTCTTATAATAACAATAATTTAAAACAACAAATATAATACATCGCGCAAATATAAAATATTGAGACAGAGACCGAGTTGCCCGAATCATCCGAATGAAATAATTCGAATGATATTTCGATTATTAAAATCATTCGAGTACCAAGTATTCGATTTTTGAAATCATTCGATTATTCCCATCACCAACTAGTATATACAAAAATTTACGGAAAACAAGGAGAAAGTATAAATTTTTAAATTTTAACGACAATTTAAAAAAATGCCTCATCGCCTCAGTTTCATCAAATTACGAACATACATGACGGACCTGTAATCTGTAATGCGTTTTCTTATATTAGGATTGTATATTAGGTATGTTAAGTATTGCATCAGTGAATCTATTTTTTCAACATGCCTTAAAAGTGTTGTTTCCACATTTTATAAAAATCTTTTTTATGTTTTTGTTTTAAATTTTTTTATTTATTTAATTCCACATCAACGGAGTGGAAGTAGAAGAATCGTAAAAAATTTTCTGAAAATTTGTTTTGCTCAAGTAGGCTTTCAATGACACGAAACGTCGAGATTTGAAGTGAGCAAAAAAAATTCTGTCTATGTATTTTTTGTATACACGTTCACTCTGGAACGGTTAAAGATATTGACTTGAAACTTGGTACACATATGTAATATAATGCTATCTGGAACTAGATTCTACTTTGAGCTTAGTCCATTGAAGAATTAAGGTGTGGTAAAAAAATTTTATTTTTTCGGAGTATACTTGAGGTTCATTTTTTTTACACCTTAAAAGCAAGCAATAATTACCATGATGGAAAAACTGTATATTGTATGTTATTAGCACTTCTTAAAATTTCGTCTTAAATTTACAATAACATTTCTTATACATTTTAATTTGAGAAATAATCTGTAGATTTCACAAATTATTTTATATAAATGCAAACACACAAAATAGAAATTCCTTAACACAACATATCGTTTTTCGAACTTTATCTCTGTCCCTATCAGATTTAAAAATAAACAAAATAACCTTGTGATTATATATTCTTTATTTAAAATGTTAAATTAAAATTCATCTGCAGGTATTAGAACATAAATAAAATGTATTCAAACATAAAATGTAAGTATATACCTGAATATAGTATCTATCTATTTATTCAGCCAGCTTCTTGACATCTCTTGTGTATCGTTGTTTTCGTTGCCTGAACTATTCAGCACAGATTTCTTCAAAGTCTTTGTCAAATATGGAGGCAGCCACACCTAAATACATATCTAGTATACATATTGAGCCTTCAATATTATGATTCTATATATTAATTAATATTACTATTATAATTACTGAGTGCACAGTACTTTTTGTAACATTCTTTTGTAGACTTAAATACTTCCCAGCTAGTCACCACAATACACCAAAAGTAATTTTGCGGTCAGCAAGAAATCACAAACTAGTCAGAGTCAATAAGCACCGTCTAACGTGGTCAGCTGACCAGATCTATTGTATATTTAGAAAAGACAAATCAAGTAACCTACTCACTCTACTTACTACTTACCGAGGGGTAAATCACGTGAAAACTGCGGGACGAAATATGGCCCCTCGGATTGTCTCAGATCACCTATATATTACCTCGGATTGCCCCAGATCGTCCGTGGATCACCTCGGCAAGGGACGAAAAATCAAACGTGACTTATCCCTCGCTACTTACTCACTATACTGGCTTTATGGAAAAAGCTTTTAAGGATAGGATTTTGCAGAGTGAGGGAAATATGCGATTATTTTCGGTTTATTAAGTATAAATATTTAAAAAATCATAAATGATATAATCTTTAAAATAGTTTCAGATACTTCCCATTGCTCTAAGGAATACAACCATATACAGATACCTACAGATGACCAAACCGTTATTATCTCGTGTACAATCGGTTGTAAAAGTAGTAGATAGGGTTGTTCATGAAAATATCAAAATAGTTATTGACCAATAACTGCTACTGTGCATCCAATAGTCAGCCAGCTACTTTGGGTGTACTGTACTCTGTAGTTACTTATCACTACCACAGGTGAACACGGTTAATATGTCGCTTCCTTTTGGCACACAACTGAGTGGGAGTCAAATGTGCAGTAAGTATACTTATCTCAGTTGAATACATCACTACTCAGTTGTACAAAAAGAAAACATCTCAGTGAGTAAAACGTCTCTGCGGAAAAACACAGAAGACCTATACCAGAAGCGTCACTGTCGGAGGCACGTTCAATGTTTGGGTGCGTTTGCACGCATCCAGTAATTTAGTCGAGTAGAGAGACGGTCCATCAGTAATTTAGTAATTGCTTTCCACTAAATTACTTGACTAAAACACGCTGTCCGCATTGGTCGAGTACTAAATTACTAAGCGACTCGACTAAATTACTGGATGCGTGTAAATGCACCCTTCCATTGGTAAATTGGGGTGACCTTCGGCCATCTTGTTGGTGGTATTAGGCGGGAAATTCAAATATCCCATAATGGGAACAGATAGTTTCATTATTTCCGCCAGAGTGCAGCAGCCGTATTCGGTTGTTTCATATGCCTCTCTTGGAATGTGGGTTGTTCGCACTGTTGAGGTTATGTTATATCCAATGTCAATACGAACAATAATCTCTTTGAATAAAGCAATTAAAAGAAATTATTTTACTGGGTATATTCCAAGCATTTTTTTAATGGTAAATTGTTGCTTGTTGATTTAAGAATTCGATTTTTAGTGTGGATTTATGTTATAGAAAAGACGGCCGTAATTCAAGACTACGATGATCCGTCCAGTTAGGTATTCTTTGTTAATATCAGATACAACTTAAAACCCAAATGTGAAAGTAAAAGTACTTGTGATAATAACTACTGCTAAAGCAAACAATAAACAATTCATGGTAAAAAAATAACACTTTATATTGATTTGTCAGCATTTTTAATAACAATTTCTTGTGTTTAAATTTTAGTTGAGCTAGGGTAGAGTTGATGCCGAGGGAGAAAGAAATGTAATAGCAAACATTGTTTTAAATCACATCAAGAGGAAAATACACAGATATCTGATGTAGTGCATAAATTAAGGAAATTCAAAGTAGTGCCGTTAGCGATTGATCTGGCAGCTAAACGTCCTTTTAAAGTAGTTATGTTGTGTGGTGTTTAAAAACCCAGTGTTGGATTAAAGTATGAAACTAAGACTGAAAGTGATCTAAAGTCAGTGAGCACATAAATAATGCTTGAATGGGCTTTGAAACTCAAATTGTAGCTGTAAATTTCGTTGAATTATGTAATTACAAATGTTACTTACTACTTAGATATTAGTATACTTAAATGTATAACATAATCATTTCTTTTTTTATTGCAATAATAGATCTAGGCTAAGGACAAGTCACGAGGTCCGCGGTTCCACCCCTGATCATTCCGTCTTTTTTTTCTTGTTAAAATAATTGCGAAAAAAATTTTAGTTGTTTTTTTTTTAATCGATGTACGAATATACTTCTTTTCAATTTTAGATCTGTTTTAGACCATTAAATATTCTATTTATGTTGTAGATGATATTATACTTTTACCGTTTTTTCTCCAACACTTTTCCCAGGTTTGTATAAGTACTTCAACTTAAAACTTAAATTCTTAAAGTCTTCATTTTTTAACGAACCGCCACTGAAATAATGTAATAATTACGTTGTTCAGCAAGTACTCGTACTTCTCAGGTGACACTAGTGACAGTTTAATTAAATTAAATAAGTTCTTCTTAATAATTATAAATAAATAAAAATACTAGTAACGCGGAAAATTCAGGTTTGGGAACACGTAAAAAAATAGAAAAAAACAGAGAACCTGAAAGATTTTCATATATTTTAAATAAGGCTAGAAATTCAATTTCACATAATATTACTTCATACACATCACCATAAATACTGCTTTTAGCATCGGAAGTAACGGTCACTAAGATAGCTCAGTTGGTAGAAGAGTCAGTACTGTAATACGGGCAACGGGAGACGTGTAGGTTCGACCTCTACGGACCGCAATTAATTACCTACAGTAAGTACAAATGAATTTAATAACTTAATAAACATTATAATTTGCAGGCAACCCTTGTGAGAACAAATTGGAGTGATGGTAAACAATATTAGATATGTTAATGTAAATAAAATTACGGATGGCTAACAAACAAATTCATAGGACAAAACTTATTTATGCATTAATTATTATATTTTTATCAAGTAGATTACTAACTAGTATGTAGTTTTATATGTTCCTATTACTAAAAACCTGTGGGGGGATTATCAAATATAACCTGAAAAAGACATCATCATTCGTCATTAGGAAGTCATTTTCACGTTTCATTTACGTCATCTAACTCGTCATTTCTCGTCACTCCTGACCATTTTTTCACGTCAATAATAGATCTTTCTTTGTATCTCCTGAAGTTTCTTGTTGATTCATCTTATAAGTACTAATGGAACCTTGGATAATAAATAATTTGTTATTTAGTAAGTATATTTTGTTTTAATTTCAGTTAGATGCAAAGATGCATGTATATATAGGTTCAACATAATCGACTATTTCAATTCACTGCTAACAGCAATAATACGAGTGATAAATAAAACAATAAAAAGTGAATATACGTATTTAATAAAATACACGTTAGACATATTTATGACATTAATAACACACGATAAGAAAAAGTTCTTGCGCAAATTACAATGGTTTGTATAGTTCAATCTATAGGTGTATCATAGGTAATGGGTCAACCACTGGAAGAAATTGTGTACACCTTTTTACATATTTCAAGTAGTTCACAGTACTATAGTTTACTTATATGATATTTTTCACAAAATTCGTAACAGTTAAGCCTTCGGCCATAGCCATTGTTTACTGTTAAACAATTGAAAGGAAAGACTTGAAAAAGTGTTGATCATTGACAACTTATTCCTACCTTTGCAAAAAGCTTTTATCCTTTAAATTTCTTGGATAGTAGGTACCTACTTCTTTCACCCAACCACAAATAGCTTCAAGATTTTTGAATGTCTTGAACTCATCCTTTTGTCTATGCATTTCTCACAAAAACCAAGAAATTTACAATATCTCTATATGAAATATTATGAAATACACCAATATTTGTTGTGAACTCATCATTTTTCAAAATATAAGCGATTTAATTCGATGACACCAACTTTTTCCATTATGAGACGATTTCGTAAAATATAAATTTATCTCCATATTAACGAACAAAATTCACAATACGAAATAATTAAGGATAGTTGTGGATGTTGAGTTATCCAAAATTAAGTTGTAAAATATTACAAAAACGGCAAAATATACTTTAAAACATGTTCAATCGGTACGTCACTCGATGACAGCTGTTTTTTTTCCTAAGGTCTCAGAATCTGTGACGTCAGCACAGCTTGACAATACCACCAGCAAGATGGCTGTCTTCATAAAAATTCAATATTGGCGGGAAAGCAGAGAGTCATTTCTGGTATAGGTCTTCTGTGGCAAAAACCTAAACTATTAATCTTATTAGTGTGTAGGTACTGTACTCCACAGTATCTTAACACAATAATTTGTGGCCTTAATTGTTATTTTTTCTTTCTGTTACACTGAAGTTGCTGTAAATTTATTATTATTTTTTCAATCTGGCGAATAAACAATTAAACATATTAACCTTAATTTGTAACTGAGTACAATGTGATCTTACTCCCAACTAATGCAGTTGATTAGAAGTGAAGGTAAAAAAAACTTTAGACTCACTTGCAGAAAATTAAAGAAACACCAACAACTGAGTAATGATACAAAATGTGAAAATAAACAGAATTTCGTGAAAAATGGAAGCGGCTATAGAGTAGTGATAATTACTGAATATCCAAAAATGCGTGCCTAGGCGATAAATGTTGTAAAATAACTTAGTGACAAAACCACAATTGAAACACTAAATAACCGAATATTGCAATATAGAATCAACTGACGTGTAAAGGTAGTTTTAAAACTTAACGAGTGCTACATACCTTATGATTTATGACCACAGTAACTGTTTTATTTGGTTTTATTACTATTACTGCAGCTCACGTAATATATTCCACAACTTGCAGAACTTATTCCTTCATTTGTCAGCCTCATATTGATTAACATCATCGGTAATTCGCCTCCGTGTTTGTCTACAAGACAAATCTAAATATTTGTTTTTAGGCATTTTGAAAAAATCTCACGAGGAAAAGCACAGAACATAAATATTATTTTAGGTTAGGTAAACATCAACAGATAAACGATACGATCGTTATTACGATTAATAATTCTAGGTGCGCCATCTACACGAATGTATCGATTATTATGAATTCATATATAAATTTATCATATGTGCAGTATTTTATAAAATATAAATTTTATACAAAAGGTATGTTTAACTTATGAAGATGTGATGGAACAGCAATATTTGCAGGGCATTACATTTTTTTGTAACAAATACAAATTTACCACATTTTACAGAACACTACCCAGTTAGCAAGGGTACGTTATAATGACGTCAAAATCTGGTGATTCTGGTCAAAAAGACGTCAGTGCACTAAAAATCGACGACATAATGACGTCCTATAAATGACATTAAAATGACGTGCTACACATCACGTCATATTATCGTCTTTTTTCGGTGTTAAATTTATTTATATTTTATCGGATTACAAACTTTAAAACTCGCTGATGGCATTTTGTTATCGTAAACAGAGTGTAAAGTTTAAAAAAACAAACCGTGTCGTGAGGGATAAGTATATTGGCGTTTTTATTCGAGGATAATGTTTTTTAACAATATCTAAAATAATTTATATTCGAAAGAGTTTGCAAAGATTCGGCAGTTTATTTGTGAAGATATCGAGTTCTTTTAATAATAAAATTAGATTAAAATGCATTAAAAAGCAAAATCTCTAGCCGTTGCGTGTTCCACTATAAAGTCTTTAAGCAAGTATTCAAACAGAGGTTAGTGGTCGAGTGGGCTAAGGACAAGTCACGAGGTCCGCGGTTCCACCCCTGATCATTCCGTCTTTTTTTTCTTGTTAAAATAATTGCGAAAAAAATTTTAGTTGTTTTTTTTTTAATCGATGTACGAATATACTTCTTTTCAATTTTAGGTCTGTTTTAGACCATTAAATATTCTATTTATGTTGTAGAAGATATTATACTTTTACCGTTTTTTCTCCAACACTTTTCCCAGGTTTGTATAAGTACTTCAACTTAAAACTTAAATTCTTAAAGTCTTCATTTTTTAACGAACCGCCACTGAAATAATGTAATAATTACGTTGTTCAGCAAGTACTCGTACTTCTCAGTTGACACTAGTGACAGTTTAATTAAATTAAATAAGTTCTTCTTAATAATTATAAATAAATAAAAATACTAGTAACGCGGAAAATTCAGGTTTGGGAACACGTAAAAAAATAGAAAAAAACAGAGAACCTGAAAGATTTTCATATATTTTAAATAAGGCTAGAAATTCAATTTCACATAATATTACTTCATACACATCACCATAAATACTGCTTTTAGCATCGGAAATAACGGTCACTAAGATAGCTCAGTTGGTAGAAGAGTCAGTACTGTAATACGGGCAACGGGAGACGTGTAGGTTCGACCTCTACGGACCGCAATTAATTACCTACAGTAAGTACAAATGAATTTAATAACTTAATAAACATTATAATTTGCAGGCAACCCTTGTGAGAACAAATTGGAGTGATGGTAAACAATATTAGATATGTTAATGTAAATAAAATTACGGATGGCTAACAAACAAATTCATAGGACAAAACTTATTTATGCATTAATTATTATATTTTTATCAAGTAGATTACTAACTAGTATGTAGTTTTATATGTTCCTATTACTAAAAACCTGTGGGGGGATTATCAAATATAACCTGAAAAAGACATCATCATTCGTCATTAGGAAGTCATTTTCACGTTTCATTTACGTCATCTAACTCGTCATTTCTCGTCACTCCTGACCATTTTTTCACGTCATTTTCACGTGCCTTTGCTACCTGGGTACTAGAACTTCGGTATGGGGTGAATACGGAAATGGTGATTTGGCGCTGATGTCAAAAATGTTCATCAATTTTATGAATTTCTGTTTTGTATGATTTATAAAACATTATTTTATAAATATTGCGTCAATACTATTTTACTTATAGCACTCATATGTAACAAAGAAAAAATATTACTATATAATGACTATGTTAAGAATAGCGGGAACAAATACGAAACTAGGACAGTATTTTGTAATAAAACACAGTTCTTTCTTAAGTCTCATCTAGTTATGTAACTACTATAATTAGGTTGACTGGAATATTCAATATTCAATATTAAAGGGGGTGAAAAAAGAAAACTGTGATTTAGTGTATGATAAGAACCACAGAGCTGAAAATATTTTTTGACGTCTGCCCCTACCACTCCCAACGAGCTTTAAAGGAGAGAAAAAGATTAAATTGTGTTCAAGAAGCCAAGGTCTATTTTTTTGTCATCGGCCACGCCCTTCCTACCCTAACTCATTTTTAAAGGGAGTAAAGAAATACAAAAGTCTGAATAAAATTTTTGGCATCTGGCTCCCCTAATACTACGCCCACCCCATAATTATTCTGCAGGAAATCTGGATATGGAAGAAGTGATTCCTTAGGCAGCAGTTTTTTTGTTTTAATGAATCCTGGTTTCAAGGCGTTTTAAAGGATACTGATGAAGAATACAATTAGCGTTTGCGGCACACGACTTTTCTTTATTGCACTTCAACTCCACGAGCTGCCGTTTGGCAGCAAGCAAATTCATTTTGGATTAGGACGCGTTAACATTTTTCCTTAGGAACCAAGATGGCGGCCATTTTTTGGAAAGAAAAAATTAATTACCTACAGTCATATTGGCGCAAAACATACGTTTGGAGTATGATTTCTGATTAAATTATATCTGGTGAAACGAATACGGTGTCTATTTTCCACTAGAAAGCAATATGGCCGCTATATTTTGATCAAATGTACCGTACAATTTAAATATATATATATATATATATATATATATATATATATATATATATATATATATATATATATATATATATATATATATATATATATATGTTATATAAAATTATACGCTTATTACCAAGACTTAGCCATAACAAACCTTCACAGGTATATCATATTACATGATAACGACTTCTCTTATTAATTGCTTATCTTCAAGATATCATATTTCACCTTTGTTTCTCATAACTTGTGATGACTGCAGAACTGCATTTCCTTTGTTCTATATTTTGCTTACTCAGGTTCTGTATGTTATAAATATGACTAAACGCGCTTTGTTGAATCAGTTATTAAACTCACTTAGAATGAAACACTTCTAATTATTATTCATATTCCTTCTCCAAGAGCCAACGTTGGCTCCATGTAACTAAATAAAAGTTTTTAAAAAGTCATTCATGTGAACCGTGATCTAACATTGGCGCAGTCGGTAGGATCCGTAAACATTATCAGAACAAGAAGCCTAACTGGTAGTGAAGCGTAAGAGAACAAGGAGAACATCTGCAGAAGGTGCCTAACTAGTGCGTGTACATCTACGAGAACAAGGAGACCTTCCTCACTGGTGGTGGCGGATCCCAATTCCTTGACGGACGAAGAACCTACTCATGGAGATGAAATTAATGTGAGTCATTTTTAAGAATCATCTCGTACCATTTTTACTATTTTATTATTTTTCGCAACTTATTTTATTAAAAGTGTATTATACTGCTAATACACTCGGCGCACAAAGCCAGTTCTATTGTCAAAGTGAATCCATTCCTTTACAAACACAACGAAACAAGTTCATTTAATTTTAAGTTATCTATTTTCGTATTATACTGCTAATACGAAACATTGTGTATTATACAGCTAATATACAATCCATTTACGTACGCAACGTAACAAGCTAATTTTAATTTAATTTATCGTATCATACCGCTGATACGCAACCAATTTTTGTCCAAGTAATTTCTAAATACAAAAAGCAAAATGCCAGATAGAGCTCAACCAGAGCCAGTTCAACCAGTGCCACCGGCACCAACCGAACAACAACTACTACAACAACAACAACAACTACAACAGCAATAATTACAACAACAACCACAACCTGAGCAAATTGAACCTTACAAGCTCTCTGAAATATTTTCTCTAATACCTGAATTTGATGGCAACGCCATAAATTTACAAACATTCTTAAATTCCTGTCATTGCGCCCAAAGCATGGCAATTGGAGATCAAAAAATCTTTTGACCGTCCACATAAAAAATAAGTTAAAGGGCAAAGCTGCCGAATTAACAAATTCTCGTAACCCTGGCACCTGGCCAGAAATCAAAGCATTATTGGAAACCCACTTTGGGGATTCCAGAGATCTAACGGCCCTAATTCAGGACCTACAACGAATTCACCAATTACCCAGTGAATCAGCTCTAACATTTATTTCGCGTTTACAAACGCACAATGCTAAAATGCACGCCGCAGTGCAAAAGCAAAATTTAACCACAACGCAAAGAGCTGCACAATCAGATCTCATCGAAACGATGGCCTTAAACAATTTATTAACAGGCTTAGAACCGAATTTAGGCCGCATCATACGTGCTAGCAACCCTCCTAGCATACTGAAAGCCGTAAGCAGAATTCGTAGAGAGCTACAACTCTCCTATTTCGAGCAACAGAAATTTCCGAAACATAGTCCGGTCAAAAATCCTATTATGCAACAAAAACGACCAACTTCAAATTTTCAGCAGAAATTCTGCTCGTTTTGTAAACGAAACGGACATGTCATAAATGAATGCCGTACAAGGCAACAAACACAAACAATGCCGTCAACCTCACAAAATTTTCAACAACCAAATTACCCAGGAAATTCAAGTTTCCAAAACTTTTCACAAAATAATCAATTTAGCCAGAGGACATTCCCTCAAAACGGCCAATCTAATCAATCGCAACAGAACAGGCCCTCAGCCATAAGGCCGAACCCTAACTTTACGCAACAACGACCATCCGCTATTCAGCCTAACCCGAATTTTAACCGGTTTAATCAGCAAAAAGCTCATCATTTAAATTACGAACCTTACGATAATTATGCCGATCAATTTAACCAATACAATGACTACTCTTTCGACGACTACCAAAATTACCAAAGTCAAAATGATTCGTACGAAAATTACAATTTTGAAACCAACCAAAATTTCCAGGAGAATTATACTGCTAATTCTCAGAGCGAGCAATACGAGGATTATACTGCTAACTCTCAGGATTTTTGCCAAGGTTTGGACCAACCAACAGATCCTCCCAACGAGAAATTCGAACCAATTACGGAGCTAGAAACTCAAATTCAAACTATGAACCTCAACGACAATATCGACCCCATGCTGAACTTCCCAGAACAAAAGTTCATATAAATACGCTTTCTCGTACCTTGTTAACCGTAAACTCAAAAAATCTTTATTATACGAAAGATGCAACAGGGAAATTTTAAATCTTAATAGACACAGGTGCAGGTATATCAATTTTTAAACCTAAAACAGCTGAAAATTATAAACGTAGATCCCCTGAAAATGTAACTATACAGGGTATTACTGATCAAAAATTTCATATCAATGAATCCGTTCTCATCCCCTTTTCAGATGAGTCACACAAGGTTTATATCTATAATCTAGATATAGATTTTGATGGATTATTAGGCGCAGACTTTCTAGAACATTATGAATGTCGAATAGATTTTAAAAATAAACAGCTAGTCACAAATTTTAAAACTTTACCGTTATTTAAAGTTACGGAAGATATAGCTACAGAAAATTTACCTCTACAACCAACTACAAATTTTACTATAAAAAATCAAAATTTGGACACCACAGAAAATCAAAATTTAAACATCTTAAAAAATCAAAATGTAGACAACGAAAAAAATGTAATCCCTATCGAATCACGTATGAACAAGATTTTCAAATTAAAATGTAACTTGGAAAACACCGAGGCTATACTGTTAGCCCAGGAAAATGAAAAGGTACGCCTACCGAATGCTCTTGAAAAAATCGATAACAACGGAGAACTTCTAACATCAATATTAAACGCTAACGCGATACCGAAAACTGTAAGTTTCTCTAACCTTAAGCTGGAACCAGTACAAAAATTCAAAGCAATTTTTAATGCAAATTATCAAGAGCCGGATTCCCAACCTAAGAACAGAAATCTTGAAATTAAAAATCAAAATTTAGGCAACAAAAATAATTTAATTCCTTATGAATCACATACCGAAAAAATAACTAAACTAAAACGTAATTTGGCTAACACTAATGCCAAACCAGAAATACAGGAAAAAGCAAAAATCCCAGATTTAACCTCCACTGTTGTTAACCTACAAAGCATTAACATTTCCGATACAAAATCGTACTCTATAGGTAAACCCAAGCCGACAATTTCAATTTTTAACATTTCAAAAGACGATTCGAAATCACAACTGAAAATAAAAACACCTAACATAGTTTCAAAACCTTCATTTCAAATCGGCAACGAAATATCTCGCAAACCGAAAATTCGGAAAATGAATAAAATTCTAAGAAACATTCGAACAATTTCTTGCAATCAAAATAAAAATAAAGTTCATATACCACACATACACATGAACATAAGAGAACAAAATTTATTTTTAGCATCTATGAAAGCAATAGCAAAAATTGTAGAATTTTCAAACCTAAAATTCGAGCCTATTCAAAAATTCAAATCTATATTTAAGCTTTATTAGCGATACCAGGTTTTGTCTCAATCGGATTGCGACACTATAAAAAAAAATACGTTAGCAAATAATAAATTAAGTTTTACAAACATAAACAATTTTTCAAAATTATTTAATAAACATTTTTTTTTTCACCCAAAAAAAAATTCCAGTAAACTAGTTAATCAAAACAGATTATCTTACATTAAAGTCATTTACTATCGTTTTTCAAAAACTTCCCTATACCTATTAAAATAAAGTATTTTAAAATTATATGATTTATATCATCTCAAATGATTTCTAACATCACCCTGTAAATTAATACTTTTATTTTCGATTCACTTCTACGAAGAAAAAAATCCTTCCTATAATTGAATTGTAACAATAATGGAAATAGGAAATAAAATACCCTAACTCTTAATCTTATCGATTAAACAAAAAGTGACTTAAGGAAAATGTATAAATTAAATTCGAAGAAATTCTAACAAGTACATTTATACTCCCCACAGAAGCACGTCTTGTACGTTTATCAATTAAACATTTTACCAAGAACTGCAGAGGATACCTAACACTCTAGTCTTATATTATATTCGCTATAATGTTTCATTACGAGTCACGAACAAACCTTTTACTAGGTTTCTGTGACTTAACTGTTTATTTTTGTACAATTTCTATACATTTTTGCACAAATAAAACTTATTCTATTCTATTCTATTCTATTCTATTACACGCGTTTTACACGTAAATAAGATAACATTCAAGATAAGATAAAAAAATGCATCAGAAACTTTTCACAATTAAACCGTAACCTTAAGCTAGAATGCATTATTTAAATTAGTAAATCCTTCACAAAAATCAAGAAAATAATAGATATACAGTACGTTGTTTAGAAGAAGGAAAATTAACAATTTTTAAGAACGTTCAAATTCCATCTTGAAATTTTTGGTGCAAATGAATACATTCTATGCAGTAAAACCTAAGACCATTAGAACTTTAACAAATCCACTCTTGAATAAATCGCACTCGAATTTGACACATTTTAAGAAAAAATGTATTAATTAATAGACTAGTCAAACAAACAACTTTTACATCGAGAACACAAAGATATTATAACTTTCTTCCAACAAAACAACTTACAAGACCTCCATCACAAAATTATTGAGGACATATTCGAAGAAAATCCCGAATTTCATAACGATAAAATTAATGTTGTATCAAGCAAAACGGTCAGACATAGGAGATATTTTATCATCCCTCTACCTTTTGATATTGAATCCGTAATTGAACATTTATTTTTGGTACTGTTTAAAAATCAAGATGTTTTAGACCTTTCTAAGACATACTTTGTCGAAAATAACCTAGACCTCCCTCTACTCGAAACATTATCATTCATTTTTACAGAAAAAGACTTAAAAGTAATAATTTGTCAAAACATTGTTCAAACTCCTGACGAAGACCAAATCCCAATAATCCTAGAGCAATATCATAGTGGAAAAAATAATCTACACCGCGGAATAAACGAAACGACTCGAAGAATTAGAGAAAAATATACTTGGCAAGGTCTAACTAAAGACATCGTAGTAATCACGGAAACCCCAAGAAAGAATTAACATTGATTTATTTGAATTCCCCACTCGAAATTACGCTTTAACCATTCGCGACGAATTAACTAAATTCACGTAAGCCTATGCAATCCCGGATAAATTCACAAAATCCGTCGTAAACACTTTGTTGTTATCTTTCAACATTATGGTACCCCATTAAGAACCCATTGCGATTACGGTGGCGAATTTGACAACCGTTTGCTCAAAGATCTCTGTACCCTCTACGACATAAAATTAACATATTCAAGCGTAGAACATTCCAAATCTAACGGATCCCTAGAAAGATTCCATGCTACCTTAGCTGAAATGATAAGAATTCATAAAACTGAAAACCCGAACGAACATATGCAATAATATGCTATAACAATTCGGTAAACAAAACACACGGTTTCACCCCATATGAACTTATCTTTGGTCATACAGCTAATAGACCACCTGAAACTCTTCACAACCAAAAAGAGCTAATTACAAAAAATGTCAGAGATTTAAACAATAGAACATCTCACTATTATGAAACTGCCCGCAATCGAACACAAGCTCAAAAAGAGAAAGCGAAAGTTCGCTTTGGCAGAAATGTTCCTCAAAAACGACCTGAGTACAAACTAGGTGACTTAGTTTATGTAAAAGAGTCACAAATTAAGAACAAACTACAAAACAAATTTAACGGTCCCTTTAAAATAAAAGAAATTTTTCAAAATTCTGCTACCTTAATTAAACCTCGAAACAAAACAGGAAACTAAAGTCAATTTGCCGCTGACCAGAAATCAATTCTATTTAGAAGCGAAGTCAAAACAGAGTTTAACCTTTTAACACAGATATCTAGTTTTGTAAAAATTAAATTTGACGAAGTCTTCTCAGACACAAAGAGATATAAACGCGGAATACTCAACGGTATCGGAACGATATTCAAATCAATAACTGGAAACCTAGATGCTGAAGATGGCCAGTAATATACTAATTGTATAAATAAACTAAATAATGACGAACATCAATTGGAAAACTTAATCAAAAATCAAATTTCAGTTACAACTTCTATTATTAAAAACTTCAACTCGACTATACAAAAATTACAAATTGACGAGGAAACCTTTAACAAAGATCTCGAAGAAATCGAACACACAATTCAAACAATGACTCAAGCTATTGAGGCTGCTCACATAAAACTAAAATTTTTATACATTTCCGAACAATTAATGGCAAGCTATTTGTATATCGAAGATAATTTAAACGACATTCTAAATTCAATAACATTTGCCAGATTAGGAATCATTCACATGTCAATCATAACCCCTAATCACTTAGTGACAGCACTTCAAGAAGTTTCACAGAGCTTACGAAGGAACAATTTGCCTCTCCCCATTAAATTATCGGCAGTTGTTAAGTATTTGGACATTATTGAATTGCAAGCGTTTCAAATGGATTCTAACTTAGTATTTGTTTTAACAATACCACTTGTTGAACCCCAAAATTATAACACCTATCACCTATACCCTATCCCGATACTTGATAACAGAACTGGTCTACATCACATTTTATCTATTTCACAAAAATATATCGCGAGAGATGATGATTCTTTGATGTACATACCTATACAAAATTTGAAAGAATGCAAACCACTTTATTTTGGAACCAAACTATGTTCTAACCTGTTTGCATATCCTATCGACCAAAACGCCATATGTGAAGCCAGAATACTAAAACCATTGCCAAAACTTCCAGAGAACTGTCAAACTTCCTTCAGTATTAGTCAGGGATACAACGTCCAAGAACTTGAAGACAACACATGGCTAGTAATTAATTCCGAACCACTTCACATTACCATCAACTGTCCAAAGAGAGAATCCACAACAGAGTTAATCAACAAAAATTCCATCATCAAACTACAACCAGGATGTTACGCCTATGCAGGCATTACTAGAATACAAGCCAGTGCCAAAGACTTTTCCGAAATTAAGGACAATTCACATCCTATCCAAATTCCTTTTAAATTTAAATAATATTTATATCTGCTATAAGATGACAAAAAAACTGTTGTTATTTAACAAAAAATCTATTGATACATTTTACATTTTTACTTCACTAAGATTATATAGACTGTCTTTCTTTTCCGTGCGTTCAGCAGCAAAAATCGTAATTATAAATATAATTAATTTGTGATTTTAAGTACACCTATACGTATTAACTAAAATGTTGAGGATATTTCTAAGTAGATTCCTTGACAAAAATTAAGGAAAGTTTCTGGTATTAACTTTTCCAAAATTAGCCCT
Source organism: Rutpela maculata (assembly GCA_936432065.2). NCBI lineage: Eukaryota > Metazoa > Arthropoda > Insecta > Coleoptera > Cerambycidae > Rutpela > Rutpela maculata. The sequence goes on from OW386289.2 coordinate 69,709,207, forward strand.
CCCTGGGAAGCTACCCTTTTAAAGGGATGAGTCCAAATCTCCTCTACTTTATATTTGTTAAATATTTCCCACCTTCTTTGTTATTTCCGTTCATTTAGTTTACGTTACTTTTAATCTGAATAATTTTGAAAGAAGGGTATTAAATACATATGGAAGAAAACGGCTTATTTTTATGCATGTCGGGGTATTTTATTTTTTTTAAGCAAGAAGCAAAAAGTTTTAAAATTTTCTGATGAAGTTATAAGCTAAGTTTCAACCGTTAAGAGCTGTTGAAAAGTCATAAAGGGTGGTTTATTTGATACATTTAAGGGATGCCACGGAGGATGAAAAGACTTTTGCATAAATATCATATTGAGTAAAAACTATTGATAAAAGCTTGCACTATAATGAGTCTGAAAAAAATAATTTCAAACATTATTTTAATGCACGCTTTACAGAAGGGCGTAATTATCCAGGAAAAGCTAATTTTAAAAAACTTCATATGAAAGATCCGACTTTAGTGTTGTCAAGTAATCTAGTTACTTACCTAATATATGGTAGATATATATTATTCCGTAGTCTGGAAATAATAGTATATTAAGTATCATCAGAACGGTAACGGACGTTTACCGCCGGAGACCGGTATATGGTTCGCGATGCTTATACTGTTTTTGTACAATCATATTAAATTGCACTTCAATTAAAATAATTTAATTTCTACTAAATAAACGAAAAGTCAAAAGTCACGTTTATATTTCGTGGCAGGTACAACTTGTCAAATAAGATATTTTTATTTTGACATTTCGTTTATTTACTAGAAATTAAATTATTTTAATTGAAGTGTAATTAAAAACAATCGTGCAGAAAATAATGTTATTTTTTTTAAATACATAGAAATGACCTTATTTTTTGTACTTATTTTTGTGAAATAATGGTAATATATATTATATTAATTTTACTTACCGGTAAGCAAATTACTTACCGACTTAGCAATCAGTAAATATAACCTGACGTCTTGGCAACAGATATTGTAAATAAACAAATAAGCTCGATCGTACAAAAAATAGATTTTTTTGAAATCTGAAAAAACCTCAAAATTGTCATTGAAGTGTTAGAGATAGTCACTAAAGTAATCAAACATTGTACGATTTCTTGTAGTTGGAGGAGGTGACAGGTAAACGTCAACATAAATTGTCCATTGCTTGTGACATAATTACATTACAAAAAATTATTGAGATTTGAAATTTAAATAATTGACATATTTCTTAATGTCACTTAAAATTATTCATTAAATAGAGTTGATTAACCTTAATTTCACAATTTCAAGAAAAACTTAGTTATGCACCTTGGCACTAAAGTTTCTTTTTATCATTTATGTGGTTTATTTAACTAAATTCTACATCGTGATAAAATGTTTAACTTTAGTGCCTAGTTACATAATAGTATATTATATTACTAGGAGTAGAACGCACTCTTTTTTTGTGTTGAGACTAAAGATGGGCGCGTGAGTCGATTTTGACTCACGCTCACGCACGCTCACGACTTTAAACCTTTAGCTCACGCACACTCACGCATGACTGATATATGTTAAGGCAAACTCACGCACGCTCACGCACGGGATCTTTTGACTCACGCACACTCACGAAATCTTCCGCGATTTGGTATCTTAAATGTACACGCTCACGCCGTGACACGGCGTGACACGGTGAAATTCACGTCACGTGCCCATCTCTGGACAAGAGTAACCAGACCAGGCCAGGAGGGCTAGGCGACTGGCGAGTGGCGAATGCAGTAGAGAGAGATTGCAATTACGCAGTTTGATTTGAATGTTGCGTCATTCATCCTGTCTCCTGTCCTTTTCCCTCCCTTCTCGCGCTCGTGTTCCGTCTTCCGTCTATCGCTTCGCTTCTTATTCTTGTCACGACACGACAGGTTGAACTTTTAAAGCAGAGATGGGGCGTCGTGTCACGGCGTGAATATTATCTCACGCACGCTCACGCACGGGATCTTTTGACTCACGCACACTCACGAAATCTTCCGTGATTTGGTGCCTTAAATGTACACGCTCACGCCGTGACACGCCGTGACACGGCGTGACACGGTGAAATTCACGTCACGTGCCCATCTCTAGTTGAGACCAGGATTTGCGGCTGAGGCGAAGCCGAAGCCGCAAACTGGGCGAAACACAAAAAAGGCGTTCTACTCCGTGTAATATATACTATTTTTTCTTCAAGCGTATTAAAATGCAAAAATTCATTTATTTATCATAAATGTACAAATATTCAAACTACAGTCTTACATGTTGACACAATATGACAAGTGGCTAGTGGATAACGCGCCACCGGTGGCTTTCGGTATTAACATTATGTTACTAGTAAAACAATACCCACTGCGGTGGCGCTTTCGGTATTAACATTATGTTACTAGTAAAACAATACCCACTGCGGTGGCGCTTTCGGAACTAACATTTTGTTACTAGTAAAACAATGTCCTACTTCTACTTCTGTTTTTGGTGACATAATTTAAACATTTTAATACGCTTGAAGAAAAACAATTATTATCGCGTTTCCAAATAATTATAAATTATACCTACCTATTTTATTTATTACTTTTTCCGTTCATCGTGTATTTGTAGCTTTGATAAATATATAAAAAATCGTTCGTTAATAACCCCCTATTAATAAATGATTTTCTATTAATATACGATTTTAGTTTAGGTAACTAAGAACATAATTGAAAACAATTAATATGACAATTAATGTCAAAACTCTAATTGTCAAACGTATAAAACGTGTATGAAAGTTTTATAATTAATAAAAGAGAAGCAGGTATCGCGCTATTCGGAATCGGTGCTATTGGCATATTTCTCCGATGTTACAAAAAGAGGCCTAATGAATTTGTAATTGTATTTTTGGTATTTTTTAAATTCCATATGTGTTACCATAATTAAATAAATAAAGTAACACTTACAATTCAATTTTGTGTCATAAAATAAAAAACCGCTGCCCAAGGAATCACTACTTCCACATCCGGATTTTCTATCCAAGTCACACAACGAAAAAATTTTGTATGTGGAAATAATTGTTTATGGAACATTAATAATATAATATTTGAAATCCTCTACCCCAAAAACCCATAAAACGATACCCCACATCGGTAGTGGGGTGGGGGTGGTGACAGGGGGTGGGAGTGGGGGGTGGATAAAGTAAAAAAATATTTTGAGGTTTCTGGTTCTTGTACACACACTAAATAACATTTTTTTTCATCCCCTTTAATAAAGGGGTGGGGGTGGTAATGGGGGTGGCCAATGCCAAAATTTTTTTTGAGACCTTAGCTTCTCTTGTATATACTAAATACCAATTTTATGGACTCTTACCTGCTTGATTTACCTATTTTCCCCAAATTTACCCCAATTTACCCCCCAACCCTTCGACGGAACAAGATGAAAATATAATCTAGTTCTAGATCTCGTTAAAGTACATATGTGTACCAAATTTCAAGTCAATATCTCAAACGGTTCCAGAGTAAACGTGCGCACAAAAAAAGTTACAGACCGACAAACAGAAATTTTTTTTTGCTCAAACTTGAAATCTCGACGTTTCATGACATTCTAAGCCTATTTGAACAATAAAAATTTTTAAAAATTTTTTGTCGTTACTATACTTCCACTGGATGTGGAAGTAATTAGATTTTTTTCCTATTACTTTCACATCCAGTGGAAGTATAGTAACGACAAAAAATTTTTTTAAAATTTTTATTGTTCAAATAGGCTTAGAATGTCAAGAAACGTCGAGATTTTAAGTTTGAGTGAAAAAAATTTCTGTCTGTCTGTAACTTTTTTGTGCGCACGTTTACTCAGGGACCGTTTGAGATATTGACTTGAAATTTGGTAAACATATGTACTTTAACGAGATCTAGAACTAGATTATATTTTCATCTTGTTCCGTCGAAGGGTTGGGGGGTAAATTGGGGTAAATTTGGGGTAAATAGGTAAATCAAGCAGGCAAGAGTCCATAAAATTGGTATTTAGTATATATAAGATAAGCTAAGGTCTCAAAAAAAATTTTGACATTAGCCACCCCCATTAACAACGCCACCCCATTATTAAAGAGGTTGAAAAAAATTTGTGATTTAGTGTGTGTACAAGAACCAGAAACCTCAAAATATTTTTTTACTTCATCCACCCCCCACTACCACCCCCTATCGCCACCCCCGCCCCACTACCGATGTGGCGTATCGTTTTATGGGTTTTTGGGGTAGAGGATTTCAAATATTATATTATTAAAGTTGTGAGTGACTTGGATAGAAAATCTGGATGTGGAAGTAGTGATTCCTTGGGCAGCGGTTTTTTTTCCTATATACAATCAACGGAAAATTTTTGTAACTTACTCGTGTGTTAATCGGAGATTAATAATCTCGACAAATAATGCGCTTGCTAGCGCTAGCACGTTAAAATGTCTCAATTTATTAATCGCTCTCATTAACATACTTGTTTGTTAAATAACTATTATCTTATAGGTGTGTATTGTCTCTAGATATATGGTGGAGTGAGGTGAGAACAAATAGCAAAATAATGTACTTATTTTATTTTTAAATTTTTAATTGATTTTATTTAAAAAGAAATTCTATTTGAAAGGAAATTGACAATATTCATTTTATATTTATTGCGGACAAGGAAAAGTGGTAGAAAACTTCATATTCGATTATAGAAAGCCATTAAAAAAGTTTTCAGGGAAATTCATTCAAATCCAATCGATTTTCTAATAACTTACTTTTTTCGTCTAAGCGCACTATTAGTGGAGTGAAAATAAATTTTGAATGAAACTGTTTGGCTGCAGTAATTTTTGTTTTATATATAATAACAAGTGCTATGAGCAGTTTTGGATTAAATCGGTCCATTGCTTCTTGTAATATTTTAACAATTTACCTATTTTTAAACACTGAAATTTGCTGTTATTTTCATTAGTATCTCGGGTCCTAGTAATCGTATCGTAAAAATAAAAATATCGAATTATTCGCAATAAAATCTTGAATAAGACTAGGCCTATGCAAAAACTAGATGATAGTTTGTTAATTAGTAAAAAAATAAAAACCACCAAAAATTGCCTTTTTTGATAATAATTTAATAAATATAACATAATAATGGATCAATTTTAACGAAAGTCCGTGGAACTAAGCCTTTTATTGAACTAAACCTGTGCTAAATTTTAGCGCAAAATAAATATTTTTGTACAAAACTCAAACGGCTAAAAACCAATAATAATTTCGAAATTTTTATCGCTTGTTGTTTAAGTGCATTGACTCGTGTGCGGTAAATTTTTGTTGAAAATATAGGTTTTTACATGTATTTTCCAACAGTGTTAAGAAAAAAGAATCCTCACTTAAACCGTTTTTGCTTGAAATTTATTTATTATTTTCAAAGTTACAGTTGTAAACAAATTCAAATAACTCTGGATTTTTATGAAACCAAAAGCGGGAAACGAATTATGAAAATAAATGAAATATCTAACATTTTTCTAAAGAAATTAATGATCTACTTGCATTTGGGACCGTGAAACGTCAGTTTTTGTGTTTAGGTCACTTATAAATAAACAAGTCGATATTTTTTCTAGAAATTTGGACTGATTGTTTTTCGATGCTTATGTTTTTGTCTCCGCTGTTTGAAAATGAGTCAAAACTACAATTTTTAGAATTACATCGAATAAAGCGGCTTTGAGATTATAACACACATAGTCAATTTTTTTTTACTTTCTTATTCATTTTTGTCGCGGAAGGGAAAACAAACCTAACCTGAACAGTTATTCTTATGTCTATGTACACAGCTTTGTAACTTTTAATTTTACTGATACAATAAAAAAAAATCGCAGTTAGGATTTGAACCAGAGACGTTGCATCCTGGAAAAAATGTGCTGGTCGTCTTACACACTGAATTATCTTACGAGTGAAGTATGATCTGTAAAACCATAATATCACATTTAGAGCTATTTAGCGATTTTTGGATCTCTAACATAATCGCTAAAAGCCCAACTATCGGGCCTCTATCTTTTTTAACAATTGTGCTTCTGGATTGTTCTCAACTAGGTGAGACTAATATTATTGAAGAATAACCAGTTCAACTTTTAAAAACATATATCAATTTGCTTATTTATAAGCGACTGAGGCGCAAACACTGACGTATCTCGGCCCCAAATGCAAATAGTTCATTATTTTTTTTTAAAATATTTCATCTATTTTCATAATTCGTTACCTGTTCTTGGTTTGATAAAAAATCCAGTTATCTGAATATGTTTATACCTATAATTTTGAAAATTATAAACAGATTTAAAAAATGATTTAAATGAAGATAATATCATTGTAAAATACATGTAAAAAACCTACATTTTGAAAAAAAAAATGTTCTACGAGTCGATGTACTTAAACAATAAGCGATTAAAATTTCGAAATATTTTTTTTATTTTTAGCCGTTTGAATAAATATTTTATGCTAAAATTTAGCACGAAGGTTTAGTTCAATAAAGTGCCACAGTTCCTCCAACTTTCGTTAAAATGGATGCATATTACGTTATATTTCTTAAATTATCAAAAAGGGCAATTTTTAGTGGTTTCTATTTTCTTACAAATTAACAAATTATCAGAAAGTTTTTTCATAGCCACTCGCTGTTTTTATTTTTGCGATACGATTATTAGGACCGAAGATAATAAGGAAAAGAGCAGAAAATTTCAGCGTTGAAAAATAAATTGTTAAAATTTTTTTACGCTGGACCGATTTAATTAAAAACTTCTCGGTGGCACTTATTATATCTACGACAAATTAAAATAATAAAATTGCTGCAGCCAGAGAATTCCTTATTCACCTATTTTCTTACCTAATTTGACTTCACTTTATGTGATTTAAAATGTTAACATATTTAAAAACTAAATTAAATAACTAAAAAGTCAGAACGTGAAAAATTTATAATACTGTACATTACAGCAAATTGAGAAAGTATCACATATTTAAAATTACTAACTATAACAGCCCATTGTAGTGTCTGACCGACGACCGACCAGATGTTGGGGTAGGTCGACACTTTCTATCAAATTCCCGCTAAATTTGTTTTAGGTACCTACCCGATAAATGGTCAATGCCACTTGTTTACGGAATGTTAAAATCCACTATTAAAGCATTTAGAAATATTGTCATATGGATTAAATTTCGTTTTTTACTTCCCTCGCTAACCGAAGGGAAGTAGGGTATTGTAATCGTAAAAAAATTACCCTCCGAGATTTCTTCGGATTTTCGCGTTTCAGACTATGCAGATTACGAAAATTAAAGCCATTTAATTCCATCAGTCTCTCTGGGTGTCGGTCTGGTGTCTGTCTGTTGGCGCTATATCTACAGCTATATCTACAGGAGCCAGAAGTATGTATCTATTTCTAACAATACATGTGTACACATAACAATTATTGTAGTTTATAAGATATATATTGTGGGAAAATATTACAAAACCATTTGACGCAGAAGAAAAATATTTGGTCGTTAGTTGACGCTACTGTCAAAGAAGAACAGTGGACACCTGAAAAAATAATGAGGAAAAAAAATGTGACGAAAGACAGTTATATTTTGCGTGTAGTTAACACAACTGTCAGGGGAAAAATATGAAAAATGTACAGGTTCACTCTAAGAAAATAATGAAAAAATGGATTGCGGACAATAATATTTCTCATATAGTTAACACAACTGTCAAAGAAAAATATGAAAAAATATATAGGGTGGTCGCCCCAAAAATAATAATAAAAAATGAGATGAAGGACGATATTATTTCGCATGCAGATATCACAACACAACTGCCAAGTAAGAAAAATATGAAAATATGCAGGGTTGTCACCTAAAAAAATAATGAAAGAAGATTTCGCATGTAGGTAACATAACTGTCAAAGAAGAAAAATATGAAAAATTTACAGGGTGGCCACTTTAAAAAATAAGAAACGACACAGTAAAATGATATTGTCAGTCGCTATTGCCAGGAAAAAATCTGATATAGTTTTTATAAGAAACATATGCAGGGTCGTCATCCAACAGAAAGAATAATTCATAAATAAATGATATAAATCCTTTACTTAGCCAAGAGACTAATACATCATGAATACACAGAAACATTATATAGATATAAAACAATATATATATAAAACAAATCGTCAGACAGACAAATTTTACACGTCACACTATAAAATTTCACAATGAGCATCTAGAATAACAATAGTAGTACAGCAACCGATATCCCATCAAGATTAAGACAGTTAATTCAGTTTTTAATTGGGAGGTTTGACAAACTATACAAGCAGCTACTCATCCAACAAATACTTTTTAAGTCGACTTTTGAATATATTTAATGTGGGACTGTTACTAATACTTAGTGGCAGATTATTATATTCACTTAATCCCTTATAGAATAAACTATTTTGGGTTGATTTTTTCCTGTATGTTTGCAAGTGAAAGTTTAGATTGTTTCTAGTATTATAACTATGAATATCTGTATTATAAACTAACTTATCCTGCAGATATTCGGGAGTTAAGTCATTTTTAATTTTATATATAAAAACCATAGAGAAAAATGTTACATAATTTTTTACAGAAAGCCATCCTAGTGTATTTAACATAAATCTAATAGGTGTCAGTCTACAGCAACCTAAAATTATTCTCATACTTCTGTTTTGAAGCTTTTGAAGTCTACCCATTTCATTTTTATTTAAGAGGTATAGAATTGAAGAACAATAATTAAAATGGGGCAATATGCATGTATTATATATTGTAAGTCTGGTCCAGTAGCTCAAATAACCACTGCATCTGCTTAAAAAATTTATTTTGAATCCTATCGTCTTACATATATATTTAGTGTGATCTTTAAATGACAATTGGTTGTCAATAATTACTCCCAGATATTTAATTTTTGTAACTCTCTCAATTTCATCTGTACCAATATGAATTACGCGTCTATTTATTAAATTTACTCCCGTTCCACTAAGCACCCAAATGAATTAACCTTGAGTAGATTAATACAGCAGTACCTGTTAACGTTTTCTAGTGTGTTATTTATTATTGTGAAACAATCACTACTATTTACACTACTAACATAGATTAGGGTGTCATCAGCAAATAAATGTATTTTACAATTATCTATAACCTCCACTATGTCATTTATATACACCAAAAATAATAGCGGCCCCAATACGCTGCCTTGCGGTATTCCAGTATTATTACTTATTTCAGAAGATGTTATATTATTTAATTTTAATTTCTGCCATCTATTATCCAAATAGTCAGTCAACCATAGTAATGCAATACCATCAATACCTATATTTTCTAATTTCATTAAAAGCCTTGACCTATCTATCGTCTCAAACGCACGTTGCAAGTCTAGAAATACTGCAAGGGTAACTTGATTTTTTTCCAGACTTAATTTCCATTCATGCAACACACATTGTACGGCTGTTTCACAACTGTGTTTGCTACGAAAACCAGATTGGAAGCTTGTTAATACATGATGTATTAGTCTCTTGGCTAAATAAAGGATTTATATATATACTTTTTACTTGGCTCCTACGCCAAAAGACTACTCTAGCCAATTTAAATAGAATAGAATTTGCTAAAACTATTTTTTAAATTTTTTGAATTCCGACAAAAATGAAGGAATTAGAGGGGGGCGGGATTTGGGACTTTTTTTTCGGTAAAATTTCTCCATTTTGTCACCGTAATTAATTGAAATCGATCCCATATATGATGTTCACTTAATATCATGTACTACTTTGACGCTCCGTTAATTTCGGCCCTTCGAAACAGGTTTCTGAGAAAAATTATTTTTTTTAGATTTACATACACTATAGGAAAACGTGTAATTTCCTACATTTCCTCGAATATCTAGATAATTATTGTTTTTTTCGAAAAATTTGTAGATAGCTTATGTAAAGAGAATTGATTGAGCTTTCCGACACTTTTTTATTTTTTCTCTAACATAAAGAGCAAAAGACCAAATATGCGGACGTCTCAAAGCCAATCGCCACCCAGTCTATTAATTAGGGTGAAGACGGCTCGGCTAAAATACACCATCTGTGGGACCCCACGCGAGACTAGTTTCTAGATCTGACATCACAGTGCTTTTCGTGAGGAGTAGCGATGATTTCAACTTTAATTATTTATTGTAAAGTAAGTACTGCGATTTGAGAGCTGATATTCGGTGTGGGGTGTTTTTATACATAAACACACACTTTAATGAAATAAAAAAAAATGTGCAAGTTCCCCATTAGCAAACGATAAATAAAAACCACTCCGGGCGAGCGGGGAGTATAAGAAGCAGCGTCACTCGCAAGCAATGCATACCACATATGTTTCTACCACATCGCATCTTACGTGTCTTATGTCGCGTGCATTAAAATGAGAGAAGAAATCACTTTTGTGTGGTTGACTACCTACGCCAAGGGAAAATGAAACAGGTACGGACTTACGAGGACTCTCAGTTTCAGATATGGTGTAGTGCAGAGTTGTAAATTATATATTAATATGTAATAATTTATATTTGTCTTTTTGCTAGTATGTCACTTATTTATTGTAAATATTATTCGATCGAGGATTCTGAATGTGAAAGTCACAGTTATATTGATTCCAGTGATAAAGAAAATCAAATTCCAAATGAGTTTCAAGTGAGAAAAAAACGACATTTCAAGGGCGGATCTGGACCTTGAGCTTGGGGGGGGGTTAACATAGCCGCGTGTTGAAAATAACAAAAATCTTTTTCCTCGAAAATTAAAATTGATGAGCGGAGAAAATCTCAAAAAAAAATTATAAACACAACTAAATAGAATATATATTCAAAAATATAAAATAAAATAATAAAAATTACGAAATTCTAAAATGAAAGTTGATTGTTTACGAAATCTTACTTAATTACCCCCATAAATCTTGCTGCATTTAAGTAGTGACGCGAAACAAATTTGTTTAAATGTCCTTTACAATGACAAGCTAATGAAATGCCAGACGAGTGTGAATCCTTTGAAAATGCATCGATTTTACACGACTGTTTTTTGATTTTTCGATACTTTCACTCAACATATCTACGGCTGGGCCCAAGCTTTTTGTCTGGGACTTGAAATATGGTTTATTTATTACCATATCTTTTTAAAATCCAAATGCCAGACAGGAATAAATCGTTTGAGAAAATGGCTTTTTTTCGTGCACTTCTTTTAAGATTTAAAATATGTTTGGCCCACGCTTTTTGTCTGGGACTTGAAATATGGTTTATTTATTACCATATCTTTTTAAAATCCAAATGCCAGACAGGAATAAATCGTTTGAAAAAACGGCTATTTTTCGTGCACTTCTTTTAAGATTTAAAATATTTTTGGCCCACTAAAAATGTCTGTGAATGATACAATACATTTTCGTTTTGGTTAATTTTTACAAAAAAAATCATTTCACATGAGAACCAATCATTTGATTTCCGCGGAATAATTGACAACTTGAACAATAATTTTTTCACTGTTGGGCTCTCGGAATTTGTCTGGCGTTTGTTATATCGCGATAATTATAATCTATTTACCTATATATACAATTCCCAGATAAGAACCAAATCGTTTGATTTTGACCATTTTTCTTACAGCTTCGGATTGAAATTTCGGACCTTCCGGTCCACGGAATTTGTCTGGCAATAAGCTTCCGTCGGATGTTTTTCTTTAATACGTAAGTCTAACTTGATGCCAGATAGGAACAAAACATTTGAAATTGCTCATTTTCATGAAATTTTCTTTTCTGTTTTCCGCTGAGGGGCCCTGGATAACCATTTGATAAACACAAAAATGGTTAGTACAAATCAGGCACAAAAGGCTCCCAAAAAGCCAGATAGGAACCAAACGTTTAAAAAAATCTGTCACTATCCCACGGTCTATTATTATATGCAAGTACTTCACTCATATCATGTATTCTCTTGAGTTTAATTATTATAATAATTTATTATTTGCTGCAATCATAGATGAGTCGCTGCGTCATACTGAACATATTCAGAATGAAGCAGTGACTAATCAATGATTACAATAAGTAATAAATTATTATAATAATTAAACTCTGAAGAAAATACATGGCATGAGTGAAGTACTTATAGCTGCCACTGATACATAATGTTCATTCCTACAATATACATGCATCATAGATTTATGATCCATGTGTAACATACCAGGCACCTACGAAGGTAGTACTCATATACCGTGAACATGTAGTGTACATTGTGAATGTAGGATGGACCTTCCTCCTATATACCTCATGTGTCTATCAGTATATAAATATACGTTTCTGGTTCATATCAAGTTCCGTTTTGGTCTATGGGTATGTTGTAGGAATCTTACTCGTATATCGAGAGGCGGTCATCTGTACGTCTCTCTGACATTCAGATTATCTACATGGAATACAAAATGAATATTCATTCTTAATTCCATGGTACATAAAGTACGTTCCGAGCACATGCTCTGAATGTAAAAATGCTATCTGGGTATTGGGGGTAGTTTGAGGATGCTCTGCCCCGCAGTTAGCGCATTTGCACTTATCTGCGGTGCAGGGCACCCATTTGTGCGTGTTCCCGCATTTCACGCAGCGTGGAATACGGTTGCACACCGCCGAGGAGTGCCCGAAATACTGGCAGCGGTGGCATTGTGGGATATCTGAGCTCGAGTAGTCGCTAACTGTCACTCTGTAATGGCATAATTCTGTTAATTGATAGTATTTGTCTGACACGTGACGTGGTATGGTTAACAGGACGATGTTAGAGACTACTCTTCGCCCATTTTTGGGTACCATGACCCTAGCTATATTAATAAATGGTAGTTCCCTATAATTTAATTCATCGCTGAAGTCGTCAGACGTAATATCGATTAGTATATATTTTACAACTAGTTTGAGTGGTCTTAGATTGTTTACATTGTAGGAGTAAAATTCAACTTCATGCTTAGCTAACGATTTCAATATTATACATATGAGCGATGTATTGTTGTATTTGTATTCAGGTTGACTAGAAGTGTTAGAATTAATTAGTTGCATTGTAGCTTTGTGATCTTTCGTGTATATATGAATTGGTGGGGGAGCGGTTTGGGTGGGTTTGGGTTGTGGTTGTGTGTTATCGGTTTGTTGGTTTGTACCTGTTGTTTAGGTAGATCAAAATTAATTTCCATTATTTCGGGGGATTGTTGTTTAATGTTGTAGGTTTCTGAGTTGGCATTTTTTGAAGATTAGATATTATTTTTCTGCTCTTATTAGATTTATTGGTTTTAATAATTAACTTAGGAATAGCTCCAGTGGACTTGTTGGTTCCCTGACTGGTGATTTTAGGGTCAATGACGGGTTTTTCCGTTGCTATAATAGTGGGAAATTCGAAATGTTGGATTGATTGCTGTTTTGCAGTGTTTTGATCAGTTTGGGGCTTGGGGGCGGTGGGTGTGGAGTTGGGGGCCGCGCCAAAGATTGGGTTTTCTGGATGTTTTGGAACATTCTGTGCGTTTTGGTGATCGGGGGCGGTGGGGGTGGTTATGGATTTTAGGTTTTCTGAGTGTATCTCGTCATTTAGAGTATTTATATTTTTGGGGGTGGTTTTTATGGGGTGGCGGGGATGTTTCGTTAATTGGGATTAGGTTTAAGGGACTGGGAGTGATTGTCTCCTGCTCGTAGGTTACCATTTTGGCCCTTTTTCTTCGATGGGATTTTTTTTTCTTGGGTTTTTCAATGTAATAGGGTGAACGTGACCTATTGGAGGTGGTGTCAGAAAACCTAGAAATGTCTAGATCGCTCTGGTCACTAGAGTCGTTTCTAGATTGCATATCGAAGCTGAAAAAGGATGAGTAGGGCTAATATTATTGCTACATATGGGTGAGATTTTGGGGGTAGAATGCATAACAGTGGAAGTTGTCGTGGTTGTACTAGTAAATGACATGGTGGTAGTTGTGCTAGTGAAGCTAAAGAGGGTTGATATGGGGATAACGGTAAACTCACATCTGTGGTGGTGACATAAAGTGGTGATTGTGTAGAGGGTGTAGATGTGGGAGAGCAACAAAAGGATTTTGTGGATGACATTGAATTATTAGTAATATTGTTAGCATTAATCCCTTTTAAGTTGTTAATTAATTAATTAATTCAATGTTTACAGAATCAGCCCAGCTAAGTGTATCAATATTATTGTGTACCTGTACTTTTTGTGTCTGCTCGTTATCTGTGACTGTGTTTTTCGTGTTGTTTATGTGTGTGTTTTGCTCGGTGTATTGCGGGTCTTGTGTGGTTTTCGGGATAGTTTCATTTTCTTCAGGTGGTTTTTTCTTTTACCTAGTCATGTTATTATCGGGTTGTTTATTATCACTCGTTGTGATTTCTAACAATTGATTGCAATATTTACGGATGCCAAAGTTAGGACAAATTGACAACTATATGCGTGTGTACTGTTCGCAGTCGCTTGGCTAATAGACTATCGGTACATGACCAGTCAGGTGCAACGTTTTTAAAATGTATGCCAATCATATATATGAATGAAATTACCATCAATATGCCAGAAACGCAAATTTTAGGCAGTCGTCGCATGCAGAAGGGTGTGCAAATCGATTATTTTTTGTTTTTTTTGTGTTTTTTTTTAATTTTAAAATGGATGCCAATAGTAGTGCCAAACGATAAGCCGTGAAAAAGAATCCAGCGAAAATTCATTGGCATGCAGATTCCGCGCGCAAAACAACTGTTAATGCGCACATTAAATCGTAAAATTTTTCGGTGTTCTTGATTTTGGATAATTTTGATTTTGGACTTTTTTTAAAGCTTTTCGTTTGGCACTATTGGCATCCATTTTAAAATTAAAAAAAAAACAAAAAAATCGATTTGCACACCCTTCTGCACCCGACGACTGCCTAAAATTTGCGTTTCTGACATATTCATGGTAATTTCATTCATATATATGATTGGCATATATTTTAAAAACGTTGCACCTGACTGGTCATGTACCGCCAGTCTATAACTATAATGATCGAGATCGTTCTAGTATCTGCTTAATTGCTGAGGTTCCCATCCGTTTTCGATGCTTTCCTCGATGTGTAGTGCAGTAGAATTCGTCTTTGCTCTAGGCTGGCTGATTTCATGGGTTATTGAAGAATTTTTTAGATTTTTTTATTTATGTTAATGGGTTAGCATATGTTGTTTTGTATATGTACAGATGATACACTGTGTGGTTTGATTTTGTTTTTTTTTGCTTATTTGTTTGGTTTATGTTTTTTTTTATTTGTGGCTCTTTTGTGTTCTGATCTTCATGGTAGAATTTTTCTTTTACCTTTTTTCCTTTTTTTGTTTTTTGTTTTTTTGTTTGTTTTTTTTTTCCTTTTTTTCCTTTTTTTTCCTTTTTTTTCAACTCGAGTTTTACAATTTTTCACTTCTTTCAGGGGGTGTAGATGTAGTTTATGGAGGGGTATCTTGGAGCTTGTTCAAATTTAGGGGTAAGGGGGTTGGTAGATTTGATAAGTGTTTCAGCAAAGTTGGGTATTAGTCTTTATAGGATAAATGCATCGAGTTTTGGAGTTCCTGTGAAGTCGTGTAATGTTTGAATTGGGGTATATGTGGGAAGGAATGCGGCAACTCTGAGGATTTTATTTTGTATTATTTGTAAAGCTTTTTGTTGTGTTGTGGTAATTGAGGGATACCATATTGGTGAGGCGTAGGTAAGGATGGGTCTTATATATGCTTTATAGATGAGGGTGGCAGTGTGCATTAGAGAGTTTTTAATTAGTGGGTTTAAGTAATCTAAAGCGCGCCCTGCATTTACATGTTATATTGTTTATTTGTTTGTGAAATTTGAATTTTCTATTCAAATTTATTCCGAGGTAATCTGTCTTCGGACCAGTCAATACTGTGATTGTTTATAATTATTTTAGGTGAGGTGGTGTTTAATATTTTCCTAGAAAAGCAGATACTTTGTGTTTTAGTGGAGTTTACTTTTAGCCTCCAGTTTTGATAGAAAGTGGTTGTGATGTCTGTTTGTATTTGAAGTAGTCTTGCAGCTACATCGGGGTTTTTAGATGTAGTTAATATTGCCGTATCATCGGCGTAGAGGCAAAAGGTAGTTCTGTGGTCTGTGTTGGTCGTGGTAGGTCGTTGATGTATAAGTTGAATAGTACAGGACCAAGGGATGACCCTTGGGGGATGCCGGACAGGATGGGGGATGTTGGAGAGCACTCCTGATTGACTGCAACTCTAAATAGGCGGTTTGACGTATATGACTGTATTAGATACCTAAAGTTTCGAACGTTCACTTGAACGAATTTCATATGAAAAAGAAAAATTAATAAAAACCACACTTCGATTTATGTGTAAAAACTTAAGTATTGTGGATATTATTGTTAGCAAATGTGACAATGATGTGTTTACGCCTAAAACGATGTGTGATTTTTATTAACTTTGCATTTGCGTCTAAAATTCGTTCAAGTGAACGTTCGAAACTTCAGGTACATACTGTTGTATTAATTTAATAATACGAGTCGACATGCCCGCGATGTGGAGTTTATAGAGCAGTCCAGGGTGCCAGACTTTGTCAAATGCTTTTTCGAGGTCTAGGGCGACCAACCCTGTGGCTAGACCTCGATTTAAGTTGGTGGTAACGATTTCACCTACCCGGAAAAGCTGTTGGGTATGGAGTGACAGGCACGGAAGCCGAACTGGTAATCGTTTGTATCTCCAGGTATGTTAATGTGCTCCTGGACTCGATTTAATATAAGAAGGTCTAATATGTTTGCCAGGGATGAAATTAGGCTAATGGGCCTGTAGCTGGCCGGGTTATATTTGGGTTTGCCTGGTTTTAATATGTTGATAATTTTTACTTTTTTCCAATTTTTGGGATAATAGGTTAACCTAGTGCAAGAATTAAAAAGTTTAGTGAGGTACAAGTATGTTCTTGGCGGGATATGTTTTAAAGCAAAGGCCGGAATATTACCAAGTCCAGGAGCTTTACTGGGGTGCAGCTTGTTAACTGCAGCTCTCACCTCTGAGGGGGAGAAGAATAGCTGTAGGTAGGGTGGTTTGGGTTAGATGTTGGGTATAGGGGATGACAATATCCTGTATGTCCTGTGGGATGGGGTTGGGAGTGAAAACATTGGTAAAGTAGTTAGAGAAGGATAGAGCTTTCTCCTGGTCGGTGTTTGCGACCCCAGCTTGGGTTATTATTCGGGGAATTAGAGTAGGTTTTCTACTCAGAATGCGAGGGGCAAAGTGGGGGTTGTTGGGTTGGAAGGCAACTAGTTTTCTGAGGAATTCATCCTTGTGTTATTTTATCTCGCTATTGATATGTCTTTTCAGCTCGTTAATGGCTGGGATAAGTTGAGGGTTGCGTGTGTATTGGTACCTTTTGCGTAATGCATTCTTAGTTTTTATTAAGTCAACTAGTTGCCTAGGGAGTTTAAATTGGTGGGATCTGGATGGGGTATGTTTTGTGCTAGTCAATAATGTGTTTGTAATTAGTTCTGTAAGACAATTTGCTGCTTGGTCGACTTCCTCGGGGGAGTCGCATTCTGGAGGGGTGGTTATATTGCAGGCTATATAGGAAGTAAAGGGGAGGTGTATCAATCATGGTCAGGCCAGTCGCAGGTAATCATGTTCTTTTAATCTGGAAGTTTTAGGGTGGTAATAAATATTTGTATGTATAGTAGTTTTTACAGGGTAGTGATCGCTGTTCATAATGTGGAGGGTTTAGACCTCATATGAGTAATTGAAATTGTTTGTGATGCAGAAATCTATAATTGATCGATTCGGATGAGGGTAGGTTGCTTCGTCGGTAACAATTAAATTAGTGTTCAAATTAGAGGCTAGGTACTGTTGTAATATGAGGCCTGATCTGTTAGGGATGGGGTTGATTGGATTCTAGGACGGATTAGCGTTGAAGTTGCCAAACAGCAAATTTGTTTGGTGTAGCTGGTTTATTTTGTCAAAATCGATAATGTCGAGTACTGAATTGTTTTTTTTTTTTGTAAATCGAAGCTATCAACAATTTAGTTTGTGGCAGGTGTATTACCACTGCACACGCTTCTAGCGAGCTGGAAGTTGTATTTCGTAGTGTTTGATATATCAATATTGTGTGTTTGTAGTGCAATTTCTAGCTCTGCTTTCTGTCTCGTAATGCCGTTGGCATTGAGTTGTAAACAAATTATTTGGTTATTGTTGTTATTCATTAAAAAAGTTTAGGGCGTATTCAAATATAAGAAAAAGTTTCTCCAGTGGGTCTTTTGTATTTTTAAGAGTAGCTAGGGAGTCCCATAATACTTTTATATTAAATGATTTTAGGAAGTTTAAAATTTTTCGTTGGGGGTTATCGTCCCCTGGGGGTGGATCTGAAGACGTTTCTCTGGTTTTGGCTTGTCGCATTTTGTGGATAGCGGTTTGCTGCCGCGCCCTGAAGTTCTGCCAGGCTTTTATATTTTGTGCGTTTAATAATTCTGTGGTTTCCTGGGATAGTGGGAGCATATTAATAGCTTCGGTTGTAGTCTGTTTATCGGGCTGTTTAGGTGTCTGTTTTGTCCTTTGTCCGGGGGTTGGTAGTTCTTGTGTGTTTTATCTACGTGACATAGAGGCATATCTTTGAAGTGCGGTGCCGTACGCCTGACAACCCCGGTAGTTGGCGGGGTGCTCTGCCCCGCAGTTAGCACATTTGCACTTTACTGCGAGACAGGGCTTCATTTCGTGGTTGCCTCCGCACCTCACGCAGTGTGCGGCCCAGTTGCATACCACTGACGAGTGCCCGAAGTGTTGGCACCTGCGGCACTGGGGGATGTTGGATCTTATGTATTCAGTTACTTTGACTTTATAGTAGCATAATTCAGAAAGCTGGTAGTATAGGTCTGCTGCCTGTCGAGCTATTGTAAGGAGTAGGATATTGGAGGCGACTCTGCGGCCGTTTTTTGGTGTCATAATTCTATATATGGTAATAATGGGTAGTTCTTTTATATTTAGGTCCTCTCGAATGTCTGCCTCCGTGACATCAATGGGTATATATTTCACAACACCTTTAAATGATCTTTGGTTGCTAATATTGTATGAGTAATATTCTATTTCATATTTTGTTAATAAATCTATAATTTTATTATGGTCTCTGGGGCCTTTTGGGTAGCAGATAAGTGATGTGTTGTTATATTTAAATGCTGGACGCTCATTAGTGTGACTATTTAATAGTTTTACGGTATTATTGTGGTTTTTGGTGTATATATGTATTGAGGGTGGACCGGATTGAGAATTTTTTTGAGTGATGGTGTTTGGTTTATTTTGTATAGGTGGATTGGATTGGGAGTGGGAGCCACTGCGCATCCATTATACTCGAGGAAACCTACTGTGCATCCATACTACTTGAGGTAACTTACTGCGCAACCACAGTACTCGAGAAAAGCCACTGTGCATCCATACTACTCGAAGCAATATACTGCGGATCATAGATACACTCGGGGAAACATACTGCACATCCATAGTACTCGAGGAAACACACTGCGCATCCGTACTACTCGAGGTAACCCGCTTATTATAGAATCAAGAAAATACTAGAAAATCTATAAACACCGTACAGGTTGCATGGTATTCTAATTTGAAATCGTAGAAGCTAGACACACACGCGACGACGCGTCTCTGACGCTATCTCCTCATCTATCCTTGAAACATTGGTGTCAATTTAGCAACCTGCTAAAATAATCTTGAAATGTAGGCACGCTGATGTTCGTTTGCTCATATCGAATTACAATGCAACCCGTAGGGTGTTTATAAATCTTAAAATTCCACACCTAGATTTTCTATAAAAGTTCCTCACAACGAAAAAAAATTTTGATACTATATTTGCACTTCACTATGTGGACATTATTGTTTATAACATAATATTTGAAATCGTCTACCTCAAAAACCTATGAAACATAGGTAGTGGGGGTGGAGTAAAAAAATATTGGGGCCCTAGGTTCTTGTATAGGTAGGTATACGCTAAATTACAACTTTATTTTTTCCACCTCCTTTATTAATGGGGTGGGGGTGGTAATGGGGGTGGCTAATGCCAAAAAATTTTTTGAGACCTTATAGCTTCTCTTGTATACACTAAATACCAATTTTATGAACTCTTACCTGCTGGATTTATCTATTGACCCCCATTTACACCAAGTTACTCCCCAACTCTTCAACGGAATAAGATGAAAATATAATCTAATTCCAGATCACGTTAAAATACATACGTATACCAAATTTCAAGTCAAGAGTAATCGTGCGCACAAAAAAAAGTTAGACAGACAGACATAATTTTTCTTTCTCAAACTTAAAATTTCGACGTTTCATGACATTCTAAGCCTATTTGAACAATAAACATTTTTAAAAATTATTTTGTCGTTACTATACTTCCACTGGATGTGGAAGTAATTAAAGTAAATGAGGAAATATGGCCGTTAAATGCAAAGGGCCGATATGTATTAAAAAAATCGAAATAATAACTTCAGTAATTGTATCCATTCGCTTTGTTCATTAATGTTTAAAATTGTGGAAACGAAAGAGGCCAATAGCATAATGAAATATTTAAAGCTGAATTGATTTGTTTACTAATTTACATAATATTTGACAGAAAATTGGCTGTTAAATCCAGCTGTATATGCCGATCCACAGCCACAAATGTGGAAAATATAGTTTAGGCGTTAAACCGTTTTTTTTTTTTGCTTTAAAGTATATAGAATAATCAAGAGTCACTACTAATTCTTCCAGCTGCTATTGAGTTATCGCAAGAGCTCTAGAAGGCATATTGCAGCTGACCAGAGATTTAAATATCAATTAAAGCGATTTGATTGTTTAATTATGTTACGGCAACGTTACAGTAGTAAAAATATTTTAAATAAAAGGCTTTGAGATTCCAAATCCAAATTACAGCTAGACGCCGGTTATCCTAACGTTTTCGCAGACTTTAACTGTGAAAACTTCATGGTCCACACTGTCCTGCTTGGGTAATTATTTGCAGGATTCAAAAATTGAATTATTGAGGAAATTGCAGTTATTAATGATATTAACACTTAATTTTTATTTAATTCCTTCCTTTACTGATAGATGGCCTTGTATGGGAAGGTCAGCTATTCTAACACACTGATTTATATGTTCTATTTCTTTGCAACATTTTTCAAAATTTTCCTTGTACAACCTCACACATTTTTTAAATCAGAAAAATATTCCTTATTGACATTAATGCATAGTGGCTTCGACCCATATCTTTTGAAATAGCAGAAATAAAAATCAAAGAAGCGCTATAATATGAACAAACCTACAAAATTTACACCATAAATATTTTTAGAAAAACTCACAAAATCAACCGATAAATTTCTTCATCATATCAAGTGGTTATAATAATATTAGTAATTGTGTGAATTTTAAATTACCGTAACTATCTTCAAGTTCCTTGATGAATGTTTTGATGTGTAAACAATTATATATGCGATCTAAGGTCGAATATAAAACATACACGGAGAATAACCGAGTTTTTTATATTAACTTTCCTTAATGACGTAATGGGGTTTAAAGTGCTATTTTACTTATATATACAAGGATACCCGTGAATATATCTTAAGTTCGATCAGGTTTTTGTAGACAACAGTTATAAAAATGGAATTGTTTTTCACTTTTGTTTTTATTACGTTTTATGGATTATGTTATGCAGGAAATATACGTAAGTTGTTATTGATTCTAAATTAGTTCAAAATAATTCTACGAGTTATTTAGATCCTTAGTATTAATTCTAATTCCAAGCTATATAACTTTACAGTTAGTTTCAGAGGTATAAGAATATGAAAACTCTCAAAGGATATCACCATTTAGTAGAAAGGGAGATTCGGTTTATAAATTAATTTAAAAAAGTCTCCATAAATTGTTTATTTTTAAGTAGTATTAACAGAAGAAATATATCAATGATTTATACATATAAATTACAAGTGTCGGTGACTTTATGGCTTTTTATAGGTCTATAATGAATGGGCCTTTCCCGCATGACTGAATTAAACTATTTCACCACGACCAAACCATATAATAAACTGTAATATAATTTTATATTAATTTAGTTTCTTGCAATTTTGTATGTTCTACCAAATATTTACTTTACAAAATCAGTTTTATTTCACTTAATTTGAAACATGAGTTCTAAGGCGCGAGCTTTCAACGTCAGTCTGATTAGATCAATAAAAAGTCGTATTTTTAAAGGGAGTTGTCTATTGCCAGGTGTATGTCTTTTTATGTGAACATCGTATTTCCGATATCAACTGTCTACTTTGAATAGTACATTTTTTTTCATTACAACGTACTCTTCGTTAACCTGATGCTAAATAAAAGCAAAAATTCTGTCAACCTTTCACTGTCTGAGTCTAAAATCCATATATATATATCATGTTTATATTCTCTATTTTTCATCGTTTTGGTTCACATATGGTATAATATCAGTATCATCTGGCAACGCTGTACTGAAATGCTCAAATCATATTCGATAACCTCACTTTCTATTGTTTATGTTTGATACGATATTTACGTAATTTTATTTTATAATTAGAAAATGCCGCTTACAAGGGTTTGTTTTGTACCAGTGTGTCCAATCACTAGTGAAAATACTACCAAGTTATTTTTGCGTGTCCCAACAAATTTGAAAATTCGAAAATTGTGGTGGAAAGTTGCAAAAGTTCCTGGTGTTGTTTATACTGCTCCTGGATTTTTCTGTTGTGAAGATCATTTTAACGTATGTGTATATTGTTACTAACTTCCTTTTAGTGGGCTTGATTTTATACTTTATTTGTCTCTTTAGATTGAAATCACAACATTTACGTTTACGCAATGTAAATCGAGATTATAAACGGACGTTCTCAATTAAACGTTAGTACTTTACTTTACGAGATTCTATTGGTGGTTCCTCATAAATGTACTTCAGGCATCAATAGAATTGCAAGATTTGGAAAACAGAACGCAAGTGAGATTGTTTGGGAACTTGGTTTGAGAATGCACCTTTATAGCTAATTCTGGCAGCGGTTTAAGATCATATTTGATTGATGTGGTTATGATGACGTCACATTGCCGCCCGAATGCTATCGTTTAAATCTGCTCTTGATTTAGGTAATATTTGAATATTTTCTGTAGTATTTTATGCATTCAGAAAAAAAATTAAAATTCATTTTTAGTAATATTTTGATAGGATCTTTCCAATAACACAATAAAAAAAATATCGGGAAAGGCCCATTGTACTGGTAGTGCAGTCATTGAAGCTTTTTACCTTCTAAATTTTTTACTATGAACCGATTTACATGAAATTTTGGAATTAAGCTTATCTCACCCTCAACTTCAAAATTGATATTGACCCGACCTCCGTTCTCACCCTGGGGGTGGCAACCACCCCTTCTCGGTGGTGGAAATTTTTTTTTCAAAATAACCTCGGATATCGATAGAAGACCTAATTCTAAGCAAAAAATGTTCTGTAAAGTTTTTTCAAAAACTCAATAATTTTCAAGTTATTGGCGATTGAAAATTCGGAATTTTCCCACGTTTTTCAACGGTTTTTTACAAATATCTCAAAAAATATGCATTTTAACGATAATTTTATAATGAACAAAATTATAGCAAGTGAAAAAATAAACAAATTCATTTTTTATAAAGTGTTTTAAGTGCAATATTAAGCGAGATATTGAAGATCAAAGCCGTTTTTTTTTGTCTGAAATTTAATCGATATATTCAATGCCATCTAGCGGACAACGGATACATTTTATCCATATGACAATAAGGAACTTTTTTATAGTGCTTAAAATAATCTTTAAAATGAGCAGTGTTAAAAGTCTTTTGCGCGTAAAGTGAGTGAGTTGTAATGAAAAAAAGAGGGACGTCTAATGTTTTTTTTTAAAAATCGATGTGTTTCATAAGTTCCATTTCCACCAAAATTAAAATTAATCGTATTCCGTCTAGAATTAACTTTAATATGAAGAGTTTATTGGATTCCAGCGGTTTGGCTGCTTTGGAATACATATTTTTAAAAAAAATCACGATTTTGAGAAAAAAATTTTTTTTACATTTTTGAAAAAAACGCCTTTTTTTCATAATATTTCAAAAATAATGAAAGATACGTAAAAAACTGTGATAATAAAAAATGTAGGTCTTCTTTTGACAAAAATTTTGTTTTTTTTTCTTTTTTTGTCACATCAAAATTGACGGAGATATGATTGTTTAAAGAGCGCGCGGTAGCGCAATCGCAGTCTCTCTCGAGCCCTTTGACCCTTCACCGTTTCAAAATAAAAGGTTTTTCACTATACATCATAATGAAAAAAGTTGTAGCTCTTTCAATTACCTTTAAAATGGTTTTTTTTGAGTTGTGATAGCTTCAAAATTGTAGGAGTTACGGTCCAAAAACTAATCGTATTTTTTTCTATTTAGTAAACTAAAAATTTCGGAGCATGAATATTTGGAGCAAAGTGAAAGTACACAATAATATGGACCCAAAACTATTGTCTTATGTATATATATACACATTGTTTCACTGGGTGTGACTCAACATCGGCGTCATATAATAAAGGCAAAAAAAAATTCATGGATCTTTTAGAAAAAAGAGAAGATTTGAGAAATAAGGCTCAGATATTTTTTAATAGTACATCTGAACTCGAAGATATTTTAGAAGCAGGTAGATATTGCATGGTATGTTTGTATGGACTTGCTAAAGATATACATCCAAATAAATTGAGTCGCGTAGAAAACTTTACAAAATATCTCGAAAAGATGCGCTATGAAAGTTTTATTAAAGCAACCACGAAAAACAGTGCCGCAAAATAATCATCCTTACACTGAAAAAAAAAATGGTTTGATTCAAGAATATATTGGTTTATATATACGCAAATAAATATATTCTTCATATAAAACAAGTACATTTATTTCAAGAATAATTAATTTACTATCAGCTTTTGATTACTTGCCACAAATGTATTTGTTTTATATGAAGAATACATTTATTTGCGTATATATAAACCAATATATGCTTGAATCAAACCATTTTTTTTTTCAGTGTAGTTCCAACAGTTGGTGCCATAGATGAGCATACTAAGAGGGTTTATCTACAAACTCAGATTTAGCTTGGCAACAAAAATATTCATCCAACTGATTGGGGATGGGTCAGTAATGAAGGGTTATTAAATCCAATAAAAACTGCTGATCCACCTGCACCGCAACAGTTGCTCAAAATGATTTTTTGCAACTGCAAAAAAAGGTTGCGGATGCCGAAGAGTCGGGCTGTTTTGCAATGTAACTTGTGGAACATGCAGTGGAGATAACTGCCAGAATAGCCCTCCAATTGATCCAGAAGAAGATCTTGACGACAGCAGCTCTGATATTGAGTCATGAATAATTATTTTTATGGACGATAATTTTTTATGTATTGTAATGCTCTTGTTTGTAATGTCTTTTTTTTATGTATTGTAATGCAAAATTTTTTATAATTAATTACTAATTTGATCTAGTATATTTACAGATAACTTATAAGTTTATATTTTATTCAATAAAAAGTGTGATTTTTTACTTTATAATCAAATTATTTTTAATTGTATAAACTTATATTTTCAATGTTTTAATTCAGGGGTAGTTTTAAGGGTTGAAAAGCTTAAACATATGAAAGTCATTTTCGAGAACGTGGAACAACCTTTAAATCCTTTTCAGTTCACCAAAAAAAATTTTTTTATACAATTTTTTATAGAGGGGTTGTTTTTAAGGGTTGAAAAGGGGTTAAATTATGACAAATAAGGTAGACAACGTAAAACAATATTTACTCTATATTTAAATCTTTTTAAGTTATATAAAAGTAATTTCTTGTGATTTTTTTCAATTTAGGGGTCGTTTGCAGGGGTTGTAAAGTTTTTCAGCGGTTGAAAATAGGTTAAACATGAGGTAATTGTGTTAGAGAATACTATAAAATGTCACTCCGTATTATTAAACACGTTTTCTAGCGATAAAAAGGCTCAATGTCAATTTTTTCATTAAGGGGTTGTTTTCACCCTTTAAAAATAAAAAACGGAGGTCGGGTCAATATCACTTTTGAAGTTGAGGGTAAGATAAGCCTAATTCCAAAATTTCATGTAAATCGATTCATAGTAAAATATTTAGGAGGTAAAACCCTATTTTACGCTTCAATGACTGCACTATGGAGTTTGCATATCAAAACACGAAGTATGTTTGGAAACATGTACCTATCTCTTTATCTCTCAACTTTTAAAATTTAATAAAAGTGTTTCGAAACAACAAAAGATGATACTAACTACTTAAATAAATCGAGACATAAATAGTAATTAGAAGAACACATACATTAAGAGCTCACAGTGGATGCGCTTATGTCGTTTCGTGAACTTGGAATGAAGAAAGTAAACCCCCTATCAGATGAAATGATAGGAGGGTCTAATAATACTAAGTCACTTCTTGGCCAATCCACCCACTCGAATGGTGAGATATTCAGTTCTCTGTTACTTGTTAACTCTTTGAGCTACCAAATTCATATGGACATCAATTTTCGTAATTTAAACGAGAGTAAAAAGTTTATTTTTTATGTTAAAAATTCTATAATTAATAACAATAATATTTATTCATAAACATATTCCTAAATAAAAAGTAATTATTCATAAATAACATTAAAAAAATGAGGAAAAAAAATTTTAGGATTACGAACATGTAGTACATTTAATGCAAATATCCAGATTCGCTTAACCTAATGCTTGTCTGCAAAGCTAGGATACTCTGTTCTTGAAATTGAATTAATTTAATATATTACATTATACATTTAAAGAGACATAATTGTATAAACATTAGGTGGGGGTAAAAATGAATCTATTAGTACCAATGCCAACCAATGCGAAACTGTTTTTTTTTTAATCTTTTAAACGTGCTCTATTTATTAATACCTGTGGCAAGGTATTAAAAACTTTTTGTTCAAGGTGTTTAAAATAGCGCTGCCCTAGTGTTTTCTGAGATTTAGGTAATGTTATATGTCCGTAGTACTTATATCTTGTATGAAAATCATGTGAAATATTGCATGGTAATAAATAATTTTTTGCCAAATAAATCAGCGCTGCTTTGTTGTACTTTCTCATATTTAATATGTTATAGTTTTTGTACACTGAATCAGAAGGATATATTTAGTTTGTACATTATTTTTGTAATACGCTCGACTTCTCTCTAAAATGGGATAAATATTAATTAAAACGGGAAAAATACACGACTTCTACATGTGAATGAAACGGTAAAACCTTCGATTACGTTCAGCATTCGATTTGATCTGTGTGTACATATGCAATTAATGGCACTTATGAACCCTTCGTTGTTTTGTATGTATCGATTTTCTTATCTTTAACGATATATTTTTGAAAAAATCTTTTCTTAATTGACGCCCCCTTAAAATGTTTGTAAATAACTCTGAAACTAACAATCCTGAGAGAAATATGACTGAAATAATAATTATTACTAACACATTTACCTTTTAACTTTTATGTTCTTTTAATTATTAAGTAACTTATAAAACACTATAATATAATCATCTCCGACACATTTTTTATTACTGGCAGTGACATTCGCAAAGAAAACTTAATGCTAATATTTTATCGAAGAATTTGACAAAACTTCAGAAAGTATTTTTTGCGCTTTGCGCCATTCCTGGCTGTGATAGCACTGGTGCGTTTTCTAAAAAAAAGTAAATTAACAATATATTTCTTTATATAGGCCCTTTAAATATACAGTAGTGGCGTGTTAAAATATTGAGTCGATGCCAATGTAAGGTAGAAGAGAAGAGAAATGAACAAATAATATGCTGAAAAGAAAGAGACTTAACCTACACTGTTGCCACTTTTCTCTCTAGCTACTTTTAGTCGTCAAGATAATCCTTCCTCTTTTACTGAATTTTCTTTGTGATACATTTGCGTCAACTCATTCTGTTTCTGTCATTTCTTCATAATTAGACAAAGACTATGTTTTGAGGACATGGATAAACTATGGATAAAAAAATAGACACGCCCATATTTGGCTGCCTGTTTAATTTAGACATCCGAACGGGATGCGCGCACGTGTAGACTGTGGGAGGAGCTTCTAACCTGTTGCAGGCAATGCATGCTGAGATTTGACATTGGGGGAGATTGGGGAACGTAAATTATTTTACGCCATGTTAAAATACGCAGCATAAATCTAAATAAATTTAACAAATCATAATGTTTCTATAAACTACTGTTAATTAAATTATTTTAACAAGAAACCAATTGCAAATAAATCCGTATTAATCAATAATTGGATTTCATCCGATTTCGCATTTTCTTTTTGCCCCGCTTTATCCCATCACTGCAGAGTATTCGCTTCGACATCCCCACCTAAAATGACTGTGATCTGGAAAGGATAGAAATCAGAAAGACAAGTACAACTGCTGTTTTCATCATAAACGTCTCAAGCTGTAGGAGGGACAATAAGAGGGGATAGAAGGCGGAACTTTTAACATACACAAGTGCTGGCATCGTTGTTATTATATCGCTCTCTTTCGCGTACATTATTTTGCTCTTTATATTTCACTCTATCTTATTATGGGGATCGACCCAAGAACTTTGACTGCCACTACTGTATTTCACTTTGCGGATTAATTAATATTTTGGAATTTTTTTGAAAAAACCGAGCAGGTCACCTTTACCAAGTCAGAAACTTGCTTTCTTTTGGTGACGGGAACACTGATTTAAATTTAATAATTGTTGATTTAAAGAAAATTATTTCTAAAGTAAATGCTACTACTTCAAATATTACTTCATTAGCTGAGTAAGGTAAAAATCAACTAAATTCTGTTGTGAAAAACAAACAAAATCATTTTTCTTATTTGACAGGAGATATGTTCATAAGAGTTTAGGAAATAAAAAGTTCGTGAAAATGATTTTATTGGAAAGATCACTCACTTGAAATTCACCAAATGAAACAACACAACAACTCTTATTTGTTTTAAATTAATTTTTCAATGGACGTGTTACGCGATTTCAGGGAAAAATACAAAAAATCTGGAATAAGTTTTGAACCATCAACAATTGGATAACCTCGTATAGGTTATTTTGATTGAAAATGACTTTCCCCATCACGTCACTTCGTTCGGCCGTCCATTTATGGGACACCCTGTATAAATATATTATGCTTTTGTAAAGAATTATAATAGCTTAAAAAATATGTGAATTTTTCGTTAAAATAATATAATATAACCTTCAACGCACATGTACAATGCAAACAGGGTTAGCACCTATGAAATCTTAGATCATACATTATTTAAAAATAAAATCTCTTCTCAGGACTGGTCTGATGTTTTAAACTCTAACAATTCTGAACAGGCAACTAATATCCTTATTTCAATTTTTCAACGTATCTTAACTGACTCCAAATAAAAAAAAACAATAATAAAACAGACAAAACATAAAAAGAAATAAGCTAAAAACGTACTCTTCGCCAATTTACTGAGCTTTTTATATATAATTGTTACACATTCTATAGGATACTCTTCGCAGTTTTCTTGTAAATAATGTTAGTTTTTGGACATCCTAAATTTTGTGATATCATCTTTATTGTGAAAAAAATTGTATGAAATTCCTACCCACTTAGCGTAGATTTAAAATTAATAATATATTTGAAAATAAGCTGCCCACAAAAGCCTAAAACTAATGCATATAAAACTTAGAACTAGTTGCTGGTTGTAACACTGAATAAATTTTGGCTGTTGACTCGGGTGAAAAGCTAAACGAAAAAAACCCGTACGAGAACTGCCGACCTGGTGGTCTCCCTGACGCCAGAAATATGTGGTGGAAAGAGAATAGGGTTTAAAATGTTTGAATTTTTAAGGTTTATCGGCCAAAACGGAATTTTTGGTGACAAAAAGAACAAAAAGAATTAAAAAAATAACAAAAATAGAACATACAGAAAGAGAATAGAGAGAATTGGAAAGATAAAGTTGAGGACAGATCAAAGGTGGGGGAATGGTAGGTTGTGGTATAGGAAAGTATGGCTAGGGAAAAGGTTGCCGGAAGATAGGCAACGCCTGGTATGGTAGGGGGTGTTTGATCTGGAATGGGGCATTATGCATTCTGATTTGAGTTATGTTGCTGGTTAGCGGACTATCGCCCAGCTTGAAGGTGTAGAATTTCTGGGAGATTTCTCGGACGTAGTCCGCTAGTGGGGTTATGTCGTGACATCGTGCGTATAGATCTCTGAGGGAGGTGTATCTGCCGGAATCAGAAATGAGGCGCAAAAATTTGTGTTCAAGAACTCGAAGTTTTCGCATTGTCGTGGCCGGAATGCTGCACCACACCGGCGCCGCGTATGTGATGGCCGGTCTAATCACCATCGTGTACAACAGTTTCTTATTTGTCCTGTTAAGTCCGCTACCCCTGACCAGGAGCGGGTACAGACTCCTGGACATGGAGTAGACCTTGCGTATTGTTTCGTTAATATGTATGTTAAACGTCAGTCGTTTGTCCAAGTTAACCCCCAGATACTTCACGCACCGTTTGATTGGAATTTGTTGTCCCCCGATCGAAATTGGCGTTAATATGCAGTTCTCTGTGAATCGGCGCGTAAAGAGGATCGACTTGGACTTCTCGGCGTTGATCCGAATCTTCCACTTGTCGTAATACGTCGTGGCACGGGCCATGTGTGCTTTCAGCAGCATGTTAGCTGCTTGTGCATTGTGCGAATGTGCATACATGGCCGTGTCATCGGCGTACTTGGCAAGGTTCGTATTCGGGAACTCCGGGAAGTCGGAGACGTATAAGTTGTACAGTTTCGGTGACAGGCACGACCCCTGGGGGACACCCGCGCAAATGTCCCTCCGAGTTGATAGTTTATTATTCACCCTGACCTGCAGCGACCTATCTGTCAGGAAAGAGTGAATAATTTTGGTTATGTGCATGGGAAAGTCCAGTGCGTTTAGGCTTTCTCAACATCGAGGAGCACCATGACGGTGCTTTTTCCGAGGTTGCATTGCACCTTGACGTCATTCACGTTCCTGACGACCAGCTGCACAGTGTCCCTGCCCGCCTGAAGCCGAACTGGTACTCGTCGTCGATGTGGAGTTCATCCTGAGCAGAGTCTAGTCTGATCAGGATGACCTTCTCAATCAACTTGGAGATCGCCGACAGTAGCGAGATTGGTCGGTAACTGCCGGCGAGCTTCGCATTCTTGTTCTGTGTCAGGATTGGCACGACCACGGCGCATTTGCACTGGTTGGGCAAGTGTTGCAGTCGCAGGATCGCGTTGATAATGTACGTCAACTGTACAATACCTTTCCTCGGGAGATATTTGAGTAGCTTATATTCGGTACCGTCTGAACCCGCGGCTTTGTTATTAGGTAAGGTTCGTATGATCTTGGCTACCTCCGAGGGCTTGGCCATGACTTTTAGAAATTCTCTTCGTGTCGTATTGCTACAAAAATTGATTGTCTGTGATAATATATATTTCGACATTCATACATATTTCACTTCTATGGAATATATATTAGTAAACTTCATAAAAAAAAAAAATATTATGGAAATAATATCTCGTAAGATTTCCATTTTAGTACAAGCGACAAAAATTAAGAGAATTATTTTTTTTAATTAAATAGACAGACGGACGGACGGACGGACATTTTGAAAGTTGTTCAGAATTCGTTCACTAACACAATGATATGAAAATTTTTTCTCTACGAGCGATATTTACGATTTTAGAAATGTGCCGATCAAATACAATATACTCTTCGTTTTTGCGAAGAGTATAATAATGGATAACAACAGGTTTAAAAACGTCAATAAAATATAGGGACAATTTAAAAAAAAATACGGAAAAACCACAGCCTCGAACTACAACAACACTATAAATGGTATATAGTCGAGTAAACTCTAAGCTGGCGCGTCCAAAGGTCGATTCATCATATAAACTAAGAGAATAAGACATACGCAACTAGTTCATCTCTATGTCACTGCGATAGCTTTATGCGCATCGCATATCAAATCGTACGTTGTATTATCGACTCATACATACGCCACCTTAGAGTTTACCAAACTATATAAACCGATTAAATATATTAATAAAAAAACAACTATTACAAATTACAAATTGAGAGTAATAAAAATAATATTGAAAAAATATATTAAATAATATCTGATGGCACTAATGAAAAAACTAAAACTAAAAATACAAATCTCAAAATCATTAACGAAAACAGCGGCGAATAAATGAAAATAGTAACATAGAGATAGCTAATCACTATAATGATTATTTTATAAATATTGGTTCTGAAATGGAAAAAAAATAGACG
This sequence comes from Rutpela maculata, assembly GCA_936432065.2. Taxonomy (NCBI): domain Eukaryota; kingdom Metazoa; phylum Arthropoda; class Insecta; order Coleoptera; family Cerambycidae; genus Rutpela; species Rutpela maculata. The sequence goes on from OW386289.2 coordinate 69,741,506, forward strand.
TGCCCCACTAAACAATTATTGTACAGCTTCTATGTTTTTAACCAGCCACCTAAAATAAAATTATAAACCTCATTTCTTCTCTAAAAAATGACTGTGCTCCTGGCATAGACGGTATCTCAATACATATCACAAAATTGGCACACACTGAAATCACTCAGCCCATAAGACACATTAGCAACTTAATCTTTAAAACGAGTCATGTACCTAAATATTTTAAACAATCTATGGTGACACCTATTTTTAGAGAGGGCTCTGAAAATAAAATTCAAAACTATCGCCCCATTAGCTTGATAAATAATTTTGCAAAAATTGTAAAGCAATGTCTTAAAGAAAGACTAATCCATTTTTTCAAGAGTAATAACATCCTAGATACAAATCAATTTGGATTTACTGAAAATGTAAGCACAGCCGACGCCATGTACTCTCTCACCTCTGAGATTACAAATAGTCTCAGCAATGGTAAAAAATGCATAGCAGTTTTCATTGACCTGGCAAAGGCATTTGATACGGTACCCCACCAAAAACTTCTTGATGTTTTATCACATTATGGGGTTCGAGGTACGGCACTAGATATATTCAAAAACTATTTAAGTGATCGTGATCAAGTTCTAAAATTAAACAATACTCTTAGCAATTCTCAAAAAATAAAAGTCGATGTACCCCAAGGTACCATATTAGGACCAATACTATTTATTACATATATAAACTCACTGTTGAGTATTAAAATTAAAGGCAAAATTATATCTTACGCAGATGACACTGCACTCATTTTCACGGGCAATACTTGGGAAGAAACCAAAGAAAAAGTTATACAAGGCTGCAAATTAGTAAAAAATCGGCTAGATTCTTTCAAACTATTTCTCAATGTTAAAAAGACCAAATATATTGCATTCTCTTTAACAAAAGCATTTTTTAACTATTTAACGTCGGCCTATTTCCGCTACCAGGGCCTATCACCGACGCCCCCAACCTGGAAATTTTGCCGAACCTCTTCCCTTAAGAAGAGTAGGTATATTTTACTTGCCTAACATTTAATAGACAAGGGACCGCCTGCTTTACATCCCCTCCGAAGGATGGTAAATCCACTACGTAATCCTCGTCTGAAATTACGTAGCTTCCGCGTATACACTGATATACAAGCCGCTAGAAGGTGGGACGAGAACGCTGTATTTCCCAAGATAGGTGGGTCACCCATCCAAGTACTAACCGCGCTCGACGTTGCTTCAACGGAATATCGACTGATATTCACATTGAAGTCGCCTCTACGCTCGCCCCAACAAATGCAAATAGACCAGACTATAATAGTATAGCTATAAATGATAATAATAAAAGTAACGAAATCAACCCACTAAACAATGCATTATTACTTTAATAGAACCTCAATATTACAAAGTTGCATGTAATGTTATGTAAAACAGATCATGAACGGTGTCGTAATGTTACTACAAAGTAATTTGTCATTCTATTAAATGTTACTCTGTTACATTGTTAAAAAGGTAACATTGTGAAAATATTACTTAATGTTCATAACACATTGACGTAATAACTTATCAATATAACTTGTCACATCAAAGATACAAACTTTAAAGAAATTATAATTTTATCGGACTCCCTTTCCGTTCTTACAGCTGTTAGAAATACTGACTCCTTTTCATATAAAACAAACCCATATATTTTAAAAATTAAGAACGCTGTGTACTACATTGTACAATCTGGTAAATTTGTCACATTTATCTGGGTCAAAACTCATATAGGTTTAACACATAACGAATATGTTGATATTTTGGCCAAAGACGCCGCCATTAACGGTTCCCCATTAAACAATAAAATATGCCTAGCTGATTCTTATAATCTGTGTAAATTTGAAGGAAAAAATAAATGGACATATACCTGGGATCAATATGTTTTAAATCATTCAACTAAATATTGCCAAATTCAACCAACTATCCCGCTAGAATACTGGCACGACCGTAATCAATTTACCACGAAAATACTTTGCTACTATTATTAGATTAAGATTTGGTCACGCCTGCTTTCCCGCCCACTTGTGATTCGTGTTATGTTATAGACGATCTTGACCACATTTTCTTCGCTTGTGATAAACATAAAACTGCCACAGATGAATTAATTAAGAATATTTCTTCATGCTGTAATACGATGGTCCCATTTAACATGGTCAACTTACTCCATATAGGTACTAAGAAAATCTACGAAATGATTATCGGATTTTTGTTAAACACCAATATTAAATTATAGGTTAACTTTGTTTTCCTCTTGTCTTAACTCTATGTTTTTACCCATCTTTCCGTGGTCTTTTTTCTGTGATGTCAAAAATTAATGCCCTGATAGATCCCTGGGCGAGAAGCGTGTTTCCCTGTATTTCCCGTTGTTGATCTTCTTCACATTACTCCATTTTGTTTTAGATATAGTTTTTTTAGTTCATTAACATATTAAGAGATAGCGACTGGCTGTATGGTCTTTCACCCAAAGCAAAAAAAAAATTGTCACATTACATACTTATTTATATCTCACCATGAATATCATTGCTGCAATGTATGCCTAACATTCGAATATTAGTAAGGCAATGTAGTACCAAGATAAATGTAAATGTTAAGGCAACATTAATTTAGTTCTGAATTAAATATTGTCCCAAAGTAAAGTTGAATACTATAGTTGTAATCCTCTAATACTATAGTGCCAGTTAGTATTAGAGGATTACGGACAGATATATTGTGTCAAATTATGTGTTTCTACCTCCGATTAAAGAACTTTTTTTCATATACCTTATTTGCTCCTAGCATAGTCACATTATATGTCTATTAAAATGGATGGATGAACATCACATCCCATAAGCAATAGTGGCGGGTATGTGTAGAAGGGAAAATGTAGAATATTGTACCTATTTTACGTAATAACTGTTGGTTAACCTCTAAGAACATTACCGCGGATTTCAAAAATATAATAGGTAGAGATGTTTTATTCAAGGGAAATATATATTGAAAGGATATTATTTATAATATTATTATTAAAACTGTAAACTGAACCTCATCATGTTACGACTATGACCTACTTACTTATGAAACGACCGATTTCTGCAAACGGCACAGCACTGTTGCATGTTGCATGTTGCACTAAATTGTCACTAAACTATGTAAATATCAATAGAGAATATTATTTATGTATTAGCAAATCACAACTTTAAATAAAATATGACTTCTTCACCACTTTTTCATCGGGGAATACGAAAAACATTCATTGACATTAATGGTGGAACGTCAAACTAAGACGATGATAATCGAACTTAACCGATCGTGCATGAAAACAGCCGCGAATAGGCCGATGGGCCAATCAGCAACTTATGGGAAGAAGTGCCTTAGATTGGGAGTCTTTCAGCAACACACAAACTAATGCCATTATGTATCTAGATATAAGTTCTTTAATCGGAGGTTTCTACTCATAGGAAATTGTAAGACGTACTGTACAAATTTATGAGTGGGGGACACATTATTCGACAGGCATCTGTCCATAATCCTTCAGCACTAACTTGCATCAGTTGAGGCAACTATCGTATTTAATAAACAATCACCTAAACCTAAAATAAAAAGAAAACATTTAATCAAAATAGTTATTTTTATACCAAGGCCGCGAAATTCCTTTTTACGTACCGAGAGAAAAATTATCGCCGAGGCCGCTTGCGGCCAAGGCAAGATAATCTCGAGGGCGCAAAAAAATTTCGCGGCCATGGTATAAACACTATTTTTTGTGCAACCGTAAATTATAGTTAGTATAGATGGTGAAAATAACACCACCGTTTATGCTATATTTTGGTAAATAAACGCGGTGACCTTAACGTCAGAGCGTTTCTATGGAAACGGTATATTTTGAATGTATACTTGACAGTCTGTTTAATAAAATATAACAATTTTTGTTTGTCATATTTTAGAAATGTCAATTTTGAAGTGACTTACACGTCAATTATTATAAAAGTGACTTTTAGTTTTTCGGCCGTGACTAAGGGTAACGGCCGTGAAATTGAATTTCACGGACTGTTTTGAGGACGTGAAATACTCATTTCACGTACGGCTGCACAAAAATATATTTTGTTAAATATATACATAAAAATATACAATGTATAAAAATAAATAAAAATGAAAATGCAAATTTTCAACAAAAAAAAAACTAGTGTTATAAAAAAATCCATATTATTAATTGCCTCTCTCGCTGTTTTCTGAAAGCAGCCATTCAGCTACCACGTCTTCGAATTGTTTTGCTGTGGTGGTTGCGAAGGTAATTTTGACAGCCTCTGTTAAAAAGTGAAATATATTAATATCTGATGGAGAATACAGTATAGAAGTATAGTAGTTACCATGATACTAAGAAAGTAAGATACGCTCTCACGCATACCTCCCCTTACCGCAGTCTCCGCTGTTACGTCACATAAAAGTCAACTAGTTCAGCGGTCAATTTTTATTTTAGACGTAAATTAGAATTACCTTAACCGAAGTGTTTGGAAGCTTATCCCTCAATGAAATAAGAAATTACGATTCTTTTGGTTGATCAAGACAAAAGATAGAACCAAAAATGTGAGAAAATTGTAAAATAATAGATACAATTATTCTTTCGTTTAACTTGCCCTAACTCAGAAACGGGCCAACGAATTAATCTCAAATTTTTACTACATCATGACTCTATATCTGTTAAGAAAATGTGTTAATATGAAGGTAAAATTTTAATAAATAAAGAAAATATTTTTTTTTTCTAAGACCATGTCGATAAACTGTGAAATATTACAGGCTTGAATATGACAAGCGAGAAACTTTTTTATATTTCGAATTAGATACCAAGTATATTGAGGACGTATGAAGATAAAGGGCGGAGCTAACTTTTTTATTTGAAACTTTTTTTTCTAGGACTAACAGTTTTCGAGAAAATTGCAATTAAGTATACGGAACGCCCTCGTGAACGATAAGCAGCGCAGAGAATGCGGTGTGAGAAATAACGTACCTTAGTGTTGTTTAATGAAATCGAATTCAGATTTTCTTGAGATTTTTCAGCAAATCAATATAGAGGGTTATTAAATATTTGTAATAATTACCATGAGAGAACACATTGATATATCCTGCACTATTGAATTAAGTCATACTGCGAAAACAGTATTTTGCAGATGCAAAATGTTTTTCATAATAGAAACATTAAAGAATCCGGCAATTTATTTCGAAATAACAGAAAAAATATTTTTCATTCTTGACTGTTTGTCTATTTTCCTGAATAACGTTAGATAAATGCACTGTATCATAATTAAACTAATTAAAGTAGTACATTATTTACTACTACTATTTATTGCGTTTAATTAAATGAATTAAAATTTAATATTAAATAAAAACAAAATAAATAGCTTACACGTTGAAAAATCAACAGTGCAAAAGATCATATGTGCTTGCATCAATTATTTTGGAGGTGTTTTCACAAACATTTAAATCCACAACGGCCTTATGCAAAATGAAAAGTGCTGACAGAAGCAGTCATAGAATTCTATGATATTAAAAAGTAAAATTGCCTGCAATCAGCTTTCTAGGTCTTATATTACGGTTTTCGATGTATTTTTAGGTAGATATTGGACACGGGACTGTCGCTGGCGCGGGCTCTATTTGAAGTTGACTAGAGGGTGACGCTATGCGCACAGCAGGTCTAAAGTTGGTACTCGTACCGAGCATATCTTATATTTCTTAGTATCATGAGTAGTTACTGACATAACATAGTTAATTATTATCTTTATTTTATCCTTGTTTATTGTCACTGATGTATTGGATAATATTAATTCATTAATAAAATGAATAGTTAGACTTACTATATACTACATATAATTTTCTAATCGACACCTTTGTGTAAGAAACATATAGCAAAAGGGGAGCTGTATACAACGTGATCTACCATGACCTGCGGAAAATTTAACAGTAGGTTGTCCCCACCGAAAGGAGATAAAAAAATGAAAAATTTAAAAAAAGTGACAAAAAAAATGACCTTATTTTTTTGTAGGAATACGCCGCCAATGACTTTAACTAATCTGACGTAACGCGGTACAACCCTATCACTTTATCAGACTTGGGATTGACACTATTGACAGCAAAGCTGGATAGGATAGAAGTGACTTTTTGGTTTTAATCAAATCACACTACACAAATAGCGAAATAAATCGAAATAAATCGAAAAGACATTAACCCTATGGTAATGAACTCTGAAACAACAAGCAGATATAAGAGATATTTAGTTAAACCCGACAATAACACGGCGGTGTCTTGATTGTTTGACCGAAAGCAAAAAACGCGGCACTTTGATCTGTGCTTGCCGGCACATGCCGGCTTCAGTTTTTATGCCAATTAAGGAAATGTAAACAACTCCAATACGCTCTTTCACCAGTAAGGACGTCGATCTATTCCTGACCTACTCAAAATCAGTAGTGTATCTTCGCAAATTTACAAATAATTTAATATTTATACTAAATTATCTCAGAACCTTCTAAAATTTTAAAGGGGCTTTCCACACTAAAGACTAGTACCATTTTATTTTCCGCATATCATGGTAGATCACGCTGTATACATTTTTTGAGAGCTGGGATTGAGAAGGTGGTGCTCTCTCACTTTAACTATGTCTGTTTCTTACACAAAGTCGTTGATTCAAAAGTAAAGAAATATACTCCAAAAAATGTCAAAGTAAGAAAACAGTCCAATCAGTCGGGAATTGTGCCCTGCAAAAGGTGAAATAGTAATGATTTTGATATATGTTGTTTAAGCCGAGGCCATGATAAAAAACACAAGTTTTCAATCTTGGAGGTGGGGGGAAAATGTTGATGACAAAGTTGAAGAGGACCAAATTTCCTACATTTTTTGTATTCACATTTTTATTGTAAGTCTAATTTTTAAAGAGATACAGCGTCAGACAAATGGATTTAAGGAGAAAATTTTTTTTTTATTATTTAATGCATGTTTACAACATAACATATTTTATAATATTTATATTATTACAATAATACTTGTTTTGAAACTAAAAAATATATTAAATTGACGGGATAGTATTACAGTGGCTTACATCATTCCTCGAAAATATAGGAAACAAAAGTTATTAAATTTAATGACAGGTATTCAGAAAAATTGGCAAAGAGTCGGTACTTACTTTTATACTCTCTTTGTAATTTTTAAATAAGAATTCAACATTTTTTAAGGAAATTTCAAATTATAAAATTTTATGTCCCGACTATTGGCTACAAAATTTTAAATCCCTTACAAAATTCTTACACACATTTAATCCTTACACAATTGCTTAGAGACATTCAATATACCAAAAATGTAAGTAATTATTATCAAAACAAAAACACTCTCTAAGCCTGTACGTATTAAAGGTAGGACCGTTCGCGTAACAATGAAGTTTGGGCATTTAAAAAAAAAATCGTTAAACTTCATTTTCCCACCACTGTATCTCGTTACGTATTAGACTTACAATAAAAATATATATACAAAAAATGCAGGCAATTTTGTCCTCTTCAACTTTGTCTTGAACATTCTTCTCGTAGGATCGAGCATTGCTGAATTATTTTGAAAAAACATATTTTTTTTTCACTTCTCAATTATTAATAAGAAATATCAGCCAATGAGAAATCAGCATTGTAAATTTCAGCCAGTTTTTTTATGTGCTTTACAAACAAACAAAGCTTCCTTCAAAGTAGTTGAAACAATAAAATAATATAGAAGCGTTTTTTTCTATCGCATTTTTGAAAATTCACCTCCTTTAAACGCAGCAGTACACAGGTGACTGAAGTTTGTTTTATTGTTTCTTACCGCTTTGCGAAACTTTTGATATATGGTACAGCGACAATAAAATCACTTAATTTTTAGTATACCGGGTGCCACAAGTAAGTGGCTCACCTTTATATTTCCTTTATTTTTTAACTTATTCATTTGAAATTTGGGGTGCATAAACTACTTGTAAAAGTGGATTTTTGGACATGAAAAATGGTACGAGACCATTTTCGGTTTACCCGGAAATGACTGCAACTTTCGATTTTTAAATGGAACACCCTGTATATTTTTACATATTTGGATTCAAGACAACATTCTGAGTATATCATGAGAATTTCGCGAATTTTTGATTCGATGTTCAGTTTTTTTAAGCATTTTAAGACATTCGTCTAGAGTGCTTTGGAATACTAAAATTTGTTCTACGGCATGTAAAGTCCAAGGGAAAAATGCAATTTTTCATTTAATTTCATTAATAACCATTTACGAACCCTCCAAAGTTAAACATATCACTTTTTTTTCGAAAACTTTTTTTTTCAAATGGGAAGGTGGTGGCTCATAGTGTTCAATATGTTATAGATTTTTTTCTGAATTCATTGATATCCATTTCAAACCTATGCTGTTTGTTTTTCTATTTTATTTAATTTGTTTAAAAATAAAAAATCTACACAAAGTGAACATATCAAAATGAAACTAGGGGGTCTAGGGTCATACAGAAAACTACATATTTTGACATATGAAGTAATTTAACACCACTGCTGGTTTCGCCAGAAATAACCCTGACTTTTGATTTTCAAATGGAACACCCCGTATATTATTACATTTTTGGATTCAGAATGAATTTTTGAACATGTGTGGTGATTTTTATAAATTTATGACAAGTTGTTATTTTACTTCTGCTGTAGAAGTGGAAGTATAGTAACGACAAAAAAATTTTTAAAAATTTTTGTTGTTCAGATAGGCTTAGAATGTCATGAAACGTCGAGATTTCAAGTTTGAGCGAAAAAAAGTTTCTGTCTGTCGGTTTGTAACTTTTTTTGTGCGCACGTTTACTCTGGAACCGTTTGAGATATTGACTTGAAATTTGGAACACATATGTACTTTAACGAGATCTAGAACTAAATTATATTTTCATCTTGTTCCGTTGAAGGGTTGGGGGGTAAATTGGAGTAAATTTGGAGTAAATAGGTAAATCAAGCAGGTAAGAGTTCATAAAATTGATATTTAGTATAGACAAGAGAAGCTAAGGTCTCAAAAAAAAAATTTGCATTAGCCACCCCCATTACCACCCCCACCCCATTATTAAAGGGGATGAAAAAAAATGTGATTTAGTGTGTGTAGAAGAACCAGAAACCTCAAAATATTTTTTTACTTTATTTTATTAAAACAAATAGCATAGATTTGAAATGGATATCAATGAATTCAGAAAAAAATCTATAATTTATTGAACACTATGAGCCACCACCTTCCCATTTGAAAAAAAAAAGTTTTCGATAAAAAAGTGATATGTTCAAATTTGGAGGCTTCGTAAATGGTTATTAATGAAATTAAATGAAAAATCATATTTTTCCCTTGTACTTTACATGCCGTAGAACAAATTTTGGTATTCCAAAGCACCCTAGACGAATATCTTAAAATGCTTTAAAAAACTGAACATCGACTCAAAAATTCGCGAAATTCTCATGGTATACTCAGAATGTTGTCTTGTATCCAAATATGTAAAAATATGTAGGGCGTTCCATTTAAAAATCGAAAGTTGCGGTCATTTCCGGGTAAACCGGAAATGGTCTCATATCATTTTTTATGTCAAAAAATCCATTTTTACAGGTAGTTTATGCACCCCAAATTTCAAATGAATAAGTTAAAAAATAAAGGAAATATAAGGGCGAGCCACTTACCTGTGGCACCCGGTATAGTCGAGTAAACTCTAAGCTTGCGCGTCCAAAGGTTGATTCATCATATAAACTAAGAGAATAAGACATACGCAACTAGTTCATCTCTATGTCACTGCGATAGCTTTATGCGCATCGCATATCAAATCGTACGCCGTGTTACCGACTCATACATATGCCACCTTACCAGATTATATCATAAATTAAAAAAATTAAATTACAAAAAAACGCAGACACACAGATTTCAGCCGACTGCATTTATATCAATGTCATATTGACAGGCAACGTTTAAAACAAATGGCTGACAATAAAATCATATAGGAGCAATTGTTTTTTTTGCACTTTTAAATAACTGTTAATTAAAAAATCAGCAACGCCGTAATGACTGAAATGGTTTTTCCGGCTTGTTATTATGAGGTCTTTACACTTTTCGACTTCAGTCACACGATAAAATCATATAAAAAATTCTGCCACCAGCTCCCTAGCTATAACGTTGGTCGAGCAGCCAACTTAAAACGGGGCAAATTGAATTTTTATTTTTTTTTATCCCCGTGATTAGGACCATATATGCAACGGATCTGGGGTTAAGCCCCTAGCCTCCGATGAGTAAAGCAATAAATAACCGACCTAAAATAAGCAGGTTGAAACAAGAATAATATTTTAATGTTATATGTTTATAAATAAAATGCAATTAGTGTGCTTCGACAAAAAACACAGGTGTAAAAAATACCGCAAATTTAAGGTAACTAAATAAAATCTAAAGTTTATTTTTATTTTGTTGCTAAAAGTTTCCACGAATTTCTACGTTACTGTAATTATCTACTTACCTTATTCTCGCTTTTATCACCCATTTCTGAGATTAAGGGCATTAAGGCGCGACACACTTACTCACAAGGTATCGAAGGTTTTAAGGTTATGTTCATACTATTTTAGGCGGGAAACGACGCGTCCTCTCAATAGGCGAGTTTTCACAGAAGTTCATGGTAGTTACATAGAATAAACGTTGCAGATAATGTTAATGTATGATCAAATGCATATTATTCATAATGTATGAGATTCATTCGTAACACATTTACAGTTATGAAATATTTTTGTGTAATATTACAAGTACCATTGTTGTAATATAATATGCTTATTTTACTAGCAATATTAAAGATACATTGATTATAATATGTGACATTTGTTAAATATATTTTTTTATATTACGGACAGTGCCGGTTTACTCACTAGGCACACTAGGCACGTGCCTAGGGGCGCCGACGCTCTGAGGGGCGCCGAAGGCGATCCTCAATAACGATAATTCTGGAAAAAAAAACGAAATTTTTAAATCTAAAACATAAAATGCAGAGACGCCTGTAATACCTACCTATTCTTAATTCATCATAAAAGCGAACAGCAAGCATAAAATGGACAATGACAATGACGGATTTAATTAGATTTTGGATTGGAGAAATGCTAAAATTTATTAGATCTAAAGGTCTTACCTCTACATTTTCTAACATAGAAGTCGCTTTACGAATATTTATAAGTTTGGCAGTTACGAACTGTACAGGGTACAACTGTACTTTTTCAACATTAAAATATGTAAAAAGAAAGTTATTTAAGAAATTCGTTAGAAAACGAAAGACTAAGTGAATTAGCCCTCCTACACTTAAATAGTGATCTGTTAGATACAATAGACTCCAACAGCATAATATAGACTAGTTTACAAGTTCAGGGCCGTGTTAATGCTTGATAAAGCTCGTAAAAATATGAGTGAGGGCTCAATGGATTCAGAATGACGTCTAGAAAAATGTGCAAAAGTTTCAAACCCGCAAATAAACAATTGCAAAAGTTATAAACAAATGAAGATTGAAAAAATAACGAGTTTCATTTTTTGCAAGTAACTCGAAAACTATTAATATTTAAGAAATTTTAAAGAAAGCTTCTTAAAGAGGAAGAAATTTCCAATAAAAAGTCCAAACTCCCGAAACTTTATCTCTAATATTAATAATTTTAATTTAATGTTGAAAATAGAGCTCCGCGCGGCGAACACTAAGCCGTTACGATGCTCTGAAAGCGGCCGTAATAAGTAAAAATATTTTTTTATATTATTAAATATTAATTAAATTTTTTTTTAAAAAGATGGTATTATTTAGACACTTAAAGGTACAATATCCAGTTGGAGAAAAAATGTTTTACCGATTTTTCATAAAATGAGCCTATTGTTAATTAATAATTTTTTTTAGAGTTTGCGTTTATATTTCAAGTCGGATAATTGTTAAACAAAAGCCAATAAAATTATTTCGCTTTATGGAGACCTTATGTCAACTATACTTTATGGGATTATGACATTGCGATGTTTTTAGTTGTTATAGTCTATTAGTTATTAATTATTTAACCTAACAAAAACAAAAAAATGAAAAAGTTAGGTTGAAATTTTTTTTTATTAATTTTAATTATTACTACTGTTCTTATATTCAAAAATACTATCAGATTACATAAACTTTAAATTTTTGTTGCTATTTGTTTAAATAAATTTTATAAACAAATAGATAAATTACGTATTTTTGAAAAAAGAAATGTTGCCATTATATTTGTTATAAATATTTTATTGGAAATTTCTTCCTCTTTAAGAATCTTTCTTTAAAATTACTTAAATATTAATAGTTTTTGAGTTATTTGCAAAAAACGAAACTTGTTATTTTTTCAATCTTCATTTGTTTATAACTTTTGCATTTGTTTATGTGCGAAATTTTTGCACATTTTTCTAGACGTCATTCCAATCCAATGAACCCTCACTCATATTTTTACGAGCTTTATCACGCATTAACACGGCTTTGAACTTGTGGACTAGTCTAATAGATCAGTTTGCATCTGAGAAAGCAAGAAAAAAGATTTTTTAAGTCTGCAAAGACAATTTGTTTTGTTTTGTGTTTCGTTTTATTTAATGATATATTTCTAGAACCTAGATTTGTTTAGTTTTAAATATTTTTTATTATTTGTTGGCTTTTTTAGTTGTATACTTATGTTTTTCAGTAAAATATAACAAAAATGAGTTTTTCATCTGTACTTACTTTTAAACAAATGTAGGTTGGTTCAGGTTCGTCTTAAGATAACAAAATTAAAATTAAAGAGCAATAAAAACCCCAAAAAAAAATCATTTTTTGGCAAATTATTCAAAGTGGTGCCGCAAAAAATTTTCGCCTGCGGCGCTATTTTGTTTACCAGCCAAAAATTTTCACCTCCGACGAATTTGCCTGCGACACTAGCTTTCGCCTTCGGCGCCATTCATTTTGCCACTAAGGGGGCGAAAAAAATGTAGTGCCTAGAGGCGCACAAGTTCATAAACCGGCACTGATTACGGAAATATTTTCGAGCTAATATTAATGAAATGTTTGTTCAATATTTTGCAATTTAACATTTCTCAGCTATACCAAAGTTTAATATAAATATCATATTGCAAGAAAACATTTAATATGTTACTTCAGTTTAATATTGCGTAATATTACGGATATATATTTTATTTAGTGGGAAAGAAGCAGAGAATATAAAATACTTTGGAATCATAGATAAACACCTAAAATGGTCAGAACATATTGACTATTTAACAAAAAAATACGAAAACTAATTCATAAATTCTACATATTATAATAATTTTTAAATATTAAATTACTCACACTAGAGTATACAAATCCTTGGTAGAATCTCTGATAAGATATGGGTTAATTGCATGGGGCGGGACGTATAAAAGGAAACTACAACCACTGACTGTTATACAAATTACAATTGTAAAAATAATCTACAATAGAAATAAATTATACTCCACAAGCATGGTCTTTAATGATGACATTTGTAACATAAACACACTGTATATACAGTCAGTTTGCGCATACATTCACAAAACAGAAAAATTCCAAAACTATGTCAGCTACCAGTATCCGACTAGAGCCAATGAAAATAGGCAAAATAATTATACCAAACAATACAAACAAAGGCCTATAAACCTATTTATTGTAGGGATTGCAATTTACCGGAAGTTTTAATAACCGGTAAATCGGTAAATAAAAATGTAAATAACCGGTTAACCGGTATTTACCGGTAATTTTTAGAATGAATGGTTAAGGTGGCGAAAATGGCAATTGTCTTTTTCCATGTACAAAATTATCTAAATTTAACAAAAAACATTTTTATATACGTATAATTAATATAATTAGGCTTTGAGAAACATATTTTTTCCAAATTGAAATTCGCTTATAGTTGATTGAAAATTTCATGACATTCTAAGCCTATTTGAACAATAAAAATTTTTAAAAAATTTTTTGTCGTTACTATAATTCCACCGGATGTGGAAGTAAAATTATACAGTTTTCCGAAAGACATATCTAGAGAGTGTAAATCAAAATTTTGTGATTCACTCGTATTATCTTTAGTTGATTGTGGTGATGTTGTATATGGAAAGTTATTATCGGCGACAGCAAAAAAGAAAATTCAAAAACCTCAAAATTCATGTATGCGTTATATTTACAGTATCCCATATAGACAACATATTATCACCACATCTAAATAAACACACCACATTAAACATGGAAAACCGTAGACGTTTACACATGCTCACACTTATTTGGCGAATAATTCATAATGACGAACCTCAGTACTCAAGAAATAAGTTAATTTCACGAGATCACTTGCATAATACAAGATACATACAAAATTTTTTGGTGCCTCAGCATGAAACTGCGATTTTTCAAAGATCATTTACGTATTTTGCATCTCATCTTTGGAATGAACTTCCAAATGGATATAAACAATATAAATCAAAATTTTTTTTTATTAAAGTTGTCAAAAATTACATTTTGGCTGATCAGAAGCAAGAGACTTGATACTGCGCTGTGGATGCGCGTATATTTCTTTTTCTTTTTCCGATATAATTTTATTTACTTTTAACCTTTTTGTTTCGCTTCGTGGGTCTGCCCTTTCCCCTTTTCTGCTCGCATGTCTGAGTACTGCTGTTGTTATTATTGTTATTATTTTTATAAAATATTATATTATTTGTTAGATTATTACAATTCATAACTGAATATTAACAAATAAAATAATTATTATTTTTTTCCTCGAAATTTTAGATTTATATGTATTAATATTTTTTTATAATCTTAGATTTAGGTTATTTGTATTTGGGCAAATGGAAGAAGAGCTCTACAGTTCAATTTGTACCATTTTTACTTTGAGTAAAATAAATGTATTATTATTATTATTATTATTATTATTATTATTATTATAATGAACAAACAAAAGGTTTTTTTATCAAAAGGAACAAATATAAATGAAATAAATTTAAATAAATAATTATTCTGTAAATAACAAAAATTACAAACATAAACTCAAATGGGGCATTTACTGAATACCTAATCTAAAAATACAATATTTTTAAAAATAGCCCGTTAAAAGGGCTAGTTTTTCAAAGCTGTTTCTGTTAGTCGTCTGATATTTGTACATAAAATACCACCAACTGAAAATGCCCTTCCTCTATCGATATTGGTAGGTCGATAAGTTAATAAGAATTGGTAATAACATTCTTCTAAATGTTTTCCACGGATATTTAAGGCAGTGAAATATTCAATTTCCTGTCGCAAGATATTGTCAATGTCTCTCTTACTTGTATTTCTTAGGGCTTGGTGTTTGGGTTTTACTTTTTATAATATTATTTATTTATTGTTAAAAGTGCTTAGTGTTGGGACAGTCATTCTACATTTAGAGAATACTAGTCACTGACATAAATAGAAACGTTGAATATGTGACATATCGTAAGTTCAGACTTTACCGAAATAACCGGTAAAAAATTAAAATAACCGGTAATTATCGTCATGTGTTTTTTGTCCTGTTTACCGGTTAACCGGTTAACCGGTAATGCAATCCCTAATTTATTGATTATTTTGCCTCAAAATTTTACAACTTATTACCAATAGATATAAAACAAATAAAAAATAAGAAAAATTCCAATAAAAAAGTAAAGTATACACTATAAAAAACTATGAGAAGTTTTTCAGGCTTATGATATAATGTAGTAATGACATACTTACGTATAAGTATTATATTCTCAATTTCGAAGATTTTAATTTTCTATGTGAATAATGTAATAATGTAATAAATAATGTAATGTAATTTTCATACAAAATTAATATAAATATATAATATACTCACTAGGAAATTATAAAGGCACATACAGATCTTCCCACATCTAGGTGCCCACCAAATCATTTGTTTACTGTAAATTATACTGTCGAAATTATAACACTTGTAACTTTTTATTAATTATAAATAAATAAATAAATGAATAAATAAATAAATAGTTTATATTCAATTGATTTTCAAGTACTAACTTATTACACAATCAAAGAAACACACACGAGTCGTATGCAGCGCCACAAATAGCAGAATCGAAGCAGACAGACAAGGGAAGCTCGTCTCAAAAATTTTGCTCTCATTCTTTTACACCAAAAGAATAATGTACAAAGTGTTTATAATATATTAAAAGTTTGTTAAGTTAAGAAAGTTTTTATCATTATTTTACTAGAGTCATTATATTTTAAATTATTTACACTAGTCGCACGAACTACATGAGGAAAAAACTATGCGAAGAAAAAAAATTATAACTTTCTAAATTATCTACGCGTTTCGAATAGTCTAGTGACTTGCGTCTCGAAAATGCCTCGATACTTCCACTTTTGAGTAATAGCAAATCCTTTTAACCAACCCTCAAAGGGGCTACTTGTATCTGCCTAGATATATTTTTTTCTCTCAGAAAGGTAGGAGCTAGAGGAATGATCTTGGCGCCATTAGATAGGGTATACAATTTTGCATAAGACCTTTATTTTGCTTTTTGCTATTTTCTTTTTTTTTAAGGCCCCACAGCAAAAAAAAAGGAGGAGGAGCCTTCCAACAACGACACATGATTGGATATATTTCTAAAACGGCCCAATAAATCAAAATTCTACGAGATATAAAAAATAAAGACCATTATTTTTTCTATCGATTGATATATTATTTGCATATGTCATTTGTTTAAATAAAGCCGCCAGTTGCGTACAAAGAGCAAGCTAGCTGCACATGTGCATAATGAATTTATTTAAAATAATTTATTATTATTACATTACAATTTGCAAAAGACACTGAAATTTGCTTGTAATTATCAAGTAGTTATTCAAACAAAGTTGAGGTTGCGAGTTCTCCGTTGAAATCAACACGATAACAAAAAAACGTGGAAATATAACTAACCGTAGTCGCCTAGACAAACATTACTCCTTCTCTATATCTTTTATTTTAGTCTTGCATTGACTTGTTTATGTAAGGATATGAATCGACACGGTTAATGTTTCCAACTGATTTAATAAATTACTTATGGTTTTAAAAAATTAATCATTCTTAATCTGTGTAAAAAAAGTAAACGTATTAAAAACTAAAAGTTCCTATTATTGCTCTGTGGAAGTAAAATTTTTCGTTCTCGATTTAAGGTACAACTTATTTGGTAAGTAAAAGATCATCATAATAACATCCCATTTCAAAACAAAAATATTAAACAAAAAGTAACATCTAAGCAAAACTAGCTCAAGGTGGATGTTAATTTATTCAGCCGGCTATATATAGCATCTCAAAATCGGAATGGAGACTTGTAAAATTTCTTTAAATTTGAAAATCACCCCTACTCCCCTTCTCTAACTCAACTTGGGGAAATGTACCATGGAAATAAGTCTGATTTATTACGTTACCTTGATAGATATTTTACTACTTCAGATAAACCAACTGATGTTGATGCTGTTCTATAACACGGAGCTGCTCTTGTGCTTATTCTGTAACCCAAAACCTGTTCAAATTTTTGTGATTACATTTCAAACGTTGTTAAACCATACTTATTTAATATTCTAAAATCAGTAACCAGGGAGATACTGGATGCTTATTTAGAGAATCATTTAAAGGGACAAACTAGGGAAAAAAGAGACAAAGGAAATCGAAAATTAGTTAGACTAAATACAGAAATTCCAAGAAATTGGAACGATTTCTTGCGAGTTGCAGAAAAGAAACAAGAATTCTTTAACCTAATTTCCACCCACTTTGGCAGCATCCCATTACCTAAAAATAAAGTTCTTGTATGTACTAATGATGAGAAAGTTCTGTATAATCCACCTCTCGATAATATACATACAGCCCTATTATGCAATCATGAGGAAGCGGATATACGCATTTTCGTGCATACACAAAATTGCTAAGAGAACAATTTAAAGAAAATATTAATAAAGACTGTGGATACTGATGTTCTGGCACTAGCACTCTTTTATCAATATGAAAATGAAAATCAGGGCATATGGATAGAATTTGGCACTGCAAAGAATCTAAAATATATATCCAATCAACTTCAAGAAAAATGTCTTGCTCTCCCCTGTTTCCATTCATTTACGGGTTGTGACACCACTTCTTTTTTTGGAAAGGGAAAAAAGAAGCGTTGGGAAGCTTGGGATTCTTTTCCGTATGTCACCGCCACTTTCATAGATTTGGTTACAGATCCAAAGCAGCCAAATAATGATCAATTAAGAATGCTGTCAAAAATTTGTCATATTAATCTATGATAAGTATTCCGACACAGATGATAACGACCTATGTCGAATGCAATTATTTTCACAAGAAAGTCGTACTGTTGAGAACTTACCCCCAACAATAAATGCCTTGTCAATTCATATCAATAGATGTATTTATCAAGCAGGATTTGTTTAGCGTAAGCTCAGTCAATCGATCATAGAACTCCCATGTCCATCCAAATGGGCATGGACTATGGAAAATGATAAATGAATGCCCCTCTGGACTACTTTCAAAAATGAGAACATTTCATCAAATGTATTGTTAAAATGTGCGAAATTTGTGGCCCTAACTGCAAATGTTCTTTAAAAAATTTAAAATGTACAAAATTATTTTCATGTGTAGAATAGAATGTTGCAAATAAGTTATTTAATTTAAAATTTACTTTCGTTAAGTGTTTAATGTTAAATGCTTTGTGTTAATTTTACCAATATTTATATATTTTGTTTGTTAATGTGTTATAGAATAAAAAATAGTGAAAATATTGGGCTTTCAATATAATATTATTAAAAATAAGTTATAATGCAATTATATACATTGTTTTGTCTATGCACGTCACTGACGAATTTATTTAAATAAATAATATTTTCAAATTATATACCAATTGACAGAAAAGGTAATAATGCCGTTTTTTTTATCTAGTGCCTAATTTATTTGGTCGTTTGCGTGACAGCCAAATGACCTCACCATATTTTTTTGCTAAGGGGTTTTGTATAAAAAAAATAGTAGAACAAATAATGTGAAATAATTTTGAAAAGATACAATCAATATTTTCGCAGTTTGTAACAACAATAATAATAAATTATTTAAAATAAATTCATTATGCACATGCGCAGCTTTCTTTTTGTACGCCATTGACGGCTTTATTTAAACAAATAACATGTACAAATAATATACCAATCTATAGAAAAAACAATGGTTTTTATTTTTTATATCTTGTAGAATTTTGATTTACTGGGCCGTTTTAAAGATATAGCCAAACGTGTATCGTTGTTGGAAGGCTCCTCCCCACTTTTTTTGCTGTGGAGCTCTAAAAAAAAATAAAATAGCACAAAGCAAAAGAAGGGTCTTATGCAAAATTTTATACTCTATCGAATGGCGCCAAGATCATTCCTCTAGCTCCTACCATTTTTCAGAGAAAAAAATATATATAGGCAGATACAAGCAGCCCCTTTGAGGAGGGGCAGGGGGAGCAGGCATGATTTCTCGAGGTGGGTCTCTTCGAAAATCTACTTATTTTGACTAGTTCTATTCATGGTTACAAGGATTTGATGTTACTCAAAAGTGGAAGTATCAAACACACCTAAGTCACTAAGCACTATTTTCTGGTAAAATATGAAATCTTCAATAAAATAAAATAATGCCATCGAAAAGTTTATACTTCAGCCTTTAATCAATTTTTTTACATTCACTTTTGAGTATTTCATAGCATTTTGTAATTTATAATGTCAGAAAAATTATAAAATTGCGAAAGTAGTAAAAAGAAACGCTAATTTCCTTAAGGGTGCCGGTGCCGTGCTTAAGGAAATGATTTCGTAGTTCGAGAATTTCTCTTACATCCCTGAACCGATTCAAAAAATTTTTTGATAGGCCTTTAGAGACAACATTATAGAATGGTACCAGACTATTGAAAAGTCAAAAAAAAATTTGTTTTGATTTTCGCACAAGTAAAAAAAATTTTTCTTTTTTTAGTTTTAAATAGCCTAGTACCATTCTATAAAGCTGTCTCTAAAAGAGTATCAAAAAATTTTTTCAATCGGTTCAGGGATGCAGGAGAAATCCTCGAATTACGTTCACGAAACCGTCCACCTTAACGAACATAATAATATATTTGTAATATTCAACTTTTCAAGTTACCAAGTAATAATAATATAATGTATTAATGACACATTTCTTTATAGCCGACTACATTCATATCTGCAACAGAAATGATGCTCACGTAGCAAAATGTATCAGAGAGAGTATTGAAATATTACGACCAAAATTGAAAAGTGGAATTAAGGAACTATCTGTACCTGGAATAGAACCACTTCGAATCGATGAGATTGTAATATCTAATGGAGGCGGAGGATCAAACTTTAAAGCATTTCTGAAAAATATTGAAGTTACTGAAGTCAGTAATTTTCAAATAACGAAGTTAAAGTAAGTAAAGATATATATATTTTCAAAAAGTAATGAAAATTTTACAAAAGTAACAACACGTTTTAAACGTATAACTTTTGGAAAATTGTCAAGTATTTTCTAGTTGTAGAATCTTGAATTAGATATATAAGGTGGGGCGATACTGCGTCGGACTTTGATAACTCGAGTTCTATGAAAGCTAGAAGTTTAAAATATATATCAAATGACTAGGTAAAAAAAATCTATAACCGGAAATTATTTTTTAATACACAGGGCGAGCCAAGACGATTCTACAGGATCAAGTGCCTTTTTTTAATGGAATGCTGTGTATATCAGTACAATATTTGACGCCTCTTTCTAGGCTCCTTTCACTCCTGCATTATTATTGACTACCTCCCAATCACTTGAATGTAATGAATTTTTTGGTTGAAATAACGCCATCTGCAGATGCATATTGAAAAAAATGCTATAATCAAAATTATATATACATATAAACTTTTAGCAGAGCTCTTGAAAAATACAACAAACGTACAATAAGATTTACAAACAGCATAAAATTACACAAAACAATTACTTAATTAAAATTTGTCTTTATGTGGTCCATACAAAGCCTCTTAAAAGTATGCTTATTCCTACATTCTTTTAGCTCACCTGGTAAGTCATTATACCAAATTAGCTCTCTTCCCTTCTTCTTCTTTTAGCGGGGCAACCTAAAGTCACCGCACTCAGGCCCTGTGGCCCATTGTGCTACCGCTATGAAATTATGGACCGTTCAGGTCGGATTTTAATCCAAAAGCTATCTATGGGGGCGTTCCTTATTTCCTCCAGCACCGGAAAACCGATACCGAAGTGCTTGTGCCTCAAGTTCATAAGGCTAGGGCAAGAAGTTAGGACGTGGATAGAGGTTTCTTCCTCGTCCCCGTAAAACCTGCAGTCGGGCTTGTCCACCACCCCTATGGTGTGCAGGTGTTTTCTGAAAGAGCCGTGTCCAGTCAAAAGACCTGCCACGATTCTGACATGTTTCCTGCTTAGGCGCAGGATTTGTTCTGCTCGCTTCGGCAAGGGCCCCGAGATGAGGAGCTTCGCTTGCCTGAGCCTTGGGTGGGAGACCCAGAAGTCAACGAACTTGGAACGAGTCCAGTTATCTATTGGCGTCTTGGCGTTTGATCTAGAGTAGCCGAGGGCCGGCTCCGGGCCCAGTAGGGGCCTCTGAGAGCCCCCTCTGGCCAGGGCATCTGCCCGCTCGTTACCCTCGATGTTGCTGTGTCCAGGCACTCAGAGAAGCTTGACCCAGTTGGATGAGCCAAGTTCTCCGAGCGCCTGTTTACAGTTTTGAACCAGTATTGACTTGGTCCGGACTGATGCAAGGGCCTTGAGGACCGCTCGACTATCGCTACATATATATATATATATATGTATATATATATATATATATATATATATATTTATATAAGGTATTCGTCGGCATCCCACAATGTAAAATTTTAGGTTCAGTTGGCATCCACGAGTCAGATGGCATCCGGTATTCGGATGCCATCTGACCTGCTAGAGATATTAACGCAGGGGCATCGTAGATGTCGTATTATGCCATTAAAACTTATTTTAAGTTGGAGGTCAAGTGACCCATTTTAACACCCTAGTGAATATTTTAGTTCAGCGGTTTGTTACTAGCTGCCGTGCCTGTCGATCGAAAAATATTCATTTTGAATACCTGCTGACCACAGAAGCGGTTTAGATGGCATCTAGTCAGCTGGCAACACCGTGGAAGTAGGTTATTATATACCACATGTTGATCCAGATGTTTTAGTTTGCTCGAATATATTACTACTAGGAAAAGTAAACTTAGTGGAGACAATTCGTGTAACTGTTAAAATGAGGACGGAATTTGTACCTCTTGATTGTAAACAACTTTTGTTAAGGATGGTTCAGCAAGGCTATAAGTAAAATAGTGTTCTGTAGTTTAATTAAACTACAGAAGTAAGAGAAAAGTTATTAGCAAAAATATTTTAGATACGTGATAAACTACAAAATTATGTTAATGTAAAAGAATCTTATTTAGTCTAATTCACAAGTTCAAACACGTGTTAATTCTTGATAAAGCTTGTAAAAATATAAGTGAGGACTCATTGGATTCGGAATAACGTCTAGAAAAATGTGCAAAAGTTATAAACAAATTAAGATTGAAAAAAATGACGAGTTTCGTTTTTTGCAAATAACTCGAAAACTATTAATAATTGAGAAATTAAAAAAAAAGAGGTTCTTAAAGAGGAATAAATTTCCAATAAAAAAGTCTGGACTTCTGGAACTCTATCTCTACTATTAGTAACTTTGATTTAATATTGAAAATGGGGCTTCGCACGACGAACGCTAAACCGTTACGATACTCTGAAACCAGTCGTAAGAAGCAAAACAATTTTTTTATATTGTCAAGTATTAATATAATTTTTTTTTAATTGCGTTATTATTTAGACACTTAAAGGAACAATATCCCGTTGGAAACAGTTTTTTTTACCGATTTTTCATAAAATGAGCTCGTTGTTAATTAACAATTTTTTTTTTTTTGAGTTTACGTTTATGTTTCAAGTCGGAAAATTGTTAAACAAAAGCCACTAAAATTATTTCGCTTCGTGAGGACCTTATGTCAACTATATTTTATGAGATTATGACATTGCGATGTTTTTAATTGTTACAGTCTATTAGTTATTAATTATTTAAGCTAACAGGAAACTAAGAAATTAAATAGAGGTTGAAAATTTTTTTTTATTAATTTTAAAATTATTATTATTACTGTTTTTATATTCAAAAATACTATAAAATTATATAAGCTTTAAATTTTTAGTGCTAATTGTTTAAACAAATTTTATAAAGAAATAGATAAATTACGTATTTTTGAAAAAAAAAAAATTTCTTAAAACATTTTTTTAATTGTCTTCATTTGAACAAATTATTAAGAAAAAAAATATTCTTAAAATTTTTTATTTGCAATTCTCTACAAGGTGGAATTTTTGTTATTAATTAATTTGTTTATTTAATAAACAATTTCTAATTAACAATCGCCGAATGTGTTTATATTTTTTTAGATAGAAAAAAATAACCAGAACACCGTATACATAAATATGTCAAAAAACATTTTTAATATTTAAAATTCTATAAGAAATATTAACATTTTTTTTTGTGTTTATGTATACGGTTGTTTTTTTTTTAAATTTTTTTTCTATCTAAAAAAATATAAACACATTCGGAGGTTGTTAATAACAAATTATTTATTAAATAAACAAATAAATTAACAACAAAAAAAATTCCACCTTGTAGAGAATTGCAAATAATAGGTTTTAAGACTAAAATTTTTACTTAATAACTCGTTTAAATAATGAAAAAAGGAAAAAAATGATTATAAACAATTAAAAAATGTTTTTAAGAAAAAATTTTTTTTTAATTCATAATATTTTATAACAAATAAAATGGCAAAAAATGTTTTTCAAAAATAAGTAATTTATCTATTTTTTTATAAAATTTGTTTAAACAAATAACACTAAAAATTTAAAGTTTATGTAATCTTATGTTATTTTTGAATATAAAACAGTAATAATAATTAAAATTTATAAAAAAAATGTCAACCTTTTTTTTTAAATTTTTTAGTTTTTTGTTATCTTAAATAATTAATAACTAACAGACTATAACAATTAAAAATATCACAATGTCATAATCTCGTACAGTATAGTTGATATAAGGTCTAAAGGAAACGTAATAATTTTAGTGGCTTTTGCTTAACAATTATCTGACTTGAAATATAAACGTAAGCTCTAAAAAAAATTGTTAATTAACAATAGGCTCATTTTATGAAAAATCTGGATTTTTTTTCTTTAAATGTCTGAATAATACCATAGTTTTTTAAAATTTTTAAATTAATATTTAATACATAAAAAAATATTTTTACTTATTACGGCCGGTTTCGTAACGGCTTAGCGTTTCAACATCAAATTAAAATTATTAATAATAGAGATAGAATACCGGGAGTTGTGACTTTTCTATTGGAAATTTCTTCCTCTTCAAGAATCTTTTTTTTAAATTTCTTAAATATTAACGGTTTTCGAGTTATTTTCAAAAAACGAAGCTCGTTATTTTTTCAATCTTAATTTGTTTATAACTTTTGCAATTTTGTTTATATGCGGGTTTGAAAGTTTTGCACATTTTTCTAGACGTCATTCCGAATCCAATGTGCCCTCACTCACATTTTTACAAGCTTTATCAAGAATTAACACGTCTTTGAACTTGTGAACTAGTGTATGTTGGAGATTATTTTAATTCGTTTTGTTTAAATTTTTGGATTTCTTATTGGATTCTATTTAAGAAAAGTATAGTAGGTGACCCAAGAACAACCTCTTGTAGAGAAATGCATGGTTGAAAGAGTTGTAGAGTTACTAAGACACCGTTAAAGATAAAGCTGTCGAATTGAAACTAACAAGATGGAAAAAATTATACGACAAAGTTTGATAGCTTAAATTATAATATATTTTTTACTTTACACTTGCCACTGTGCTTCAAAATTAATCAGTTTGGAGCATCTACAACCTCGTGATTCTAAATGTAAGTTCATAGATATCTGTAAAACTATAATTCATCTAAACTAACAAAGTTTTTTCCAAAGTATATATTTATATAAATAAAATTAAAATTTAATTGCAGTTTACTTTAAGTAAACATATTGTATGTACATATTGCACGTACATATTGCACATAAAGTATATTTTAGTTTTAATTCGAGCTAGTTTTTTCGTTGATAGTGTTTAAGTAATTCAACAATTTTTACTTCTATTTCACTCATGATATTAATTATTATAGGTCACTCAAACAACATGTTATAATTAGAATAATAAAGTTGATATAAAAGTCATACAATTTTGTTAATATTTCCGCGCAATTTGTATAGTTTGAATGTAAATTTTTGATTCGTTGTATCTAGCAATTCTTTAAAAAATGGGTTTCTGGAAATATCTTGAAAATTACGAATTATGTCAAAAACTGTTATTTGTACGACTTGAAACATAAGAAATTAACTTTTTCTGAAATCGATCGGGGATGTCTACATTTTCGGCGCGATTTTAGAGCGAAAAATGCACAATTTCAGTATTTTAGTCCGTTGCTAGGAAACTATCAGAAAACAGACCGGAAAAGATCCGTTGCCAAGCAACGATCAACATTCCCGTACGGTTTTTTATATATATTTTAATATGTTAATATTTTTGATTTTTATACGTTTAAAATAGTATTGATTGTGATTTCAGAATTTTTTTTTTAATGTTTATATTTTTGATTTTTATACGTTTAAAATAATATTTATTGTGATTTCAGAAAAAATAGTATGTGTACTTCGGTGTGAAAGCACATTCCCAGACTTCGATGCTTGTTGGCCTCGGCTAGCGTCTCGGCCAACAATTGCATCGTCGTCCGGGAATGTATCGCTTTCACACCTAGATACACAATATACTATTACCTTAAATTTCAGATTAGTCCCGTTCAAAGATTGTTCGAGATTATTTTTTTAAGGTTTTGTGTTTTTTCGTCCCTTTCTAAATGTCAAATTTCAACACGTATTTTTCGTGAATAACTTAAAAATCGAAGGGTCTGAAATTGGTTATTACAACGTTGAAAGGTAATTCAATTTAATACATTCCGGTTCTTCTACAATAAAAATTGTCAAAGTTATGGCTATTTGTTAAAAGATTACTTTTTTTTATGAAAATCGAAATTGGAGTATTACTCTCAATTGAGTTGTGATAAAATAATTCATTCAAACTTTGTTGTAGCTTTTGGAATAAAATCGCTGCCTAAGGAATCAATATTTCCACATCCAGATTTCCCATCCAAGTCTCTTTAAAGGAAAACATCTTGACCATATTTGCACTCTAGTATGTGGAAATAATTGGTCACAGAATTTTAATAAAAGGGCGTTGCCGAATGCTAGCCAAACCTCCAGAACTTCCGGACGCTGCCGAATACGAAGGCAAATTCCGGGCGTTTCCGTATCCATATTAAGATAGTGCCAAATCCATATCCGGGCGCGCCTGAATACCAAGGTAATTTCTGGGCGCTGCCGAATCGATATTAGGATGCCGCTGAATCCATTTTTGGGCGCTGCCGAATTCCAAAGTAACTTCCGGGCGCTGCCAAATCCAAATTAGAACGCCGCCGAATCTATATTCGAGCGCTGCATAATCCATATTCGGGAACGGCTATACACCAAGGTGACTTCCGGACCATGTCGAGTACCAAGGCAAATTTCAGCCGCTGCCGAATCCATATTCGAATCTCTCCGGGCGCCGCCGAATCCACTATTAAACAATACCTCCAGGACCCATTTTGGTTGCATGATTTGACCCAAACATACTAACTACCGTACAAAGCTTTTAAAATGAAGTTAAATAGAAGGTTTTAAAAATTAAGTTTCTGGACTGTTATTAGCTTGCTTTATTGTTTTTCCCTATTTACCCTATTTAACTCACAACCCTTCACCGGAATTAGCGCAAGACATAATCTAGTACCAGATCTCGTCATGGAACATATGTGTGCCAAATTTGAAGACAGTATCTTAGACCGTTGCGAAGAAAACGTGCGCACAAAAAAGTTACAGAGCGACACACAGACAGAATTTTTTCTCTCTTAAATTTAAAATCTCGACGTTTTATGACATTTATCATTTCAACAAAAAACATTTTGAAATTTTTTTTAAGATTACTATACAGGGTGCCCCACTTAAAACTCCCCAGGCTTGCAACTATCTTATTTTTTAAACTACGACCATGTTGGGCATATCAAATTGTAGATAGTTTTAAGGCATTTAAACATGTGTACAGAGTGAT
The DNA here is from genome assembly GCA_936432065.2 of Rutpela maculata. Lineage (NCBI taxonomy): Eukaryota > Metazoa > Arthropoda > Insecta > Coleoptera > Cerambycidae > Rutpela > Rutpela maculata. The sequence continues at coordinate 69,768,779 of OW386289.2, forward strand.
TTAAAAAAAATTAAAATAATTGTTAAGAAAGAAAACTTAATTTCCTTGAATATTTGTTTACCTCATCCTGTACATGAACTGCGTCAATGTTTTCTTATAAAAGTTTTAATTAGCTTCAATTTATGTTATGTTTATTACGTCATATCCGAAATTCTTTTTGGTTTTAGAGAAAGAAATTAAAAACACTCCTTCCGACTCCTGATTTTTTTAAAATAACTGAAAAAATGTAAATAATAATTTTATGCTTTATTTGTAAAAGACATATCACAAAAAATCCTCAACGTAACAAAACAGCAACAAGAAACAAAAGAAATAAATATTTTTAAAAACAAACTCTATTAAAATGTACTGAATAATAGGAATTTTTATTCTTAAAACTTTATTTTTAACATAAATTGAAGCTAATTAAAACCTTTATAAGAAAACATTAACACATTTCATGTACAAGGTGAGGTAAAAAAATATTCAAAGAAATTAAGTTTCCTTTCTTAACAATTTTTTCAATTTTTTAAATCACTCTGTATGCGTGTTTAAAGCTTTAAAAATGTCTACAATTTGATGTGCCCAACAAGGTCATCGCCTTAAAAATAAAAAAGTTATAAGTATGCGCACCCTGTACATCTTTCCACTCCACTACGTAGATGTGGAAGTAATAAATCAAATGGCATATATTTTCATTAAAAATAATGTATGTTTTTATCCGAATTTGTTATAAATAAGAAACAAGAAATGAAATGTTTCATATTTCTATTGTGAAATATAGTTCATTTAGTTATCCTTAAAATAAAATCATGGAAAAAAACATTTTATATTTATTACAAAAAATGTTTTGTAAGACATACAAAGAAAAACGTTAGTGTAGTTTTGGTGAATAAGTGTATACCTACTAGAAGCCAAGGCCTCAGATTTTTTTATAATATTTTGCACTACTATAAAGAAAAATACCTGTTGTTAAACTTGAGGCATGTTCAATTTTATTAACATTTAACATTACAAATTGTGTTTTTATAATAAGAAATGTTTCTTTTTATTTAAAATACACTTTCAGATGTATCAATAAACCCTCATGTCTATAATATTTTAACTTCATTAAATCAGTATTTATAATTACTTAATAATTTTCGCACAATTTGTATCAATTTGGGACATTGGATGATTTGAGTCGTAAATTTTACTTCCACATCCAAATAGTGGATTGGAAGTATAGTAATCGTAAAAAAAAACTTCAATTTTTTTTTTTTTTTGAAATCGGTTTAGAATGTCATGAAATATCGAGATTTTAAATTTGAGGGCAAAAAAAATTGTATCTATCGGTCTGTCTGTATTTTTTGTACGCACGTTTCCTGTGGGACGGTTTAAGATATTAACTTAATAGTTGTTACGTGTATGTATTATAAAAAGATCTGGAACTCATTGCTATAAAATTACACAAAAAATAATCGTTTTAGAGATTCTAGCATTTTACTTAATCGCCAGAATGTATTACAATAACGGTGTAAAAGCCGCTCGAAAAGTGGCTTATATTTGGTAATTTGCGATACAAAATTATATATAGTCATATAAAACTTACATATATGATTTTGCATGTCATTAGGCAGCAAAAAGAATGAGCAGTGACTTTCAATACTGAAAAGAAATTGACGGACTGACTCACAAAAATTGCATTTTCGTATATGCGATTCTCGGCGATTTCATTTGATAATTAACAACAGACTTACCGACCTGAACTATTTTGTTCATTATTGTCGTTTAATTATCGTTTATTTTGGTATATAATTAATAAGGCAGCTGTTACGTTGTCGTGCATATTTCTTATTATTATTATAAGAATGGACAACCTCTGTTTAATTATTATTAAACAGAGGTTGTCCATAGGTAAAATCGTAATATAACAGGCGATGTGATAATTTTTCTAATTTATTAGTATAGAATAGCAGTTACTCAATATAAAATACACGTAAATCGACATAAACTTCGATATATTACAAAATAAAATAAATACTAAAATACTTAATAATTTAACTGCTAAAAACAAAAGTGACAAAAATTAAAAATAATATTTTTGTATATTTTAATTATAGCATATTTTATATGTTATATAATTATAGATGAATCTAATATTTTCAGTTAAGCTACTTTCTATTGTGTTGATTATATAAATTATCATTAATGTATAATACACCAGCTAAGAGAGTTGTATAGATACATTTTAGAAGTTTTTACATTTTCGGAGTCTGTTATTCTAGTTTCGGTTAAACAGACAATAATGGGTTGTATCTGAAACTAATTGACTTGTCTTTTTGAAATGAAGGATTGCTATTTCTGAAAGACAGTTTTATTGCGTCTTATTATGGACGCTTGTGGGGTAAGGCCTCTATTGTAAGAAACCATTTCCGAAATATATTAATTTCAACCATATGTTTGGTTTTTTAAATTCATAAACATTTTCTCTACAGATATTTTAAAGAATGTCTATTGTTCAAAATAAGTAGACTTCATCGACTTACAGTCCAATTTACGTCTTTCTATTTGAAAGGGTAAAGGTGGTTTAATATTTGCTTACGAGACTGCAGTAGAACTTTTTTCGTTCTTTCTTTTCTTCACAAATTAGATATTTTTCTATTAAATATATATAAATTAATTACAATTTTAGAGATTACATGCATTTTGTGTCATGAAAAAATTTAGATACATTTTGATAGTGAAAAACTGTTGAAAATATGTACGTTACAAAAAAATTAGAAGAGAGCAACATTTTAAAGAATATATTAACCTATACGTTTAATTTTTCCAGATTTTTAAATTTCATAGTTTACGATATTTTCCGTTTTCCGATAAGGGCCTTTTTTTTTCGGTTTTTTTCCGGGAAACTTGGACAGAGTGCACTTTAGGAAAAAGTCATAAAGGAAAAAAAGTCTTGTAGTTTAATAATATATTCACTCGAATTTATGGATTTTTCTCGTCACTTTTTATTCCACCTTCAACCCTTTTTGGAAAAATTCAACTGCTATATCACGGAAAATATGCATTTTTCGAAAATTTTACGAGAGTAAAAAGTTGTTATTTTTCATAAAATTATCTAAAAAGACATTTTGTTTTTTTAATTTACCTCAATTTTACTAGTTAACAAATTAGCAACAAGATCATTGTTTATTACAATTGCGAGGCAATATTAGCGGCCATTTTTTTTTTTTTGGAGTTTGATCTAGACTTCAAAACGAACAGAATCCACAAAGTTTCGTGAAAATCCATTCATTCGGTAAACTATTTAGTCAGAATGCTAATTTGCCTACACTATAATGTGTTAGAACTACAAAGTACACATAACATAATCCTGGGATTATACAGACAGAGAAAATAAATTTCCTTTTAAGAGTTGATGTTCGGTTTTTGTTTCATTTTACCATTATTTTATTGTTTTGGTTTGAAATACGTATGTTTACATTTTCATAAATGCTAAATATTTGTGTTGTATTCATTTTTTTAAAAGCTTTTATTTAACTTGCAATGTGTTATGTATGAATGTATGTTTGTTTGGTGAAATTTTGCAAGCTGAATTTCGACTAGTTCTTATTACACTAGAGCTTTGAAATTTGGCACACGTGTATAAGTCCGGTGACAATGTAACATAGTATAGCCATTATCGGTCTAAATCCAATATGGCGGATGTCCCAAGATGGCGGATCGGCTTTTTAGTCACAACCCTATTGATATGGGGTTTTACGAGTAAAATACGATAGACAATGTGACGTCATTCTAAATTCAATATGGCGGACATCCCAAGCTGGCAGATCGCCTTTTTCTTCACAACCCCCTTGATATGGAATCAAATGAAAGGGTTTGACGAGTAAAATACGATAAACTATGTAACGCCATTATAAATCCAATATGGCGGACGCCCTAGGATGGCAAATTATCTTTCTTCACGACTCCCTTGCCATTTGTATCAAATGAAAGGGTTTTGTCTGTCTGTCTGTAAAATAAGTAGACTAAAAAGTAAAAAATAAAATTACATAAAAAAAATATTTTTAAGAAAAAGCCTTCATTTAAAAAAACTGTACTAAAAAGTTTAAATAATTTTTTAAAATTCACACACCTGGAAACCAAAAGCTTTGGGGGCTGTCAATTGAGCAAAGTAACTATGCAATAGTGCTATATGACCGTCCGCAAAGTTTTTGGTTTCCAGGTGTATGAATTTAAAAAAATTATTTTTACTTTTTAGTACAGTTTTTTCAAATAATAGTATATTGTGTATTTAGGTGTGAAAGCAATACATTCCCGGACGACGATGCAAATTGTTGGCCGAGGCGCTAGCCGAGGCCAACAAGCATCGAAGTCCGGGAATGTGCTTTCACACCGAAATACACATACTATTTTTTCTGAAATCACAATCAATAGTATTATAAATTAAGGAATTTGTATTAATACATAACATTTCTTCATTACAATCTAACTGCTTACTAATGAATGCAATTTTAATGTGAGTTGGTTTGTCTGCGTGTATTTATTTACTGTCAAAAATATATATAAAAAACCGTACAGGAATGTTACTTTCCCGGCCTAGGCCGGGAAAGTAACATTCCCGTACGGTTTTGTTGATCGTTGCTTGGCAACGGATCTTTTCCAGTCTGTTTTCTGATAGTTTCTTAGCAACGGACTAAAACACTGGAATTGTGCATTTTTCGATCTGAAATCGCGCCGAAAATGTAGACATTGCCGATTGATTTCAGAAAAAAGCTTTTCCTTAAAAATATTTTTTTTTATATATAATTTTATTTTCAATAAAAACGTTTTCAAGTAAAGCTTGTCCTGTTACTTCCTTTTCAGATTTTAAAACTTAGTCATTTATATATTTTAAATTGGAATGTGGTTTAGGTTTTTGACTTTTTAAAAGTTTTTATGTAGAAATGAAACAGCGTGGTCTCTTTGCCGATTTTCATTTTTTTTACGAAGTTGTTACTGGTCTATAAAATTGGGAGGTCTAGTTATATAGCAGGCAGTATGGGCGCATGAGTTTCGAATACATTTCGGACGCAGTTTATTTGTTGGAATCAGTTCTGGAGACACTACTGATTATGAGCATCCATGTTACCAGACGGTAACCCGCTCTGATATTGTTTAAAACAATTTTGTTTACAACAAAAGGAAATATTACATTTTTTCAATGAAACAATGTTTTTAAATATTTTTTTATCGATTTCCAACAAGAAATGTTCGGTAATTTTTTTCATAAAGTTGATATTTTCAATGTTATTATGTTTTAAAAATTAAAAAAATCTCCAATTTCTCGTTTCAGTAAGAGCCTTACATTTTCTAAGAAAGCATATACAGTGTGCCAGGGAGCGACGCATGATTAAATGAGCAATTCATATGTCTTGGAAATTTACCAAAAAAAGTAATTTCTCTCATTAATAAAGTACTTTTTCTGAAATCGATCGGCAATGTCTACAGTTTCGGCGCGATTTCAGATCGAAAAATGCACAATTCCAGTATTTTAGTCCGTTGCTAAGAAACTATCAGAAAACAGACCGGAAAAGATCCGTTGCCAAGCAACGATCAACAAAACCGTACGGGAATGTTACTTTCCCGGCATAGGCCGGTAAAGTAACATTCCCGTATGGTTTTTTATGTATATTTTTGACAGTAAATAAATACACGCAGACAAACAATCAAACTTACATTTACGCTTACACATACATCAAAATTACATTTATTAGTAAGCAGTTAGATTGTAATGAAGAAATGTAATGAAGAAATGTTAGATTATAATGAAGAAATGTTATTCATTAATGAAGAAATTTTATGCATTAATATAAATTCCTTAATTTATAATAATATTGATTGTGATTTCAGAAAAAATAGTATGCGTATTTCGGTGAGAAAGCACATTCCCGAACTTTGATGCATCGTCGTCCGGGAATGTACTGCTTTCACACCTAAATACACAATATACTATTGTTCTGTAAGAGATAGGACAAAATCTTGGAAAGAATTATTCAGAATGAGTATTGTTTATTTGAGATTTTTTTATAGAAATAGTTTTGAATTAGTCAGATTTCAGTTTGTCTTAATATTTTAAGGTTTTTCAAATTGTTTAAACAATCTTAATTTACTTAAATAATTATAATTTATTTAAGCAATTACGTTTTGTTACAAATTTGTAGCATTTCCATCTTTTTTTAGTTTCACAATTTTGTTTATTAAGAGTTTGCTAATGAAACCTGCAAATTATTTAAGCAACTTTCTTCAGAATAGGGCTAGAGTTGTGCAGGTTTTAAGAAATTTTGAACTTTTCATCGACTTTCTGCTCATATTTAAAATAAAGAACATTTTTGAGACTAATTAAAAATAATTTCTGCAAAAAGAGTCGCAAATAAATAACAATAAATGCTAGAAATACATGATACTCTACTTTTGTCCTTATGGGGTCATTTTGAGGCCCAATAGTTCTCATGGGGGGTGTAATTGAAAAATAATTATTAATTCGTATTCTTTGAACTATTGTGAAATTTAAAAAAGTTGGAAATGTTACAAATTTATAGCAAAATATAATTTTTTGAATAAATTATAATTGTCTAATACATTTGAAAAGCATTAAAATATTAACACAATCTAGAAGGTGATTAATTAATAATACTCAAATAAATAATAATAAACGTTAAAAATACGTGATACTCCAACTTTACCCTTATAGGGTCACTTTGCAAGTGAGCAAAATTTTAACAAATTCAGTTTTATTTTTCTGAATAATATTTCTTTACAGCACCCTGTCCTATCTCGTACAGAAAATTTGATAAATTGACAAATAGCAGAAAAAAACTATCTGTGAGAACTAAAAAGAAAAACTATCTACAAAATTAATTTCCAATCTTTGCAGATAGATTTTCTTTTTAGTTCATACAGATTGTTTTTTCTACTGTTTGCCAAATCGCATAAAGAATATGTTTTATAACAATTATAAGCAAATAAAAAGTAATTCACTTTTACGCGAACTTCATGTTTCGAAACTTAAATTGTGACATAAATTAGTATTCTCACAGGATGAGATTTCCTTATTTACTTATACGTCGACAGACTGCAGATTGTAATAATATTCTTCTAGGCAAATACGATAAAGCAGCATAGCAGCATCGGACAACGCCGCCGGAAGTCAGTTAAACCTGTAATTTTTATATTCGGGTGTCATTTTACGCATCGATTAAAATATTTATAAGGACACCAATTAAACCGTAAAATAGGTAGGATGCTAACTTAGCCTTTAAATAAATTTTGTGTATATCAGTGTGTATATTAGTGGATGCCGAGTGAGAACGTTATTAGGTAGGATGCCAACGGATACCTTATATAAATATATATATATATATATATATATATATATATATATGTTATATAATATTTGGTACACTGTATAAAAACTTGTACGTGACTTTTGTTCCTTTTAAACTATCTCAGCATATCATATTTCAGCTACGTGTTGATAACGAATTCCCTCATATTATTTATCGCTGATATGTAATATCATATTTCCTTTGACTTAGCTTGGGAAACAATACTAATGCTGACTAAGTACAGCCAACTGAGGATATAAATTAGTTAGATAATCTTTTGTATTCAGTTCATATACTCATGTCGCAATAAACACTTCAATATAATATTATAATTTTATTTCAAGAGTCAACGTTGACTCTTCTTAATTTTAATAAATCTTTTTAAAAACAAGTTAATGTAAATCCTGATCTAACAATTGGCGCAGTGGGTAGGATACCGTGAACATCGCTAGAACAAGAAGCCTAACCGGTAGTGACCCACAAGAAAAAGGACAACATCTCCACGAGGTGCCTAACTAGTGCAAGTTATCTATCGGAACAAGGAGACCTTCCTCACTGGTGGTGGTGGATCCTAATCCCTTACTGGAAGAACCTACACCTAATGAAGAATTTAACACTGTAAGTACTTTAACGAATCATCTCGTAATTTTCACTTATCGCTTTATTATTATACGTAGTGTATTATACCGCTAATACACAGAAAAACTATTTCTATTATCCAATCCCCATTTATATTTATTTTTATTATTACAAACAAACTAAAGCTTAGACGTTAAGCACAAACGATTAATCTACAGCATTATACTGCTAATGGTCAACTAAAATCGTAAGAGTTAATTTAAAATACTGTGCATTATACTGTTAATGCAACATTTGTATCACTAAAAACCCAATCGATCTACCAAAGGTACAACTTTTTTTTTATTATTCTAATCAATTCGTTTTACCTCCTTAATTTACTAAATATCGAGCAACATGCCCGACGAAGTGTAACACAAGGTACAGCACAAGGTGCAGCATCAGGTCCAGCACCAGCACCAGTACCAGCACCTGTTCTTGAACCGTATAAATTAAGTGAAATTTTCTCAATTGTGCCCGAATACGATGGCAGCCCTTTATTTTTACAAACTTTCTTATACGCTTGTAGCCAAGCCTATTGCATGGCCGTGGCAGACCAAAAAACATTGCTCTCGCTACATATAAAAAATAAATTAAAAGGCAAAGCTGCCGAAGTAATAAATTCAAGAAACCCAACTTCATGGGGTGAAACTAAAAACTTATTAGAGTCTCATTTCGGAGACGCGCGCGATCTAACCTCGCTTATACAAGATCTGCAACGACTCCATCAACTAAGCAACGAATCACCGTTAACTTTTATCTCTAGGCTACAAACTCATAACGCGAAAATGCTTTCCGCGGTAAATAAGCAAATAGCTATGACAAACGAACAGAAAGATGCGCAAACACGCTTAATTGATACCATGACTCTCAACACCTTATTAACCGGTCTTGAACCTAAACTAGGCCAGATAGTCCGAGCTGGAAACCCGGCTACTGTACTTGATGCAACTCTCCGAGTAAAAAGAGAACTACGATTATCATATTTTGAATCTCAGAAATTCAACAAATTTAATCCAAATAAAAATCCCATTCAAACTCAAACAAAACGCCCTCCAATTCCACAAAAATTCTGTTCTTTCTGCAAAAGAAACGGACATACAATTAATGAATGTCGCACAAGGCAAAATCAACAATTTTCATCCCCTAGTTTCATTCCAAACACTTATTCTAATCAGGCCCAAACTTCAAGACCAAATTTTCAGAATTTTTCCAGCCAAAATAATCAAAGGCAATTCTCTCCGCAAAACTTTCAATCGGCAAATAATCCACAACAAAATAGACCTTCGGTAATAAGACCGAACCCCAACTTCCAACAAAGATTCCCGAATCAACAACAAAATCCAAATATCAATCGTCAAAATCCACAAAGAACGCATCACGTTAATTTTGACAATTGCTATGATCCTCTAAATTACGAACATACTAATTATTACAACGAACCTGATAATTTCGACAACCAGCAATTCTCAGTGATTTCCAAAATTACCAAACTGATTTTAACGATCAATATTTACCACAAGAGAATTATACTGGTAATTCTCAAAATTCACAAACAAACCACATCGACAGTTGGCAAAATGATTACGAGAGTTATACTGCTAATTCTCAAACGCCTCAAGAAGATTATAATACCAATCCTCAGGATTTTTGTTTAGGTCCGGAGTATCCTGCGGATACTCCAACACAGGAAACAGACCAATTCGACCAAATATCGAATCAAATTCAAGCCATGAATCTAAACGACAATTTCAACCCGTTCCTGAACTTCCCGGAACAAGGGTTCATGTAGAAACCCTATCTCACTCGCTGTTGACCGTAAATTCAAAAAATTTATACTACATTAAAGACATCACAAATAAATTCAAAATTCTAATCGATACGGGCGCAGGTATCTCTATATTTAAACCGAAAACAGCTGAAAATTACAAACGAAGGTTTTCGGAAAATGTAATTATACAAGGTATAACCGATCAGAAAATTACTATTAATGAATCTGTTCTAATACCCTTTACAGACAATGACCCACGTAAAGTTTACATTTATGACCTAGATATCAATTTTGATGGGCTGATAGGAGCCGATTTCCTAGAGCACTATCATTGTATTGTCGACATAAAAAATAAACGATTAATAACCAATTTTAAAACGGTTCCACTTTTCAAAGTAACCGACGATTCGTCAAAACCCGAATGTGACAAAATTCAATCAAACCACAACCCTAATCAAAATAAAATCCAAATTGACGGCCGTACTGAAAAACTTTATAAATTAAAATGTAATCTTAGAAATACTGACGCTATTTTGCAAGCGCAGGAAAATGAAAAGATCCGTTTACCTAATGCTCTTGTTAGAGTAAACGAAAACGGCGAATTTTTAACAACAATAATCAATGCTAATGTCATCCCGAAGACTGTCGACTTTTCTAATTTAAACTTAGAACCCTTACAAAAATTTAAGTCAATTTTTAACTTAAATACGCAAAACTTAGACCAACACCTCAAGACGGATAGATCCTTTGAAATTAAGAACGAATTGCGCTTGGACCATCTAAACGAAGAAGAGGCCGAAATAATAACGCAGCTTTGTTTAGACTTTCAAGATATATTCTATTTAGAAGGAGATAATTTGACCTTTACCAATGAAATCAAACACCCTATTGACACCGACAATTCCCGACCGATATTTACGAAATCGTATCGATATCCCCAGGTCCATAAAGTAGAGGTCCAGTCCCAAGTATCGAAAATGTTAAGTCAAGGTATCATTCAACCCATTCCCAAAAAAACTGGACGCTTCTGGCAAACAGAAATGGCGCGTTGTAGTTGACTATCGTAAACTCAACGAGGTTACAATCGGTGACAAATATCCTCTGCCCAACATTTCCGATCTCTTAGACCAACTTGGCAAATGCCAATATTTCACAACTCTAGATTTGGCTTCTGGTTTTCACCAAATTGAAATTAACCCCGCAGATATTCAAAAGACTGCTTTCACGGTTGAAAACGGCCATTACGAATTCGTGCGAATGCCATTTGGAATAAAAAATGCTCCATCGACGTTTCAGAGAGTGATGGACAATATTTTATTAGGCATCCAAAATGAACGGTGTCTCGTCTATATGGACGATATCATTATTTACTCTCCCACCATTCATGAACACATTTCTCGGCTAACAGAAGTGTTTAAACGCCTTCGAAAAGCCAACCTCAAAATTCAGCCGGACAAATGCGAATTCCTACGCAAAGAAGTCGCTTATCTAGGACACCTCATCACAAAAGACGGCGTGAAACCAAATCCCACCAAAGTCGATGCCATTTTAAACTTTCCACAACCTAAGAACCAAAAATAAATCAAATCATTTTTAGGACTAGCAGGTTACTATAGAAGATTCATACCAAACTTTTCCAAAATTTCTAAACCCTTGACAAAACTTCTGCAAAAAGATGTTCCTTTCGACTTTAATAACGACTGTCAAAATTCTTTCGCCGACCTAAAACAAACACTAACTACATCACCAATATTAATTTACCCAAATTTTGACGAACCTTTCATACTAACTACTGATGCGAGCGCATTTGCCGTCGGTTCTGTGCTCTCACAAGGACCAATTGGTAAAGATTTACCTATTGCTTACGCTTCCCGAGTTCTATGCAACGCCGAAACTAAATACTCCACGATAGAACGTGAACTTTTGGCTATAGTGTGGTCAGTAAAGCATTTTAGGCCATACCTCTTCGGTAGAAAGTTTAAATTGATAACCGACCACAGACCACTTACATGGCTATTTTCTATAAAAGAGCCAGGTAGTAGATTAGCTCGCTGGCGCCTTAAACTCGAAGAATACGACTACGAAGTCATATATAAACCCGGAAAAATAAACAAGAATGCAGACGCCCTATCCCGAATCAAAATTAACCACTTTAACGATTGTTCCAAATTTCATACCAAAATTCTAGTTGCGAACGGAGACGAATCGAATGATGAATCAGATGACGAAACTCGAGACGATAACACTAAATTTACAGATGACCAAATTGCCCAAGAATTCGAAACCTTTGTCAACTTGTACAAGACGACGCCCTTAATAGATTATTCAAAAATCAAAGCCTCTAACAAACAACTATTGTATCGAGAACACAAAAATATTATAACCTTTTTCCAACAAAATAATTTACAAGACCTTCATCACAAAATTATCGAAGACATATTTGAAGAAAACGCAGAATTCCGTAATGATAAGATCAATATTGTATCGAGCAAGACGGTCAGGCATAGGAGATACTTTATCGTCCCGTTACCATTTGATATCGAATCCATAATTGAACACTTATTTTTGGTATTATTTAAAAACCAAGACGTCTTGGATCTTTCTAAGACTTACTTTGTAGAAAATAACCTCCCTATACTTGAAATCCTGTCATTCATTTTTGCGGAAAAGGACCTAAAATTAATAATTTGTCAAGATATTGTCAAAACCCCTGATGAAGACCAAATTCCTATAATTTTAGATCAACATCACAGCGGTAAAAATAACCTACACCGCGGAATAAACGAAACTATTCGACGAATTAGAGAAAAATATACTTGGCAAGGTCTGACTAAGGACGTAGAAAACTTTGTAAAAAATTGTGAAACTTGTCTTGTCAAAAAAATAAAGTCTGTCGAAAAAATTTAAGCAGTCCGTTAGTAATAACCGAAACTCCAAAGACACCATTTGAAAGAATTAACATTGACCTATTCGAGTTCCCCACACGCAACTATGCTTTAACGATACGCGAGGAATTAACCAAATTTACACAAGCTTACGCAGTCCCTGATAAATCCGCTAAATCTGTAGTAAATACCTTATTACTATATTTCCAACACTATGGTACTCCTCGAAGAATACATTGCGACTATGGAGGAGAATTCGACAACCGATTATTACGAGATTTATATATTTTATACGATATAAAATTAACCTTTTCAAGCGTAGGACACCCGCAATCGAATGGCTCAATTGAACGATTCCACGCAACGTTAGCAGAAATGATAAGAGTTAACCAAACAGAAAACCCGAACGAACACCCGTTCACTATTTTACCTTACGCTGTAATTTGCTACAATAACTCTATTAACAAAACACACGGATTTACGCCATACGAACTAGTTTTTGGTCACACATCAGTTCGACCACCAGAAACCTTGTATAACCAAAAAGAATTAATAACGAAATACGTCAGAGATTTAAACAATCGTATCTCCCATTACTATAAAATTGCTAGAGACCGAACGGAACTTCAAAAACAAAAAGCCAAAATTAGATTCGATAAAAATGTCCCCGAAAACCGTACTAAATATAACGTCGGAGACAAAGTTTACGTAAAAGAATCACAGATTAAAAATAAATTGCAAAACAAATTTAACGGACCATTCGAAATTACCAAAATCTTTGAAAATTCAGCTATCTTACTCAACCCAGAAACTAAACAAACTAGTAAAGTCAATTTTGACCGAATGAAACCTTCTTTTGAAAGCTAACCTTGTTTTCAGGTTATTCCTGCTGTTCGGATCAGCAACACTAGTGGTCTCCCAATATAAAATCATGCCTATAAACAACACCATAGGAATATACTACCACGAAAAAACTGACGTAATAGTAACCAACGACAAATGGACATTACTGGTTCACAAGAACATTTCCTCCCTAAAAACAACCTTTGACAGAAACGAAAAAATGTTAGAGCTTATCCTAAACACCCTGGACGCCGCCGATCAGAAAACGATCACTTTCAGGAGTGAAGTTAAAACAGATCTAAATCTGTTAACCCAAATATCTAAAACTTAATTAAAAATCAAATTCCAGTTACCACATCCGTTATCAAAAATTTCAATTCAACTATTCAAAAACTTCAAATTGACGAAGAAACATTTAACAAAAATATCAAAGAAATCGACCGCACAATTCAATCTATGACAAGTCACATCGAAGCCATTGAAATCAAATTAATATTCTTACATTATTGCGAACAGTTAATGGCAAGTTATTTGTACATCGAAGATAATTTAAATGATGTTCTAAATGCAATAACATTTGCACGCTTGAAAATCATTCATACGTCAATCATCACTCCAACAGACTTAATTTCATCCTTACAGGAAATTTCACAGAATTTGCATAAAAATAACTACCGCTTTCAATAAGGCTATCAAAAGTTGCTCAATATTTGGATATTATGGAACTCCAAGCCTTTCAGACCGATTCAAGTTTAATCTTTGTTTTAAAAGTACCTTTAGTAGACCCACAAACTTACACAGCCTATCAATTATATCCTATCCCTATTTTGGATAATAGAACTGGTTTACACCACTTATTATCGGTATCACAAAAATATATCGCGAGAGATGATGATTCCTTAATGTTCTTACCCATCCCGGATTTAGTGCAAACAACTTTACATGGGAACCAGATTATGCTCCAACCTGTTCGCCTACCCGATAGATAACAATGCCATATGTGAAGCAAGGCTCTTCAAAAACCTCATGACTCTACCCCAAAATTGTCAAACCTCATTCATAATCAGTCAAGGATACAATGTACAAAAACTCCAAGAAAACACCTGGCTAGTCATCAACGCAGAACCATTACATGTTACCGTTAATTGTCCGAAGAGAAATTCAAAAACAGAAGTCATCACGAAAAATTCCATTATAAAATTACAACCCAGCTGTTATGCCTTTGTTGGTATTACCAAAATCCAGGCCAGTTCCAATGAAGTGTTAGATGTCAAAGATAACACTCACCCAATCGAAATTCCGTATAATTGCTGCAGTGACCTTCCAGACAAAACTCAACTACCAAATTTAAAACCATTGAAATTAAATAATTTGAATACAGAAGACCTCGAAATTGCGAAACACAAATTAGACCAGTATTCCAAAGATTTAGACGACCTCATTAACGAACCCTACGTGACAAAACACATCTCGTGGTTCACGTACTTCACTATAACCCTAGTGATCTCCCTTATCCTCCTTTACCTATTCTGCAAATGCAGAAAAAGAAGCCGAAAGTTAGCCCTTGTTCATGCATCACACGGTTCACCTCCATCTCCACCATCTCCACCGATGCCAAGAAGAACATACAAAAGTTTCACCAGTATCTTACCTCCAAGGAGAAGACCCAGTATCCAAAGAGAAGAAGAAACCGAAGAAGTGGAACTAACTTAAAAACATCCTACATTGTTACCAATTTTATTTCATGATTAATATTAATTTATGTTATATGTACATCTTTAAATATTCTTATATACTATTTGCACTTTTATATTTTACAATTTTATTTTTTCATTTTATTATTATTCTGCTTTTATATTTTACAAAAGTTGCTGTATAATCACCAACTTTTTTAATAAGGGGGAAGTTGTTATATAACATTTGGTACACTGTATAAAAACTTGTACGTGACTTTTATTCCTTTTAAACTATCTCAGCATATCATATTTCAGCTACGTGTTGATAACGAATTCCCTCATATTATTTATCGCTGATATGTAATATCATATTTCCTTTGGCTTAGCTTGGGAAACAATACTAATGCTGACTAAGTACAGCCAACCGAGGATATAAATTAGTTAGATAATCTTTTGTATTCAGTTCATATACTCATGTCGCAATAAACACTTCAATATAATATTATAATTTTATTTCAAGAGTCAACATTGACTCTTCTTAATTTTAATAAATCTTTTTAAAAACAAGTTAATGTAAATCCTGATCTAACATATATATATATATATATATATATATATATATATATACAGAAAAAAATCGTGGGTAAGACACGTGTTTCGGACTCATTGGTCCTCATCAGCACGGTGTAGCTAAGTTGAAAGGATAGGCAACAACTTAGGAAATGACACAAACGGTGACCACTGACAGGCAGCCAGTCGCACATTTGTGGCAAGAGTTAGAAGACCCTGACTCTTGCCACAAATGTGCGACTGGCTGCCTGTCAGTGGTCACCGTTTGTGTCATTTCCTAAGTTGTTGCCTATCCTTTCAACTTAGCTACACCGTGCTGATGAGGACCAATGAGTCCGAAACACGTGTCCACGGTTGCTCTTTTTCTCTGCGGTCTTACCCACGATTTTTTTCTGTTTGCCATAAAGCTTTGTTCCGCATTAACAACTCCTATTTTTATATATATATATATATATATATATATATATATGTATATATATGTGCTTGTTGTAATATTTCCTTCGGATATTCTCCTGTACGCAGACCAAAATAGCAAAGATCTCGGTCTGGAATACCGTGGCGAATTTGCCCAGGGCATAAGAAAATTCAGCTCTGGGCCTTTCACCGTATATCCCCGCTCCAGCACTTTCCTCAAACCTCGATCCGTCCGTGAACCAGACGATATCGGCATTCCCGAGTATGTCCTCGAGTGGGTTCCAGTCTTCCCTTTTAGGGACAACCTCAAAAGGTTCTGAGAAGGAGAAGGAAGGCACCATATCATCACTCCTGGCCTCCAGAAGTGAGTGAGTCCCTATCACGCCGGAAAGTACCCTTGTGTGCCCTAATTGTTCCCCTCCAGTTTTCCACTGACCACCGCACCTCAGCCTGTAGGCCGCTTTCCGAGCCTCGGCCTCAATCACCAAGTGAAGGGGCACGAGATCCAGAAGGACCTCCAGAGCTGCTGTGGGGGTCGTGCGTATTGCTCCTGTGACTCCCAAACAGGCGAGTCTTTGGAGTTGTGTTAGTTTCTGTTGAATGTATAGCCTGGTTACGGCAGGCCACCACACAACAGAAGCATACGTGATCATTGGTCTAACTATCACAGTATAGTACCACATTGTTACCCTGGGGTTTAACCCCCATGTTTTACCAAAGGTCCTTTTACATACCCAGAGAGTTGTAGAGCTCTCTTCCCAATATAGTATTGGATTTTACACGTTCAATTTTTATATAAATTCATGCCTCTATTCTGAACTTCTTATAATGTTTGAATTTGTTGTTTATTAAGGAAAATAAATGAGGTACACAGTAATCAATATGTGGGGCAATCATAGACTTATAAATAGTTAATTTAGCGAACATTGACACTTTATTAGATAATCGAAATAAGAAGCCAACCTTCTTTGCCATTTTATTTTTTATATAGTCACAAATGTGCATTGAAATTTAACTCAGAGTCAATAATTACTCCTAAATATTTAAATTTGCTAACTTGCTCTATCAAGCAGTCATTTATTTTTATATTGAACTTTATTTTGTTTTGTTTTATTTTCTTCAAATTATTTTTAGATGCTACAATCATGAATTTAGTCTTATCCAAGTTCAGTAACAGCTTTAGACCATTGTCACATGTCCATTTATATGTATATGTTTTTTAAATCTTCATTTAATTTAATTTCAATATCTTCTACTTTACCTTTCACATATAACATTGTATCATATGAAACAGTTACATTTCTTACAATTACAAATGTTAATGTATATTAAAAAGAGTATAGTAGCAAGTATCGATCCTTGAGGTATTCCATGCTGTAGGCTTCTGAATAACTGTCATTAAATGTTAAATTTTGTTTCCTATTTTCGAGGTATGGTTGTAGTACTCTATCCCATCAATTCCATATTTTTTTAGTTTCAATACAAGTAGATCTTTATTTACTGTTTCAAAAGCCCTTTTGAAGTCCAGGAATATTACCCACATCACCAAGTTATCGGGGATATCTACCTTCCACTGATTTAAAACAAATTGAAATGCTGTTTCACAAGAATGATTTTTCCTAAAATCGGATTGCTGACTTATAATTATATCGTTCTCCTGAATAAATTCTAATAATTGGTATTTCACAACAACTATTGGTTTTAAGAAAAAAATATTTGAATATTAGTTATGAGATATTTAGATGTTTAGATGTTTTTGAATCATTTTCACTTCCTAAAAACATACAGGATGGCCAAAAATGATTTTTCAATTTAGAACTTTTTGAACTGAATTTTCTCAATTTTATCAAATGGAACACCGTGTACATTTTTCGACGATAAGATTCGACCAACAGAACATCTACTTATTCCTACTAATGACCTCACTTCTCTCTGACTAATATGAGGATTCTCAACCGTTGCCAGCACCACAGAAAACTCATTTTTTTCGCTCGCAACATGTTTTATTCTGTCACTTTTTTATATTCTACATTTTCGGTTTCCACAAGTCTATCGAGGAGGTTTTCGAAGCTTCTATAACATTAGAATACCCTTGTTTATAAATTCTATTGGCAAGCAAACAATATCTGTCCGACTCGACCAAAACAAAAGTCATGCCTGCAAGTTCCGCTTTGTTAAAATTCATTTTGTAATACTCCAAATATTTTAAAATGAACACAAAAATGAGAACTGACGACCTATGAGTGCTATAAATTTTCGTTTGTGCAAGACAATTTATACCGAACTGTGGTTTTATTGCTTGTTGAATAACGAAAACAAAAAAAAATTACAAGAAAACTACTCCCAAGAAATTGATGTGCTGGGTGATATCGAGACAAAAACCATTAAAGGAACTCACTATAAATATCATGCTGTTCTTATGAACAACATGTGAAGCGCATACATTATATTTTTTTTCTATCGAATTATTTGAAGAAATCTCTATTTTTTTTAAGTTTATTCTTGAATTTCGTACTTATTCAATAAATCGAAAATGGTGACAAATAGCTGTAGGGATGTACATACAATAAATGTTTGTTTTTCATTTCTACATCACATCGTCTAAAAATATGGAGTGTTTTCTATTTATAACAATTGAGGAAATTCAATTCAAAAAGTTCTAAATTGAAAAACCATTTTTGGTCACCCTGTATATTTGTAAACACATTAATTAGATATCCCCTAACTAATATTCATATAATTTTTTCTTAAAACCCATAATTGTGACTGGCTTTATTTCAACAGAGAAATTGATTACACAAAAAACTTGCACTGATATATATATAGCCATTCAATTAAAAAAACACTTGATCCTGTAGTTAAGCAACACTTAGCGAACGAAAATTGGACTTTTGGCCTAAAACGGGCGAAAACTGGTGATTTTCAAAAAAAAATGTTGGCACCTTCTCAAAGAATAGTCTGTAAGTGCCAACATTTTTTTCTCAATGTGAGAAAAAAATGTTGGCACTCACAGAGATTATTCTTTGGTACAAAAACTACAAATTTGAGATGTTGCCAACATTTTTTTTGAAAAGCACCAGTTTTAGCCCGTTTTAGGCTAAAAGTCCAATTTTTGGCCAAGAATCTGGAAAATGGGCAGGCAGAAAATGTTGGTATATGGTTTTCCAGTAATGAGCATTGACAACGAAAATTTTTCGTCTGGTCAGAAAGTGTTATTTATACTACGTTCCAATTTTTGCCATAATTGATGTCGCCAGTGCTGCCAATTGCACGGAGAAAAAATATTGGCATTTTTTCTCATTTTCTCGTAATAAATAGTCGTAAAAATCTAAAAAATATCTGTAATTTTTTTTAAAATTATCTCTATAAATAAAAAAGTTATGGTCCTTCCAAGTTTAAAATGCTGCGATCATCTGGCTGAGGCTCGATTACGTCACAATACATGATTCCGCCAACAGCGAGCGGGCGCGGGCGCCTTTATACTCGCTGGCAGACATCGGCAGTTTATAGCCAGCTTGCATTTGAGAGCTGAAAAAATTGCTAAAGCATGCAATTTTGGCACGTTCATATTTTTCGAAAAACACCCCAAACAGCACGTCCAATTGTAATTACGTCTCTACAAGATATATACATGAGAAACAAAATATGTTAAGGTAGATCTAATTGTTAAACTAGTACTGACGTACACATATGAGATACACTTATGTTTATATTGACAGATTTATGTGATACAACGTTTAATAATTGTATACTGTATGCACTCAAGATTCTAAACATTTTTATATAACGTAAAGAAGGATCATTAGAATGTTGCAATTTGACGTCCGTAGAAGATGCCTACAAGGTTTAAGTCATATGTACGTGTGATGCTTTATATAATACTTGTGCCTACTGCATACACCACATAAAAGTGCGATATATATACATGACACAAATAACTATATATACACTTTTTAGTTGTGTCTTGTCGTGTCTACATTCGACTATTCGAGCATGGAACAGTGTGCGCGCGCAAAGCGTCAGCGTGAGCATACCAGCCATGTGTATCTCATGTGTCCTCTTTCGTCTATAAGAGTGGTCATAGCCACACATACAGCAGGCATTTTTGTTTTTTAACAATATCCAAAACAATTTATATTCGAAAGAGTAAAGATTCGGCAGTTTTAAAGATATCGAGTTCTTTTAATAATAAAATTAGATTAAAATGCATTAAAAAGCAAAATCTAGTCGTTGCGTGTTCTACTATAAAGTCTTTAAGCAGGTATTCAAACAGAAGTCAGTGGTTGAGTGAGTTAAACATTAGGCGGCGAGGCAAGAGGTACGCGGTTCGATCCGTGCTCACTCTGTCTTTTTTTTTTTTGTTAAAATAGTTGCGAAAAAACTTTCAGTTGTTTTTTTCAAGGTAATAATTGCTTATAAAACCGATGTACTTCTTTTCAATTTTAGGTCTGTTTTAGACCATTAAATATTCTATTTATGTTTCACAGGTTTGTATAAGTACTTCAACTTAAAACTTTAATTCTTAACTCAGGTGACACTGGTGACAGTTTAATTAAATTAAATAAGTTCTTAATAATTATAAATAAATAAAAATACTAGTAACTCGAAAAATTCAGGTTTGGGAACACGTAAAAAATAGAAAAAAAAAGAGAACTTGAAAGATTTTCATATATTTTAAATAAGGCTAGAAATTCAATTTCACACATAATAAAGACTTCATACACATCATAAATACTGCTTTTAGCATCCGAAATAACAATCACCACGATAGCTCAGTTGGTAGAAGCGTCAGTACTGTAATACGGACAACAGAAACGTGTAGGTTCGATCCCTACCCACCGCAATTGGCAAAGGTAAGTAAAAATGAATTTAATAACTTAATAAACATTATAATTTACAGGCAACCCTTGTGAGAAGAAATTGGAGTGATGGTAAACAATATTAGATAGTTAATGTAAATAAAATATACGGATGGCTAACAAATAAATTCATAGGACAAAACGTATATGCATTAATTACTTTATTTTTATCAAGTAGACTTACTAACTAGTATGTAGTTTTATATGTTCCCATTGCTAAAAACCTGTGGGGGGATTACCAAATATAACCTGAAAAAATTAACGTCTAGCATAAGACGTCATTCGTCTGACACATTAGGAAGTCAATCACTGTGCATCCGATAACACACTGTGGATCAAATTATTTGTGTGTATGTAAATGGTATACTGTGGCTACATTGTGAGGCGGACGTTTAACCTTTGTGCATACGTGTTTGTCTACAATGTGTAAACGTAGCACATTTACATCGTAGAATTGTGTAACCTTGTGTCTGCATCTAGATACATCGTCACAATGCGAACACTTCGTAATCGTTATTTGGTGTGCTGTATGGGACCATTGGGACGGCCGTATGATGTCGCGACGTAAAGAGGAAGTCTTCCAGATAAACCTGATCGTAAATTGCACGGCGAAATTCGAAAATTCGTTTCGGCACGAACGAATCAAAAGTGACATTTTGTGACATTTTAAAAAATCGAGCACCGTACACTAAATAAAGGGAACATACGGCGCTCCGCCGGCATGGCAAGTCAGCGCGTTGTGTATTGTGACGTCACGGTGACGTCACGGTGGACTTCAGCCGAGGCGAAGTATTCAAATAAAAAATTGAATAAGTTTTTCAGATATCGAGATAATTTTTTTTTTGTTTGACTAGTTATCTGAAAGACTACTAAATGAGGTTGAATGTACATGATATTTCTAAAATAGGAAACTTCCTAATTGACGATTTGCACGAAAGAAAGTTCAGTAAAAAGTGTCATGGCGCACAGTATAATGGTATCACTGTAATTCACTGTCATAACATCGTTTTCATTATCTTTAATGTTAAACCTGCTTCCATTGAATATAAATAGTCTTTATTAGGTTGTTTCGTAGTCTACAATATTTAAAAAATGTCAAATTATGCAATTTGTCAAACACTGTTTCCAACTCTCAGTTTACTAGAAGAGTTGGCAGCAGTGATTGACAAATTGCATAATTTGACATTTTTTAAATATTGTAGACTACGAAACAACCTAATAAAGATGATTTATATTCAGTGGAAGTAGGTTTAACATTAAAGATAATGAAAACAATGTTATGATTATTATATTATAGGTATTTAATTGTTGCAAAGTTTGGAAATTAGACGAGTTGGTCAACATGTGCAGTGAATTACAGTGATACCATTATACTGTGCGCCATGACACTTTTTACCAAACTTTCTTTCATGCAAATCGTCAATTGAATATTTTCTGGGGCGGCTAGCGCCAAAACGGTCAGGGGGGAGATCTGACTCACATAAGATAAAATATTCAGAAAAATATTTGCTAAAACATAACAGCATTGCCAACAGGTTATATCCCAGGCCCCATAAATGTAGCTATCTCCTAGACTAATTGTTTATTGATTAATTATTTGATACCACACGAAGTTTTCCAATAGCTACTCATATTTTGAAAGTTACACTGACATAATATAAAGTGGAGTGTAGTTTAGTCAGTACTTTTCCAACTGTTAATTCTTATAATTTTTTATTTATTTTTGAATTCAATATCTAAAATTTTATAATAATTGTAAAATATCCAGATTAGACACACTTAAGCACATTTTTTTCTTAAAATATTCCGTGTATTTTTGTAGACCATGATTCTGAAAAACTCAAACAAAATAATCAAACTGCTTCACGTCCGGAGAATATGGTGGTCACTTTACATAATAATCTGTTTGGCAATATTCAATTTAAATATTGTCGGATATATAAGGTGGGGGCACTATAGAAGATCTCACCACCATGCGTCTGCAGGACACAACAGAAATGTGTATACTGAAGGCGCCAATCCTCCCTCTTGCAATGCTTGACGATAACATTCTATTCTCAGGGTGATTCGTTACAATTTTTAAGGGACGACTTAGGATCTGAATCCTATGATAGACGAAAAATATAAAAACTATACTTAAGTATATTTATGGTACTTAAATACCATAAATTGCTACATACTTCTCTCCGATGTCACTGCCTTCGTTTATGCGATGTACTTTATCTGATATATCTCTTGAATTATAAACACTGTTATAGAATTACCTCGTGTGATTCTGTGTGTTGCATCGGCAACTGAGTTTATAGGACTTCATATAGTTCTTCACATCATCTGTTCATGGCCCTGATTACAACACATAAACTAACGAAGTAATTCTAATAAGTGATTAGATATATCAGATAATGGCATTGCATCAACGAAAGCAGAGACATCAAAGAGAATCAGTTAACAACAAACCTGTGCATTAAGTCACGCAAAACCGCGATTATTTTACTTAAATATCACATTTATTTACTTTATTTCATTCACAAAAACAAGTTCTGATGCCTGAAAGCTCCCATAATATTCCCATGTATTTTTCGACGCTGAATCCGAATGTGATAGTAAAAAAGCCGTACACCCCCAAATTTTTGCGCTACAGCCAAAAGTAACCCCCAAAATGAAGTAACCATATACATCAGAATAGAGTGAATGGATACAAATACATCATGAAAACGTGAATACCGTACAGTTTCTGCATTCAGCAGTCAACTTACCAAATACTAAACGAGAACCACTATAATGGAGTAGAAAATAGTCCTACAGTATAAAAATAAAATACATATAAATGCCAATAAATCATGGAAAAAAAGTCTTTATAGTTTGGAGTAAAGTGTATGAATCTGAAATGACTGTAAGCTAGCCCTAATACTCATGATCCAAAATCACCCCTATACGTAACAACGAAGGACATGAGTGCCAATTCATTGTGGAAGAAGTAAATTTTTAGTATGCTGAAGTTCGGAATATAAACCTGCAGTGTCACCGGCTTGGCCGAACCCTAGATTTGAGTCCAGAATTCTACCGGTCTCTCGTGCGGTATTGAGTGGACCGTTTACAGGGATTCCTCCCCAAGGCAGTTCCTCGTAGCCCAGCCTGAATCATCTTTTCGTTCCTTCTAGATGACATTGTCATACATGGTTTTGATGTAGGTGCACGTTGTTTTTTATTTTCCCAAATTTCATATTTCCACTTTTGGATCTAACTCTGTATTTGATGGATGCTCTTTCATCCGCAGTGTTGCCTTTACATCTGTTCCATTTTAATTTGTTGTTTTTTATTTGCTGTTTGTCACTGTTAAATCTTCTTTTACCCTCGGTTTTAAAATTACGTTTCTTGAATGTTGACTTATTGTTTGTTACTGTTACTTCTTCTTTTCTCTACAATTTTACGTTTACGGTTGTTGCATGTTGATTTGTTATTTGTCGTTATAATTTATTCTTCCACTATTAGTATTATTGTTACGTTTTATTCCTCTCATTATGCTAACCGCCAATCAGCCTATCTGTTAGAACTGGTTAAACGTAGGTTGGGCCTCAGGGAACTGGAGTAGGAGGAGTATCCGAGAGTACTCCAATGCGTCCCTTGCCGCACAATGCACTGATCGAATTTTCTAAAAAATATAATAAAGTGAACAACCAAAGCCAAGCCGAACCTGTAGCCGGTACGTCAGGTGTACACGAGGTCTTTCAAAATGAAGAAATAGTCGAGATAGGTTCTGTTACGTGGGCATATAGTACTGAAATCAAGTCGACATGGAATGTCTGCACATACGTGGAATGTTTCGATATAGAAACTCATCATAATAAATAATCATGGATACCAGAATTCTTAAGCAATTCATGTTGTCTCCTTATATCGCTGGAAGCAGAAAAACAAGCAGGCGAGCAGATTTGACAAACCAATGGAATGGAGAAAACCTCGACAGATCCTTTCAATTGTTACTTCTGCCTATCAAATAAATGCAGTAAATGTAATGATAAAGCCACTTATGTAGATGTTGACAGCGTAATTCCTCCAAGACTCCTCAGAAAATAACACAATAGTAGGTCACTTGGAAGCAGTGTTAAAGAAATGGATATGGATGAAAGAGCCGAAGAAGTAATTGAAGAAGAATTCGAAAAGGAAAGTGGTTACGAAGATGGAAGTGGGGTAGGGAATTCAGAATTCGGTTACTAACATAGTGGTATAAAGTAAAGTTTTCTGTGCTAGAGATTTACGATTTTAGAAATGTGCCGATCAAATGCAATATACTTTTTGTTTTCATATTTGCGAACAGTATTGTAATAATTTGACCAATGAACTAATGTTATTTATACACGCAACATTTATTTGATGAAATAACTTTCGGGGTGTGCACTTTTGGTCTTACTAAACAATTTTAAATTTAGACACTTTATCTTATTTCAACTTATGTTATGAAAGTTGACTATAACCACACTTAGTATTTACTCGTAACCACTTGAAAGGGCCATAAGAGCTCTTCTCAGTACGTCAAAACCGTGTAT
Source organism: Rutpela maculata (assembly GCA_936432065.2). Lineage (NCBI taxonomy): Eukaryota > Metazoa > Arthropoda > Insecta > Coleoptera > Cerambycidae > Rutpela > Rutpela maculata. The sequence goes on from OW386289.2 coordinate 69,794,290, forward strand.
GGTTTCGTTTAGTTTTCAAGTTTTTGTCAGTGTGATTATAAAATGGTAAGTTCTTTCTTCAAAATCCAATATTATATATGTATTTATGGCAAAAATGGAAGAAATCCAGCACAAGCCCAAAAATTGTACTTTTATCATAATTCATAGTCGCCACTTCGAAGAATTCGAAGAAAAGTTGGAGTTTTACTTTCTTGTTCTCAAGATTTCTTAAAGATAACGAAGGATCAATTTCTTTGGCGAAAAAAATGCCTTATTCCTAAAAATGTTTTATGTAGAAATAAAAATCGCTTCCACACTAATGGCCTTGTAAATAAGCATAATTGCCACTACTGATCCGTCCAAAACTGCAGATGAATGAAAGTAACAGTCAAACAATTTTTGGTGAAAATGTGTGGTGTAATATATTAAACGGTCAAAATAGAATCTCACTTAGATGAGGATTATTTGGATGATGTAGATAAAATGACGAAATTTCCTCCGAAATATTCTCCAGGCATAGATAACATTTTTCCGAATTTGTTGATAAGGACAAATAAACCAATTAAATGGTCAGCTTAGTCACCGGATTTGACCCACTAGAATTTTTTTCTTGTGATTACCTTAAAAAGTGCATAGTCTATGGTCAACCTATAGACGATGTGGCAGACTTAGTTAATGAGATTTACGCTAGTTGCGGTGCTATTAACCACCACACTTTGTCAGCTTAGCGGTTATTGAACTGAGGCGTCGCCGTACCGTCGGCATAGTATTTTTCTACTACCGTCTATGTATATGACCTTTGCAACCCTAGCAACACGCACGATAACGAAAGTAAACATTCAAGTTACCTGGTTACTAAGGCGTTTCTAGCTACAAAAGTAGACCTTTCGTGGCCAGGATGGATAAATTAAAAAAAGCAAATTTTAACGCTTCATAAGTTTGCACATATACCTTCCTTCGGATTTGGTAAAGCGAGACACAAGCAATATTGGCTGCTTCTTGTATATCATTTTCATCGCCACCAAATATATTTGTTTATTACTTCCACATCTAGTGGAAGTATACTAAGGCAGGTAAGGTTAATTTTTTATTGTTCAAATAGGCTTAGAATGTCATGCAACGTCGTGATTTTAAGTTTGAGCAAAAAAAAATTATGTCTGTCTGTCGGTCTGTCTGTTTGTAACTTTTTTTGTGCGCACGTTTACTCTGGAGCCGTTTACGATATTGACTTGAAAGTTGTTTTATCGGGCGGTAGTTCTTTGGGTTAGACAAATCTTCATTCTTGGAGATCAGCACTGTCCGCCCCTCAACAACCCAAGAAGGGATTTGCTGCTCCCCATTTAACCATGAATTGAAAATTCTGGCTAAATGGTGGTGGGTACTGGATAATTTTTCCACCAAAAGTTATTGATCCCGTCGGGACTTGGAGCATATTATTATTATTATTACGTTTTGTTCAAATGTAATGAGTGTTGGCATATGGCTCTAACTCTCAATGCAAAATATTTTAGCTAAATAGAATTTTTCCGTAAAATTAACAGAAAGACCAGTTTACCTACAACGATTTATTTTCTTTTATTTCCTTCTTAGATTAACTCCGCGAGTTGGGTCCCACTTTAACTGAAATTTGGTAAAAATCTATTTTACGTCAAGCAGACCGAGACTACAGAAAATGAAAGCCGTTCCAATTTTTTTGGTATATTACACCTATCGCAAAGTCAATCCGGGAACACACTGTATATATCTGTACTTTGGAATGAAAAGGGCGGATGTCCATTTTTTGTGAATTTTATGTAAGAACTGTTTCTAATAAAGAAAAGCCTTATATTTCTACAATTAAAGGCCAGAAGTTCATATATGTAATGTTTTAATATATATTTCAACTTTAAATAGACGGTTGTCCAATACTTGCTCCACATGTCTTACAAAAATGGCCGTTTCTAAAAAATATGATTTTGTGGCAACCGCCCTTTTCATTCCAAAGTACAGATATATTTTCGCAGATTTCAATATTATCTTATGATTTGAAGCCATTGACCTATGTAGTTTTAAATAAAAAATATACCATTTTGTTTCCAAGAACTATTTACTGTTTTGAATTTAAATTTTTTTACATTGCATTTTTTTTTAGAGAAAGTACCTAGTTCTAAAATCTTAGTAGTAAATATTTATACAATGAATGCTGTTATAGTAGGGGATGAAACTGACAGGGATTTAATTTTAGATTGGATGTTGATAAGAACACATATCGCATCGGCGTAAAATTCCCCATTTTAGATTTAACTGGAGATTATGATGTAAATGCTAGAGTGCTGGTTGCGCCAATTAAAGGAACAGGAAAATTCTATGCCAACGTCAGTAAGTATCATTTTCGTTTAAGTACCTGATATATGTTATTTAGATTATTTTGTTTCTTTTTTGTCCAGAAATAAATATAGGGTATGATTTAGGCGCGCATTATTATAAAACATCGGGCATTAAAATTATTATTTTGCGCATTAAAATATGACAGACCTCGTAATAAATATACTTATATATTTTAAATTAATAAGATTTAAACATGCGTTATAATAAATTGCTGTGAAAAATGTATTAAATTTTTGCTCGTTATTGCCATGCACTAAAATATAAGTTATTAATTAAGTAAATCAGTTGTTCCAGTATCTTGCGGAAATTACTTCAGATATACTTATATAATAAATAAAATATCAAAGAGTACTTTCACCTTAGGTAAGAAATATGTATTATAGGCGAATAACCAAATAAAGGCAATAGGAACATTTAAAAAACAAAAGTAACAAAAAAGGAAACATCATTACATTTTAAATTTATTTGGAGACAACTAAATAGTGACAATTCGAACAAACACACAAGAATAAAATGTTATTTTCTAATCAAGTACGTAACAAAAATAAAATATTAATTATATTATAACAATTAAATTAAAGGAGTTCGTCTAGAGACCTTACGGTGAATAGACGCTCTTTAGAAACGGTCCCAGTAAAAAAACAGTAATAAGCTGGCCCAAATAGGTCAAAATTACGCTCGTTGTTAAGTGAAAAATCCTGCATAGAATAGTGCATGTTAGCATAACAACAAGTAAGTGATGCAAAAAAGTAAAAACAGTTGACAAATATCGAACACCCGACCGAACAAACCATAAAGGAAGTAATAAATCACACGAAAACCAAAGTAAGTTCCCACTTTTTACCATTTATACCCTTGAACTATTTACGTGTTAGGTACTTGTAGACAACTTAAAGAATTTCATAAACGCAGGTCAGGCAATAAATTAGAAATAAGTCAATACACAATTCTCTTCCAGCAAATATACATATGACTCAATCAGGGAGTACCATTAGGGTAACAGTACACCGCACCAAATTGAATCAATTTAAAAATAATAAAAATTTGTATACAATTAGCATTAGCTTGGTTTCAGTGCTATTAAAATTTAAAAAATTTCATGCATGCTATAATAAACTGACTGTTTACACTACACATCTGGTACGGCTTTAGGTCCGTAATAATAAGCAAAAAGTAAGAAGAAATAATAACTCTCCAGAAAACACAGAAATAATGTACCCACTACAGAACGTAAGAACAAAGACACATCAGCTACTGGTACAAAAAATCGACGGCGACGGGAACTGTCTATATGGAGCACTAAGCCATCAGTTAGAAAGAGAAAACACAACAACCCCGGCACACACCAACGCTATGAAAAATCTATAGAAACAAGAAGCGGACTATACATAAAACAACATAGATTATTTCACCCCGTTCATGCTGGCATTGATCAATGAACTGGAAGCCAATTACAATCAACACAGCACCAACAAGGAAAAGATAGAGGCGTTCATCGGAAATCTGAGAAAAGACGGTTTTTGGGGTGGGCAGAGACGATAGCAGCAACAGCAAACTTGAAGAAGAGGACAATAATAATACACCAAGAGGAGGGGGAATTCATAACTTTTTACCCCAACAACCAACAAGAACACGACAACATGTCAATTGAGACTGTGTACAGGAAGCAGGGAAACAACAAAAATCACTACGACAGCGTAATCACTATGCAGAAAAGAAACAAACTAGAACGATTAGAAACAACGCCCTGCCCAGAATGGGAGGAAGCGACGATTATCAACAGGTACCAAATATCGCGGAAGAGGAAAATGTCAGGAAGCACCAGCTGATTGGATAACTCTGGCGACATGGAACATCAGAGGATGCATACAGAGAGCTAAAAGGGAAAAAAATCGACGAGGCATTGCAAGCAGAAAACATCGACGTCGCATGTATACAAGAAACACACATGATAGAGGGAACAGCAATCACACAAAATTACAAATGGTAACTAAGCTGGGGGGGAGGGGTGGTCAAGAAAAGATCAGCAGAAGAGTTGCATGGATAACCAGACGAGAGAGCCCTATCGAAATAAGGACGGAAAATATAAACGGAAATATAGCCACGGCAATAATACAAAATGGAAAGGAAAACATCTGCATGATGGGAGTCCACGTACCCTCAGACATGAGAACAGGAAGGGTATTCAGGCAGCTAACTCAAGGAACCAGAAGAATCGAAAAAGAAAAACGCCCATTATACTATTAGGAGACTTCAATGCACATATAGGAAAAGACGATCAGACGGAGGAGGATAAAAGCATCATAGGAAAAACTTTACTCCACACACGGTCTAACGAAAACGAAAACGCGCTGAAAAATCTAGCACACATGTTTGACCTAACAATAAGAAACACATAGAGCAAAAGCCAAACCTGCATTGACACCTGGAGTAATGGGTGCTCAATCTGACAAATAGATCATATCCTGGCAAGCAGAGAGATAAGAGAAAGGATCAAGAACGGTAAAGCAAAACGGACAGCAGAAATCAACCACAAAATTCTATACGGAAAATTGGAAAAAAAAAGAAGTCAAGGTAACAACAATACACCACACAGTACCTGGAAGAGTTCTCTACTACAGCACGAAGACTTTCAGAAAAATGCGGTGAAAAAATAGAAAACCAACTGACAGGAGAAGAAATATACTGGACATCAATGGGCGCAAAAATAAAAATTGCAGCAAGAAGCACGTTAAAAAGGGACAGATCACCTATGAGAAAGGAAAAAAATAACAAGTACAAACAGCTAAAAAAGATGAAGGCCGCAGGCAAGCAACAACCGACGGGGAACTTCAACGAAAAACGAAAAGAAGTACTGAAGGAAAAAGAGAGGCAGAGAGAAACCACGACGAGCAAAAATGCAGATTATTCTTCGAAAACATAGAAACACTCCCAACAGGACAACGACTAAACCAAACTTTCAGATATGAAAAAATATAGAAGAAACAACAGTACCCACAAGATAAGATACATACCAATGCAACATTGGACCAAGAAGCTGGAGGAAAAAGAGAAGGCAACTAAAGAAGAAAGAAGAAATAAAATTAATAAAAGAAACGGACCACTGGCCCTTGGACAAGCCACCACCAAAAGACCAACTGCTAGAAATAATAGCCAGAGTAGACAAAATAAACAACGAGTTAATACACTACGGTACGGAAAGGCTAAAGGAGCAAACCCTAGAAATCATTACCAGAGTATGGACAGAAACCACACCTTTGCCTACGAACTGAAGCACAACCATACCCCTCCCAAAAATCAACTCGCCACAGAATATAGATGACTACATAAGAATAACACTGCAGCATAGAATACAAATACTATGCACAAATCCTGCTCGAGCAACTAGAGAAGTACATTGGAAGACCGCCAGACTACCAGACAACATTCATCAGAGGCAGATCAACGGACGACCATATGTACACCACCAAAAGAATACTGAAAGAAAAATGGAGAGAAGGGACAAAACTGCACATAGTCGCTATAGATCTCCAAAAGGCATTCGATGTCATCGTCAACACCCTATGCAACAAAGGAGTACCGCACTATCTAATAAATAAGATAATAATGGCCTGCCTTCATGAAACCACTGCCATACACAAATGACGGAAACCAGACAAAAGAACAGAGGAGTCAAACAAGGATGCCAGCTTTCCCCCCGACTATTCACCACGATCCTAAACCAAGTAATACAAAACATAACTAGTGGAAGCATTGTACTCTTCGCCAATTTACTGAGCTTTTTATATAATTGTTACACATTCTATAGGATACTCTTCGCAGTTTTCTTGTAAATAATGTTAGTTTTTGGATATTCTAAATTTTGTGATACCAACTTTGTTGTAAAGAATTATATGAGAAAAAAATGGAAAAAAAAATACCGACCTCTGGATTGCCAGACAAAACAAGCAAGCAATAACAAGTTTATTAAAATTAGATACATGTATGTGCCTCCCCGTAATCTGGCCTGGAGCCAGTCAGACAACCACGACGCGCAACGCCGTGGTGGGTGTTGGGCTGGGCGGGGAAGGTTTGGTTTGGCTAAAGTTGTCTAAGGATAAAGCTTAACATTAACAATTTCGATCAATAATAGTACACAAAAGTACTTAAAAAATTATTAAAATTAGTACTTTAAAAAACTAGCAGTTTCGCGCACAGACGAACACTTTGGAATTTTGATTGCTGATACGGGAAAATAGAACTCAACAAAAAACCCGTTTGAAGCAATTCCACCTTGTTCTTCCTGCCAGGAAAATGTGGTGGATAAAAGGTGTGGTTTAAAATATTTGGATTTTTAGGTAATTTTTCGGCCTAGACAGAATTTAGAAACAAAAAGGACAAAAGAACAAAAAGGACAAATATAAATAAATAAGAGGGGGTTGTAAAGTTGCAAAATTGAGGAAAGATGAAGAGTAGGGTAAAAATAAGTTATGGTAGGGGAAAGTTTGGCTAAGGGAGTTGCCGGAAAATAGGCAACGCTTGGTGAGGTAGGGTGTGTCTGATCGAAAAATATTGCGTTATGCTGTCTGATTCGTGTTATGTTGTGGGTTAGTGGACTATCGCCCAGTTTGAATTGATAGAATTTTTGTGAAATTTCTTGGACGTAGTCCGCTCCCTCTCTGAGGGAGGCGTATAAATTTGGGCTCAAGAACTCGAAGTTTTCTCATTATCGTGGCCGGGATGCTGCACCATACCGGCGCGCGGCGCGGCGCTGCGTATGTGATTGCCGGCCTGATCACCATTATGAACAACATTTTTTTATTTTGTCTGTTTAGTCCGCTACCCTGGCCAGGAGTGGGCACACACTCCTGCACATGGAATATACCTTACGTACAGTCTCGTTAATATGGGTGTTAAATACTTCAGTCGTGTGTCTAAGTTATCCCCCAAATATTTCACGCACCGTTTGATAGGAATTTGTCTACCTCCGATCGAAATTGGCGTTAAAATCGGCGCGTGAAAAGAATCGACTCGGAATTCTCGGAGTTGATCCGAATTGTTCAACATTGTTCGGTATCAGTACGTTGTGTATGTCCTGAAAATGGTCATTCGCCTTCTGCGAGTCCGTCATGGCCGTCTGTCCGTTTGGTTTTGTCAAGGCGGGTATGGCTTCTCGCGTATTTTTCATTGCCTTCTACCGTTTCCAGAGCGAGTTGTCCTGAGGATTCAACGATTCCAGCTTATCCCGCCATTCCCGGTTTATTGCGGTGTTAATGGCGGTCCTGATCTTTCGTTGCAGTCTACCCATCTCGGCCTTGGCGTCGACATCGCGATTTCGCTGCCAAAGCCGTCTCTGTCTGTTTTTCTCTCGGATGTCTTGTACGGCCGCTGCGTCGAGTCGGTCTTTGTATGGATTTATCATTATCGTTGTAGCAACACTCTGCTTGAGGCCCTGCAGTTCCCTTGTGAACTCACCCACAGCATTTTCCAGCTCGGCGGCTGTAGTAATATTGTTTGTAAGTGTTAAGTGTGTATTAACGTGTATCTTATAGAGATGCCAGTTGGCGTCTCTAAAAGAAGTGACTTTGCGTGTAATGTCTTCCCTCGACATATTTTCCAACTCTAGGAAGATGGGATTGTGGTCGGATGTGAGCTCCTCCAGCGCCACCGGCGGCGTGGAGTTTCTCACACCCTTGTTGACTACTATGTCGAGGAAGGTGTTCTACCGTTATCTGGAAAATGCGTAGGATTGTCCGGATACTGCAGCACGATGTTATGATTACTAACGTAATCGTACAGAGTGTTGCCGTTCGCATTGTACGATGGTAGATCCATGCGTGATGCCGTGTGTTAAGGTCGCCTATGAGTAAGCAGCGCAGGCTTGCGCTCAGCAAATTCTCAAGACAACCCGCCGTGAAGCTGTTCAAGGGCGGGTTATATGCGGCAACGATGCTCATGCCGTCCAGGCCAGACAAAGCTTTAGCCATTGCGCCATTACACATCACTACAATAATTGAATGTCTGTAGTATATATCATTCCAGTAAATTATGAAATACATGTATTAGTAAAATGTATAAATAAAAAAATTATAGAGAATGAAATTTCGCAAGATTTCTATTCAAGTACAAATCACAAAAATTAAGAAAATACTTTTTTTAATTTAAATGATTAATAACTTTTTTATTTACTGATTAATTTTTTTTTTCAAAAACAATAGGGTTCTTCCTCTGGCTAACTAACGTTAGGTAGTTTAACACCTACTTTCCAAATTTCAATACAATCAGACTTTTCTTTCTTAAGTTATCGTGCTTACAAGAAACGTGATGGGCGGACAGACGGACGGAAAGACAGACATTTTGAAAGTTGTTCAGAATTCGTTCACTAACATAATGATATGAAATTTTTTTCTCTACTAGCGATATTTATTGATTTAGAAATGTGCCAATCAAATACAATATACTATTCGTTTTTGAGAGGAGTATAATAAGGAAAACACCAAATTTCAACGAAGACTCGGAAACACTGAGAACCCAAATTGTACTGGCATACGCCGATGACCTCCTAATCGTCACAAAAGAACAGCAACAAATTCTCAACTTCCTAGAAAACATGAAACCGCATCTGGACACATCTGGGCTGAAAATAAACTTCAAGAAAAGTCCAATAATGGAGCGAGACCCGTCAACAAGAGAGAGTCGGATCAGCGAAGTAGAATACAAAATAGGTGACTACTCCTTAAGAACAACGAACAAACTGAAATACCTAGGAATATATCTGACAAACCAGTGGCGGCTCGTGATATTATCTGCAGAGGAGGCTTGATATTTTGAAAGACGATTAGAGAAATTTCTACAAGTAAAAGATATTATTTTGGAAGATTGGAAGATATGCTGCTTCTTCCAAAGGGAGGCTCAGCCTCCCCTGCCACCCTTGACGAGCTGCCACTGTGACAAACCAACTGAAAAGGAGAGAAACAGTAAAGGAGATAATAAAAACAGCATATACAGTTACAAGGGCAATTATACCGTTCATCAAAAAAAAACAAACTATCATGGAGCCTGACCAAACGGCTGTACATAGCCATCATACTGCCAACGATGACATACGGAGTTAAAAACAAAAACCAACAGAAGAAGTTTTAGAAGAGCTGAAAGAGACATCATCCAACTACTCACAAAAACAACAGGACGAAAACAGCGACATAAAACATCAACCCCACTAGAAGGAAAGACAATCACAAAAAGGATAAAAATGTACACAAGGAAGTACTGGGGACACGTTCAAAGAAGCCAACCAACACATCTACTGAAGAAAGCAGTAACACTGAACAGCACCAAACTTAAAATACGGAGATCATGTTACACGTGGAAAACAACAATCGAAAGAATCATGAACAAACTGGGAAAGGACCAAACATATTGGGAAAGAAAAGCAAGGGGGAAAAATGAATTGCACAATGAAATCGCGATATATACTCTACCAAAATCAGAAACGGAGGAATCAGAAGACTCAGAAGAAGAAGATTTGTAGAAATAAAAATACAAAAAGAGGAGCACAAGCAGCAGCGACACAACGCGGCAACATATCTCCCAAGAAGACCCAGAAAAGGCAGAAGTCCAGAACGAAAAATAACGCTTAAACGCTCCCTCACGGGCACAATGCGGTAACGCATCTCACAAATACCTACACTTTCCATTCCATATCCCATTACCATGCGCCATGTGGTTCTCGCTGCTGGCAACAAGCATGACCCTAATCCAACCCAGCGTGGACGTAGCAAGCCCAGCTGTATAACCCGGGAGGTGGCAGCAATGCCTACCGCACGCTGGTAAATCAATTAATCAATCATTATATTAAATTACAAACACTTAAAACTAACTTACAAATTATCTCTTGAAAACGCGTAAAAGCAGGTACAGTTATCTACAAATGTTTAGTGGGAATAGAAAAGGCCATAAAACCAGCCATAAAAGTATCAAAGTCGGCGCTATTACATGCTGTCAAGAGTACTACAGAGCCGAATTTAAAATTTTTGGGTATTAGAATAAACAAAATAATACTAGAGATTTAAAAATCGTGTTTTCGGTAGAAATTTAATGACGTTTCCGGCAAATTAAAAAATCTTACCCTGTTTTGCGTCAAGACAGAAATATCTTATGCATTGGTGGACGCATAGTCCATCATTCACGACATTGACAGATATATTGAAAATACGGCTCTGTTCATCTTTTCCTGATATTAACGCTAATAAACTCCGCTCCGTTCTAGTCTTTGGTAAGTAGCGCCATCACTTACTCCAGCTGGGGGTGAAAAACCGAACCGGCGGCCCTGGTGCACTCGGAAGGGGAAAGCTCATTCCCCTAGTGTCGACGTGGACTTGTTAGTCTAACCACCCACAAGTCTGACTTCTGGTTCCTGTCAACACAATCGACCCCGTCCCGACCCCGTCCGGATAGAGGTCAAGGGTAAGGTGGTGGGGCCCAACCAGATTGAGCGCCCGTTGACGAGGAATGCTATGAACAAGAACGCTTTGAGTGAACAGACGAGCTAAGGGACGACCTTCTGCATTGCTATGAAAGCAGTGAGCTCGCATGAAGGGGATACATGGTGCGGATTCATGCTCTGTGGTGTGACAGGAATCCAGAGCACAGTGCCTTCTCGCCACAAAATTTGCGTGACTATGTATCACATCTTCGTAGAAGGGGCTACGTGACGGCTGCTCCTGGAACGGTGAATGAGGTGGCCGAAAGACCGCCGCATTCACGGGTTGAGGAAGTAGTTCTCCTTTTTTCACCAATACCAGAGGACCTCAGTATCAGACGGGGGTTACACCATATAAAAGCCCCCGGGCCACAAGAACTGGCCAGAGTGGATGAAGAACTTCGTTACCAGAACGAGCTGACATCTGGCACATAAACTCTGCCGTGTATGCCGCTGCTCAACGCTTTTCTCGGATGGAGAGGCGTAATACTGCCTCCTGTCAGGAGAGGGCGCAGCTGCGCATACAAAAGATGGAAGCCAAGATCCGGTCGGCGCGCGGCGAGGCAACACGCATCCCGTATCCAATGTGTGATGGACTATATGGCGGCCAATAGGCCGCTCACGCCTAAAGTTCGTCGAATAGCCGCCAGCTTAAGACGCGTCCATCACACACTCAATGAGGCAGTACTGCGAACCACCAAACAGCACTGTATCGACAGGATACGGATACTAGTGGTTTGTAAAAAATCAGTAGTGAGGCGGGCGAGGGGGCTGGCGGAAAATAAACTTTTCCTCCAAAAGCCCTCATGCCTTTTCGAACCGCCCCAACCTGTTGCAGAGAATTCGCCAACTGTAGGTCAGGTGAAAAATTTCTGGAAAACGCTTTACGAGGAGAATCCTTCACTCAACCGAGACTCTCCAGCCCTTGCACACTTTGAAACCTTTTGTCAAAGGTTTCAGCAACCACAGGAAGTGTGCCAACCAATAACCCCAAAAGAGGTTCGAAGAGCTCTCGAGGGCTCTAAGAACTTTGCTGCTCCAGGTCCTGATGGGATAAATAACTTTTGGTGGAAAAAGTTATCCAGAAACTACCACCATTTGGCCAGAATTTTCAATTCATGCTTAAATGGGGAGCAGCAAATTCCTTCTTGGGTTGTCGAGGACAGTGCTGATCCCGAAGAACGGAGATTTGTATAACCCGAAGAATTACCGGCCGATAACCTGCTTAAACGCATGCTACAAGGTGTTTATGTGCATCTGGTACATGCGAGTGCTAAAAGCAGTTGAACGGGTTTACGAACGGATATATGAGCAACGAGGGACAAAGAGAGGTGTCGCTGGCTGCAAGAAGAACATGCTGCTGCTGCTGCTGATAGACGGATGTATCACGCAGGATTCCGTGCAGTATAAGCGTAACCTATGGACCTGGATCCACTACCGCGAGGCAATTGATATGACATCCCACGAGCTTATTGTTCACTTGCTCCGATATCTTGCGGTACCCGGTTCCGTAGTGAGATGCATCGAAGAACTGATGCCGTTCTGGAGGACTCACTTTATCATTACATCGGATAACGATAGAGTCCAGACGCAGTCGGTAACATTCAGAAGGGGAGTATTTCAGGAGGGAGACTCCCTCAGCCCCCTTCTGTTTTGCATCTCACTACTGCCATTATCCGTTTCGCTCCGAAAAATCCGTGAATACAACTGCGGTATCCCCGGCGATAGGAGGCATAAGGTCATCCATCTGTTTTATAAGGATAACCTTAAACTGTATGCCTCCGGAGAGAGGAACCTACACCAGTCCCTCAGGGTGGTACAGGAACACTCGCAGGGTGTCGGTATGGAGTTTAGGTTGGACAAATGTGTACTGGTCCATCTCAAGAGAGGACGATGCGGGAACTACGGAGAGGACGCGCAGCTCGTAGACGGAAGCATCTTACATCATCTAGATGCCGGAGAGTCATACACTTACTTGGGTATCGAGCAACGCTCCACCCAAGAAGTGAGTGTAGTGAAAAACGCTCTCCGCGGCAAGTACCAGCACCGACTCCGACAGATCTGGTCTTCAAAACTGTCGGGGAAGAACAAGGTGTCTGCTACCAACAAGCTTGCCGCTCCGATCCTTCTCTACTCCTTTGGAGTAGTGAAATGGAGTCGAGAGAAGTTGCGTCAACTCGACGTAGGAACCCGCAAGAAGACGCATCTCAATAGGAGTTTGCATCCTAAATCGTCCGTTCCACGGTTATATCTCCCGTGACATCGGGGACGCCATGGATTCTTGAGTTTGGAGAGTCTCCATAACAGGATGGGGGTAAATCGCGACTCTGTCACCGAGTTGGAACCTGCTCGGCGAAGATCCCAAATTAAAGCCGCAGAACACAACATCTTTCTGCAGCTTCACACGGATAAGCCAATACATAGAGTTTTCTATAAAAATAAAGAGAACTTTCGCTTATCCGAAAAGCTGACCTCTGCCTTCTTAAGGTCAGCCGGGCTGAAGTCTGAGACCGAGGGATTCATAACGGCTTGCCAGGATGGTGAATTCAACACCCTCGTCTATGGTAGTCGTGTCGTGGCTATAGAGGTTCCTGATGTCAGCTGTAGGGCCTGCCGCAGGGCGCCAGAGACTTTAATGCACTTGCTGTCGGCTTGTCCGACATATGCAGTGTCGTCCTATATCGGCACGACGGAGCATTACGAGTGCTTTATTACCATTTAAGGCACTCTTATGGAATAGACGAGAGATCAGTGCTGCCTTACGCTCCGGGGGATATTGAGTCCATTGTGGGAAATGAGAAGTATCTAATTTATTGGAACTACTCGTTTCCCACCGTCAGGAAAAGACAAGCCAACAAGCCTGACGTAGTCCTCCTCGACCACAAGGCAATGTTTGTCGTGGAGTTCTCGGCTCCCGCGGACAATAACATTGTCTTGAAGAGGGAAGAAAAACGGACAAAATATCGAGATTTTCTCTTCGAACTCCGCTAACTTTATCCAGGCCATACTGGTTAGATAGTGGTACTGATCATAGGAGCCCTCGGTGGAATGAAACACACACTGCTTTCGGAACTGAAGATCATACGGGCATGCCGAAACCGGCAGAGATCTTAGCCGGCCAAATGCAGAAAGCCGTCATCCTCGGTTCGTTACGTCTACTGAGGGCACACAATTCCCGGCCCTAGTAGTCACTTACCCCACGGAGTTGGGGTTAATTATTTTAATTTTGATTATTAATATTATTTTGGCAGATTAGTGCAATGGATTTAGAATCTTTTTATATAATTTTAAACTATAAATAATACTTGATATTAAAAGATTTAATCTTAAGAATTTTATCTAGTTTAATTTTGTTAATTTGTGTATTAATTAGTGTTGCATTTTTAACACTTTTAGAACGAAAGGTTCTAGGGTATTATTCAAATTCGTAAGGGGCCTAATAAATTAGGATTTTTAGGTTTAGTTCAACCTTTTAGAGATGCAATTAAATTATTTTCTAAAGAGTAAACTTTTCCTTTTATATCTAATTTTAATTTATATTATTTTTCACCTTTAATAAATTTATGTTTAGCTTTATTTTTATGAATATGTATGCCTTTTTCATCTATTAATTTAAATTTTAATTTATCATTTTTATTTTTTTTAAGAGTTTCAAGTTTGTAGGGTTATATTAGCAGGTTGATCTTCAAATTTATTTGATTTTTTTTTTTTTACTTTACTTTACTCTTATGTTTTATATGAGTAGTATCTAGATTAGCTGAAACTAATCCAACACCTTTTGATTTTGCTGAGGGGGAGTCTGAATTAGTATCTGGATTTAATGTGGAATATAGAAGAGGTGGATTTGCAATATTTTTTTTAGCTGAATATGCGAGAATTTTATTTATAAAGATATTATGTGTTATATTATTTTTAGGGGGAGATTTAATTTTATAATTATTTTTTTTGAAATTAACTTTTATCATTTTTTTGAATTTGAGTTCGTGGAATTTTACCATTTCGTTATGATAAATTAATATATTTAGCTTGAAAAATGTATTTACCTATTTCATTAAATTATATATTATTATTTTTTGGTTTAAAATTGAGAATTTTTATTTTATTAATTTAGTTAATTCATTTTAGTACTTTATTAAGTTAATAGAATATGGGACTTCTTTTTTATATTTTCAAAATATATACTTATTCGAGTTCATTAACTAAAAACTAGATTTATCTCAAGTTTTTGCAATTAAAGGATTAATTACAAAATAAAAGAAATATAAAACAGTTAAAATTTGTCCAGTTAAAATATAAGGATCTTCAACAGGTCGGGCTCCAATTCAAGTTAGTAAAATAAAAATTGTTAGTAGAGTTCAAAATAATAATTTATTAATTGGATAGAATTGAGTTCTTTTGAATTTTTTTTATTAATAAAAGGTATTAAATAAAGAACAGCAATTGACATAACTAAAGCAATTATTCCACCTAGTTTGTTAGGAATTGAACGTAAAATAGCATATGCGAATAAAAACTATTATTCAGGTTGAATGTGAACTAAATTATCAGGATCTCCCAATAAGTAAGGATTTGTAAGAGTTAGTATAATTAAAAATAAGGTTATAAATACAAATCCCACAATATCTTTAAAGGAAAAATAAGGATGGAAGGGTAATTTATCAATATTTCTTTTAGTTCCTAAAGGATTTCTAGATCCTGTTTGGTGAAAAAAAAAGTAAATGAATAATTACTAATGCAGTTACAATAAAAGGTAAAAGAAAGTGAAAAGTGGAGAATCAAGTTAAAGTTGTATTATCAACTGCAAAGCCTCCTCAAATTCATTGAATAGTAGTTCCTAAATAAGGAATTGCGGATACTAAATTTGTAATAACAGTAGCCCCTCAGAAGGATATTTGCCCTCGTGGTAAAACATATCCTAGAAATGCTGTAGCTATTACTAAAAAAAAAAAATGTTACTTCAGTTATTCATGTTTCAATTATAGAATAAGATCTATAATAAATTCCTCGCTCAATATGAATATATAAACAAATAAAAAAGAATGATGCACCATTAGCACGTAAAGTTCTTAATAATCACCCATAATTTACATCTCGACAAATATGAATTACTCTTCTGAATGCTATTTCAATATTAGGGCAATAATGTATGGCTAAAAAGATTCCAGTAATAATTTGGATAATGAGGCATAATCCTAATAAAGATCCAAAATTTCAAAGTGTAGAAATATTGGAAGGAGTAGGTAAATCAATTAAAGAAGTATTACCAATTTTAATAAGAGGAGATTCTTTTCGAATGGGTATTTTCATTACTATCTTTGTCGAAGAGGACCATATTTAATTTTAGTAATTTTTACAATAGCAATTAAAGTAATTAATAAGTAAATAATTATTAGGTAAATAATAGAATTATTAGGATAATTAAAAAATTTAATTATAGAAAGATTAAAAAGAAAATTTTGGTTTTGGTTTGAATATATTTGATTTAAATTTGTGTCATTAAAATAAAAATTAATTAAAATAATGATAAATATTTTTTAATTATTTTTTTCTTTCGATACGAGGGCCCAGAATAGGATCACTGTGTTTGTCTTTGGTAAGGCTACAAGCAGATCATAGTGCAAGAAAATTATCAGATATGACCTAAAAAATGTACCAGCACTTGGTATATTCGACAAGTAATAAGGGAAGTAAAAACTGCAACTGACTACCTACTAAGTTGCTAAAAAAATACGTCCTATTTTAAAATTGAAAATAATGAAATAAAATGAAATTTAAAAGACACGTTCAACTGGATTAGAAAACATTTTTGTCTCATCTCCGATGAATCTATATGATGCAATAAAATCCCCTTCGCCTATCAATTTTGAGACAAGGACAAGAATAGTATATTATATTACTAGGAGTAGAACGCACTCTTTTTTTGTGTTGAGCCCAGGATTTGCGGCTGAGGCGAAGCCGAAGCCGCAAACTGGGCGAAACACAAAAGAAGGCATTATACTTCGTGTAATATATACTATTTTTTCTTCAAGCGTATTAAAATGCAAAAATTCATTTATTTATCATAAATATACAAATATTCAAACTACAGTCTTACATGTTGACACAATATGACAAGTGGCTAGTGGATAGCGCGCCACCGGTGGCTTTCGGTATTAACATTATGTTACTAGTAAAACAATACCCACTGCGGTGGCGCTTTCGGAACTAACATTATGTTACTAGTAAAACAATGTCCACTACGGTGGCGTTCGGTACTAACATTTTGTTACTAGTAAAACAATGTCCTACTTCTACTTCTGTTTTTGGTGACATAATTTAAACATTTTAATACGCTTGAAGAAAAATGTTTTTTATGATTGTGCCCCTTCCCCCGAGTTTTTCTCACATATTACTCCCCTCCCCCCTCCCCTAAAGAAAAACTATTTACGTCCTTGATAAATGTACGCATTATGAATAAGTCTGTTGTCTGATCTATACATTTCTTTCCATTGCCAGTGAAATATTCTTTCATGAGATATTCATTTCAGCTAATGTCGAAGGACATGGAGTACTATCAGCCAAAGTTGATGAAAAAGAAGGTCATAAGCAACTTACTTTTACAAAGTTTGACCTTGCATTAAAGTTTGATGATTACAATATTCATTTGGATAATCTTTTTAACGGCGACAAAGTCTTAAGTAAGTACTTAAATATATAATTTTTTACTATTAATTTTTCAACATATAGACACTTCTTGAATACAATCTGAAACACACCAATTTTTGTTTTTTACAGACTGCATCTCTTGTCTATTCATTGTTATTGACAATCGCGTAATATTAGTAGGTGACGTTATCGATTTTTTTTTAAATAGCAATGTTGATATTGTAATAGGTATATCGGCGAGAGCATTTAATACTTTTCTTTGTCGATAAGCGCAAGGCTTAATTAGAAATAAATTCAAAAGGAAAAGTGAACATTTTTTAGTTAAGTACCTATTTTAATTTTTGTTTATACGTTCACCTTTACATGCCCACATAATACATCTCATGGATATGCATAGCATATACATATGATGTTGGAATATACATTTATATTTTTACATGTACATATGATATAAAATGTATATACGAATACTGATATTCATCAGTAACATATACTATGTATATTGTTGGAGAGATATACATCAAACAATATAAATATGTCGGTTAAGGTATGTACTATTTTATATTATATTTAAAAAATAGTCATTCAATTCATTATTTTAGCCTTACCAGGCTCCCGAGGCTCATCAGCTCTACATGGTGGCGCTGATGAGCTTGGGAAAGCGAAACGCGTCTGTCATTGTTGAGAAATGAATGGTTATGCAATAAGCTTCAAACAGCTCTCCTAACTCTTATAATTTTAAAGTAAAACATTACTGAGGTTTTTTATTACGCTCACAAAAATATGAAGATGTACAGATATCCAAACCACAATATACAGGTTGTCTCTCAAGTTCGAACCCACTTTATGTAAGTTAGATTACATAACAATGTTACCTTAAAATATCAATAAAGCATTTTTAATAAGACTATTTTGGAATAAATAATAGCTGCCGTTGGGCGATGCCGATTGCGAGTATTTATTAAATACGATAACATGTCTAAAATTGTTCCTTAGGCTTTATATTACCTTATCATTAAGCTTTATATTATTGATTATCTGTATGATAATCATTGTCCCCTAAGATCGGGGGGGGGGGGGGATGCACGTATAGCTAGGGTGGTTTCCCCGACTATAATTAGTGCTGCATCTATCCCACCCCAACCTCCATATCTGGAATCAGCTAGATTGCTGGGGCACGACACGGTTGCTAAACAAAATGTATTGAACTTAAAATTTTCATTTCGAATTTGCAACATATATAAAATAGCATGATAGAATACTTCCTACTGATTGGATCATATCCGTCACACGGGGTGATCGCCAGAAGCGTGATTTTATTATAACTTTGGAGGCAAAAGTTTTTTGATTAAGAACATAAAAAAGTATGTAAGATATCTAGATTGCAATACAGTACGTTTTTTAGGTTCAAGCAGGTTAGACGATATATCAGCTTTGCCTTAAAACGTTATTGAGGTATTTTCAATGAGACTATTATAAAAAGAATAAAAGTTGGAGTCGGGCGTTGCCGACTGTGAATATCTATTAAACACGATAATTTCTGTTGATACATACATGCAAGATTCAAAACATACAAAATAGCATGGTAGAAAACTTCCTAGTGAAATTGGCCATCTCCGTCATACAGGATGATCATCATGTCATTTTACATAAACTATCTCATACAGCACTCGATAGCCTTAGGGAAACCAGTGGCCATACTTAGATGATAAGCAAGACATCCTGCGGGTGTCCTAAAATGGGTTACTCCAGATTTAGGACCTACTGTGAATATCCTTTTGAGACTAATTGGGATTGCCCATGGATTTCTTCAATGGGATAGCCCACGGTTGTCCATAGGAAGAAAAATGGAGCAATTTAGGTTAAAATCTAGATAATTTACAGACATCCACAATGGGATAGCGTATTGTTGTCCATAGGAAGAGAAAGAGATCGTAGGTTAAAATCTGGACAACCTAATGACATCCACAACGGAACAGCCTGTGGTTGTCCATAGGAAGAAAAAGGGGCCAATTTAGGTTAAAATCTGGACAACCTACAGACTCTGAAGGTTGTCCAGATTTTAATCTAAATTGGTCCCCTTTTCTTCCTAAAATATCGTGCTGTAGACAACAATTTCGGATATACTCACCCTCCCTTGCGTAATAAATAAATCTCATATTTCAAAAAAATTAACCTTCATAAAATATGCATTTGCAAGATGTGCATTTCCTGCGTAGTCGATAAACTACACAACCGGTAGTTTCTGGCTTTTTGGCAATAGTTGTTGCTGACTAGGTGAGTATGGCAACAGAAGTAATTTGCACCTTGCAAGGAGAGCCATCTACCATGACTTATTGAAACTGGCGCTAAGAACGAGCTAGCCAATATATAAATATACTTCAATAGACTCAAACTTGTATCTTAGTTTAAAGTAACTCATTGCAAATTCGTAAATTGAAACTTCTACGTCTCCTTGTTTTTTTCTTAAAAGCAAGACTTTTCAAAAAAAACGCCTGCCTTAATAAGGAAATTAGACTGATAAGTGATACGGTATTAATATTTCACGATTAAATTTAGCATACGTAAATCCCAAGGTACTGGTCACTCGTAGTAATATTTACAATGATGATATTTTGGCATTATTACTTTTTTGTAACCCTTCACGCAGAGGTGTATTTATCGGAAAAAGAGCGATATATATTACCATCTTACACATTTTCATGCCACATGAATAGTTAATATTTACGCTGATAATATATCTATATTCACTGTACGCTTCTATCTTTCATATTCATAGTGGATATCTCTATTTTGGCCGTTATTAGGACCATATTTTATAAGTAATGTCTTCCACTAACAAAATTCATTCTGTCACAATGAAAATATAATGTGAATATAAACTAAAGAAAAAAATTCTTATTTGCACCTTGGGTGAATTATGAATTATCATATATTTGGGACCTACATTAGCCCAACAAGTTAACATAGATGGCCTTTGGGATAACCTTTGGTTATGGTTATGCAGGTTTTATATAGGACATCAACAATCCTAAAGGCTATCTTATAGGTATTCGTATAGGTTATCCAGTGGATATCTCTATTCTAGCTGTTATTAGGACCAAAGGATAACCATTGAACTTCGGCATCCCTAGTGAATAATCCATTTATCGGATATACGGGATCGTGTGGGGGATGAGTTATTGTGACTTTAGAGAAAAATGTTCCAAAAATTTTAACTAAGAACATAAAAATGCAAAGATGTACAAGATATCTAAACTGCAATAGACTGAGTCACGTTCGAGCGAACTTTATGTAGGTTAGATGATATAACAGTTTTATCTTAAAATGTTATACTGGTATTTTTAATAAGACTATTAC
Source organism: Rutpela maculata (assembly GCA_936432065.2). Classification (NCBI taxonomy): domain Eukaryota; kingdom Metazoa; phylum Arthropoda; class Insecta; order Coleoptera; family Cerambycidae; genus Rutpela; species Rutpela maculata. Next base: position 69,815,102 of record OW386289.2, read on the forward strand.
TAATATAAATTGAATTTGCAGTCGGGCATTGCCGAATACCTAATAAGCACTATGACTTCTGATAGAAAAATGTTATATGTTGATTAGCATCGCAGACTATTACGAAATGAACGATAGGTGAAGTCGAGCGTTTCCGACATCGAATATCTATTTCAAAAATGGAAATAAAATGTATATACTTACTTAATCTTAGTGGCATCCTCTAAAGGTGAATCGTGCTGCGTTCGTGAAAAATATGAATATAATGGTTATTCGCAGTCGACCAGTCCCGATTGCAACTTCTACTAGTTTCTATTGGGTATTTTTCCACCGTACTATAAAAATATCTAAAAATTTAGATAATCATCTATGCCAAAAGTATCAGAAAGGGTGATATTAGAATATTTTTGACTATTACACAATATCTCTCAACTAAAACAATCTTGATAAATAACTTATCTTATAAATAAAAATAGAAATTAAAAGAGTAGTAGAACGAGACCCCTGAACTGGACACACGCTATGCAACTTTCGATTATTATATAAGAACACCTCACAAAACATATTTTTGATTTCGCGATTTCATTTGGAATTTTGCGAAAATGCGAAAAATAGCTTATTCCTATTTTTTATGTTCCCACTCCACTATATCGTATCTGTCACTTTACTTACAAAGATAATCAAATATACTCTAAAAAGTTACATTTGCATTTTTTTTTCTCTAGATGTTATAGTTTTTATGATATAAGTGAAAAATAAGCGCGACTTGTAAGCGTCCAAAAATTGCCGAAATTTGCATAAATTTTAAACAATCATAACTCAATCAATTTTTCAGATACATGGACCGGCGCACGGGAAAAAAAAAGCCTTTTTGGACAAAAATCTGCCTACAAGTAAAATCTTAATCAATTTCGATCTACCTTGGCTTAACATGTAGGTTATTTGCTACACTTTCAGAGTACACTTTTTTCTATTTCTATAAGTCAAATCTTGATGAATTTTGGCAATCCTGGGGTTCATGATTTGAGCAGTATACGCCGAAAGGGTAGCTAATAACCTGCATTTTAAGCCCAGGATTGTCAAAATTGATCAAGATTTGACTTGTAGAAATAGAAAAAAGTTATTACTCTCATATTTGATACATTTTATGAGGTTAGGAAATCGGGCTTCACAATTTAGGCTGTATATTATTATTATTATTATTATTATTATTATTATTATACACCGAAAGGGTAGCTAATAACCTGCATTTTAAGCCCAAGATTGTCAAAATCGATCAAGATTTGACTTTTAGGAATAGAAAAAAATGAGTCATATTTGATACATTTTTTGAGGTTAGGAAATCGGGGTTTGCAATTTAGACAGTATACTCTGAAAGTATAGCCAATAACCTACATTTTAAGTCAAGGTAGATCAAAATTGATTAAGATTTGACTTGTAGGCAGATTTTTGTCCAAAAAAGGATATTTTTCCACTGTGCGGTGGGGGAATCAAAACAGTATTGTATTGTATTTGTTGAGAAAGTGACGTTCAATGCATGGCCGGAATGTGTTTCGTAGGTGGGGTATTGATCCGTAATCTCAAAAAAATGCTCGAAATCTCTCAAAAATGAAATTTTTATATACCGAATCCAGGATTTGCGAAACAAACAAATCAAAATAATTTTCATGCATATTGAGGGAGTTAATTTCCATACAATCGCATAGTAAGTATCAAGTTTATGGTAAACTACAAAAATTCTAAAAAAAATTTTTTTATTTGACCGCTCCGAAAAATTGGTCTGCTCTCGTGAATAATCCAAGAGTATAGTTAAAAATTCTAATGAATCTGACTGATGGAATCTCGAATATTTATTTAAAAATGTAGCTATAGAGGAAAATCTTCACTCTTTCTTTTTATGGTATCGCTGTCTTACATTCAAAAGATCGGCGAAGAGGTAGTCTTTTGCGTTTTAATCCTCTTAAAGGTACTTCCCTTTTCAACGTCCAGCAGAAATCAGCCATCATATTTATATCCCGCCTTCCTTGATATCGACTCTCCATTTCCTTGATATCCTTAATGGAATCGTTTTCCCAGTTCTTCGCTGTATTCTCCAAGATTTTCTGGAAAGTAATCTATATGTGAATCTAAGAAATACAGCTTTAAATTCATTAGGCAGCCCAACTATTTAAAATTTTTAATCATTTCCGCTACTATTTTTTTTGTAATTTCGACTCTTATTATTTCCTAGAAAATTCTCTACTACATTTTTGAAACTGAGCCATGCAGCTTTTTCAGTTTTGTTCATTTTTGTGGCAAAAATTTCGTCTCTTATCATCTTTCTGATTTCTGGCCATTAAAAATTCCTTCCTTCAATTTCGCATCTGAAATGCTTGGAAACATTTTTCGTTGAATATGCTTGAAGCAATCACCATCTTTATTCAAAGCTTTAAAGTATTGCTTTACAAGGCCCAACTTTATATGCAAAACGTAAACATCATGGCAGCTCTCGACTTCGTCTCGAGCTGCAAACTTCATGCTTTAGTGCATCAAATATATACTTCTTGCACTTATTACACAAATAACTATGGGGTCATTTCCGATAATTCTATATTGCGACTTTTTCAACATTATCATAATTTGTTTAATACAAAAACTAGTCATACAAAATTTCACGTCTTTATCTATGATAGTTTTCAAAATATTAAGCCCCAAAGTTGCCGCGGGCGGGAAAAGAAACTCATCGTGCCCGAGTGACGTCATTAGGCTTAAACCGACAACAGCAGCAGCTTGACGGTCGCGCCCCGCCGTCTTATCAGCAGAGCTGGGTAATTCCTGGTGAAAAAGTAATTAGCAATTACAATTCCTTTTTTTTGTGTAATTGTAATTGTAATTAAGTACTTTTTTTTATTAAAGTAATTTGGAATTGTAATTGTAGGAAAATTGTTAGAGGAATTGTAATTTGTAATTATATTATTTGAACTATCTAATTACAATTACTTTTTCCAATTACAATTACTTTTTCCAATTACAATTACTTTTTCCAATTACAATTACTTTCTCCAATTACAATTACTTTTTCCATTTACAATTACTTTCTCCAATTACAATTACTTTAAGAACATGCGTATGTGATTTAACAAACAAGAATAAATTAAAGTAGAATTTTACAGTTGCATAGTTTAAAATGAATCTGAAAAGTTCAAAAAAAGTTACTGACTAAGAACGAGTTTTTGCCGTGGTTCGCTGCACATTTATGTTTTTTTATTAAGTACACAAACTTTGGTATTTTTGTTCAATAAACTTTTAAAAACTAAATGTGTTTACTGTTTTTTATTATCGTTCTTATTATTATTAGGCATTGTTATTATAGTGGAGTCGACTTAGTCAATAAAATAGCGAGGTTGGGAAATTTTTTAAGATGGATGCAGACCCGGCGGAAATTGCTTGTCATGGCGAGTATAACAAAACCCTAAAATCTTGATTTCCAAATAGAGGCGGAACCGTGTTTTATTGGCCGAAAGGGGTTTTTTTTGGACATTTTAAGGGTAAAATTTGCAGTTTTAATATTTTTTTGACCACTTAAACAATTAGTTAAGGAACGAAAATAGTATCCTTTTATTCTTAATATTAAAGGAACCTCCAGTTTAAATATAGTGAAGATCAGACCATCCCCTCTCCTGATATATATATATATATATATATATATATATAGGTATAGACGGTATATTGTGTAGCCCGATATATCGACAGGTTGTTCATAAGCCCGGCATTTCCCGAGTGTATAAATTAACAAATTTATTAAATATGGCGATTGTTATGAATCTTTTCTAATAGGAAGCCACTAGGGGTAGCTAATTATTATTTTTCTTTCAATTATATAAACATGGCATATTTCAGAGCCCGGATATATTTACTGATCCTTTCAAAGCCCGCTGTATATAAGGATATAGCTAGCGTTCGTTCTCCGTCCCAGCGATGTTGCCAATGTAATCGGGCCTCAGTAGGTTATATTTTTATAATATATATTTCTTTGATGCATGCATCATCACGAAGCACAATATAATAGGAGTACTTGCTATACTGCGCCACTACTACCATTACTGTTTACAGTAGAAACGCTAATGGAGGGCCAGCTATTAAAGGAAATATATTCATTCTTTGAACGCCAAAATAATATAACAGTTACGTTTTTTATTATTCATTGTTACGAATTTGAAGATATATTAGAAGAACCTAATAAAATATTAGGTTATTTTTTTTATGCAAGTAGACATTAATTATTAATAACTGATAATGTAATTACTCCGTGGTAGGCCTATAAGTATTTAAATATTTTGAATTTGTCCTCATTTTTTGTTTTCCACTTTTAAAGTATTGCCTTATTAACAGTAAAATAAAAATATGCAAAGGGGTAGAAATTAAATTACGTTTATTTACCTAACACAGATATATAAAACGAATTGTTTTAATAGTACAGTAACATCAGGTATAATAGTAAAAGAATCCCTTGATGCAATTTTTCGTTTGAAAATGTACTTATTTTGAGACAGCAAGTGACCTTTGTGTTTCCGAGTATATGGGTCAAATATGAGCAAAAAATGATTGCCATCAAATAACAACAAAGCATGAAGTTCTCTTTGAAGTATTTATAAGTTTTTATTTAATTTTATTTCACTGTCACTATAATACTTATAGGCTTAATTTTGAAAAAGTTATTACAATGACCTTTACTACGTACCAGCTGTCCCAAGTTGACATCAATTGAAAGTTGCATTATATGAAATAAGATTTCAGATTCAGTTTGTCCCACTGTGCAAAGAAATATCTTTAAAAATTAAAAATATATATTTTTTTAAATTGCGCAGAACCCTTAAAGTGTACAGATAAACGTATAGGGACAAAAAAGTGTCTTCTTTACAAGAGCTTTCAAACAGAAAAAAAAAGAAAATAGAAATCGAACATTAGGAGCTGAGATAAAAAAACATTCATTGTGGCTAATGGCAGCCATCTTTAATGGTCGCCATTTTGGTGTTGCACGGATTTTAAAGTGGCTCCCTATCTGGAAAGTTTTCTTTTGGCATCAACTATGACCACAGAAAGTGGCACATCCCAATCAAGAAGTGCAGATTTTTGGCTTATATAGCCATGTACCCGACGTACTATAAAGCACAAAGTTCCCTTTTAAGCATGGCAAGCAAAAATTTAATATTTTCTTTTATTGATTATATGTTATATGCTAATATATATGCACTAATAAAAATAATAATAATTATTATAGTACAGTACCTAGAGATAAAAATATACAAAACTTCGGAATAATGTCATATTGAATGGATTTCGTTCATTTTGGAAGTATAAGCTTCACAAAAAAGTTTCTATATTGTGCGGGGGCTTGCTAATTTATAGGGGGTTGATGCCACCCCCTCTCAGGGGGTGGCACTTAAAAAATATATATATTTATTGAAGCTGAAGTAGAATCAAATTTTAAGAAGAAAGGTTCTATGCAATTTTTCACACAAATTTATTGTTTTTAAGTTATAACAACTTCAAAATTGCGATTTTAGCTTAAAAAAAAAAGGTTTCCAAACGGCTTTCGTCAGGTATCTCGAAAAGTATTACTTTATCGAAAAAATGTTACAGACCAATTACATAAAGTACAAACTGGGAATTAATTATATTTTTTGTTTATTGATGTAGGATTAATAATTTCGGAGATATTTAAGTTTACATTTGGCGTCCAAGTGTTCATAAGATAATTATTTAGAGTGAGAGTTAAATATCTCAGAAACTGTGACACATACGTCAAGGATGCTAGTAAGTAGAATAATTGGTTATTAATTAAGCTTTCAACTGTTTTTTATTTGTTTCTATAGCATAAAAAACAAAGAAGTTATGACCGAAGCAATGTGCGTCTACACATTTTTTTTAAACAACGTCGCCATTTTGTTACTGTAATTAGCCAGTAATTAAAAAAAATAATTTCAAACACTGTTTCTCATTAATATATAGCATGACGTAGATGTCAAATTTGGTTTGTATACAGCACTTGCTAGAAAAAAAATACAGTTTAAACTATAAAGGTATTTTCGATAAAAAGATATTTTGTTTTCCTTTTCCAAATAGGTATCTCAATAAATATTAGTTTTATTGAAAAATGGGTAGAGACCAAAAATAAAGCTCATAAACTGATAATGAATTTAGCTTGTTTATTTATTTACATAGATTTAATAGTTTCGGAGATATGAAAGTTTACAAATGGCGTCCGAACGTTTATAAGTCGTAAAATGCAGTTTAAATGTTAAATATCTCAGAAATTGAGACACCTACGTCACGCATACTAAGAAATGAAATTAAAGACAATTAATTGCGCTTTCAGATTATTTTTTACTGGTTCCTGTAGCATAAGAAGTAAAGAAGTTATGATGTAAAAATGAGCGTATTTATATTTTTTTATATAAAAAGGTCGCCATTTTGTTACTCTAATTAGCCAGTAATTTAAAGAAATTATCTCAAATACAGTTTTTCGTTAGGATGTAGCATTACTTAGATATTCAAATTTTTTTGCTCATTCAAAGCACTTGCTTTAGAAAAAAATGCATTTTAAACTTTAAATGTTATTTCGAAACGCTTGGATACCAAATATAAACTTATCTCCGAAATTATTAATCCTACATCAATAAACAAAAAATAAAATTATTTCCCAGTTTGTACTTTCTGTAATTGGTCTGTAACATTTTTTCGATAAAGTAATACTTTTCGAGATACTTGACGAAAGCCGTTTGGAAATACCTTTTTTTTTTAAGCTAAAATCGCAATTTTGAAGTCATTATAACATAAAAACTATCAATTTATGTGAAAATTTGCATAGAACCTTTTCTTCTTAAAGTTTGATTATATTTCAGCTCCAATAAATATATATGTATATATTTTTTAAGTGCCACCCCCTGAGAGGGGGTGGCATTCACCCTCTATAAATTAGCAAGGCCCCGCACAATATAGAAACTTTTCTGTCAAGCATTTACTATTATACCTCCAAAAATGAACTAAATCCGTTCAATATGACATTATTCCGAAGTTAAAACCTCTAGTTACTGTACTATTAGTGCAAGCATATAAAATACTTGTGCCCGATATTAATTAGTCTTCGCAGGTCATCTCTTAAAAAAGAATTTGTGTGATATTCTTTTCTTTTCTTTCTTTTCGGGTTCAAAAGTTACTAACAATAATTGCCACAAAATATGCTTTTTCGTTTGAAAATTAAGCAAGATAGGGCAAAACAATATACGTAACTTTTCGGTAGAGCATAAAATTCTCTCGTATAATTGTTATAATAAAAAACGGTACATTTGATAGTTAAATTATCGTTATTAAAGGTAATATAATATTTATATTTTATTTTATATAATTGTTTATAATTATATAAAAATTTTGTTTAATAGTTTTCCCAATATAATGTAATACTGCGTACAGTCATAATACGTTTTCCTAATGTATATGGGGAAGCTAGTTTAGGTTGACCTCTTCCTTTTGTGTGTAAACTCTTTTGTGCACCTTTTTTTTTTCTTACATTCTTCTACCTACATTCAACTTAAATCTTAGTACGTCGGATGACTGGCTCTATCGTTCACTAACCCAATACCGAGGTATAACCAAATAAAACCTATTTCATTTTATTCAGCAGGTTTTTTTACATAGGAAATCACTTTTGACGACACTCTCCATTGGTCGAGACTGAAGTTACAAGAAAAAAACAAAAAAAAAATGAAAATAACAAAATTCAAATTCAACCACGAATAACTTTCAAACGAAAAAAGATAAAATTATATATATTTTTTTAGTTTTATAGTACAAACGATTCTCTTTAATTTGATGTATAATTTATTACAAAAATAATAACTTTAACATTAAAAAAATGACGTTGATTTAGATGGTACACAAATTGTCAATTTTTTTGAAAGGTCTAACTCATTGTAACTCGCTTATGTATTGAGCTATTCGAATGTTTTATTCACCAAAAACTGCCAAATTTCATAGACTTCATTTTGTCTCAATTAATGCTGGGTCTAGCTCTGTAAATAAAAGCGGCACAGCCTTTTAAACACAACGAAGCGCGCTACGGTGACGAGGTCGCGAGGCTTCCCCACTCGTTCCCGGTACATCCCGCGTTCACCATAAATCGCGCAAGGCTACAATCAGCGGCCGTAACAGAAGCTTTAGAATTATCTTCCTTTATTGTAAGATGATAAAATTAACAAATCAAATTGAATAATATATTAGTTGTAATAATCTGCTATATATGGTGTCATACTACGCGGGTGGTGCATTAATAAAGGTAGGTATCAAACAGATATAACTGATTTTCAGATATTACATTGTAAAAACCGCTGCCCAAGGAATCACTACTTCCATATCCGGATTTTCTATCCAAGTCACACAACGAAAAAATGTTGTATCTGGAAATAATTGTTTATGGAACTTTAATAATATAATATTTTAAATCCTCTACCCCAAAAATCCATAAAACGATACCCCACATCGGTAGTGGGGTGGGGGTGGGGGTAGTGACAGGGGGTGGGTGTGGGGGGTGGATAAAGTAAAAAAATATTTTGAGGTTTCTGGTTCTCGTACACACACTAAATCACATTTTTTTTCATCCCCTTTAATAATGGGGTGGGTGTGGTAATGGGGGTGGCTAATGCCAAAATTTTTTTTGAGACCTTAGCTTCTCTTGTATATACTAAATATCAATTTTATGAACTCTTATCTGCTTGATTTACCTATTTACTACTAATTTATCCCCTTCGACGGAACAAGATGAAAATATAATCTAGTTCTAGATCTTGTTAAAGTACATATGTGTACCAAATTTCAAGTCGATATCTCAAACGGTTCCAGAGTAAACGTGCGCACAAAAAAAGTTACAGACCGACAGACAGACAGAAATTTTTTTTCACTCAAACTTGAAATCTCGACGTTTCATGACATTCTATGCCTATTTGAACAATAAAAATTTTTTAAAATTTTTTTGTCATTACTATACTTCCATGGATGTGGAAGTAAAATCATGCCAGCTAGTAAAGTTTTTACTTTGCTTCGTATATTTTAATATTTTCCATAAAATGTCAGAGATAACCACATAATCAAAACAATTATTTGCCATGCTTTCACTAACTCGTAGAGGCTCTGAACGATTAGTTGGATTTTTGTACATAACTATATTTTTGTTTTCATGTAAACTGGAAGGGTTAAAATCGGTTAAAATTGGATATACGATCTAAATATGCTTGTGTAAATAGGCTGTTCTTTTTTTTTAAATAATACTATTCCTAGTGGGATTTTTACCATCTAGCCTGTCTTCGTTTTGATCAAAATTATCGCTGCAATAAATGTAATTGTTTTCTTCAGAACTTACTGGAGGAACTCCAGGTGGTATAAAAATGTCACCAGTTTTTACTAATACGTGACTAGCTAAAGACGTTAAAAATGTACGTATTTCATCGTAGGAATAACCATAGCCAAAAGAATAAAGCATATCATTAAGTTCTTTTTCTTCTGACGGCACGAAACACATGTAGTGATCTGTAAAGGATTAAAAAAATGACCTAAGCTGATTGTTTTTTTTCCATAAGTATTAATATAAATTCCATTACTATAGATATAACGTTTAAATCAAATTTGTATATTTAGTATTAACGACATAAATGTTTATAACAAATCTGAAACTTCTTGTTTACATTTATGTTCATTCAGATTAGTAGTCGTGTTTTTTTATAGTTTTAAAACATCCAGCTATAGCTTCTCTTAAGATACCGGCAGCTTTATCAGGAATTGTCAATTCATTCTCAAGAAACCAAGTTTTCTTCGCCTGATTCACTTGTGACTAACAACAAAAATCCTTTTAGCTTTATTATCCCTTGACTGAACTGTTGTTGTATTTTCTTTGTGTTCACAAAACACTTTGTTTGCTTAAATGCTTTTCTAATCTCTTTCTTATATTTCCACTGCTATAATAATCTAATTTTTCTTCCGTCATTTCTTCAAATATATCATTAAGGCGTGTTTTTAGAAATATTAGAGTTAAGAATTCTTTTTTGCAAAACAGCAAGATAAACCTCCTTAAATAAAATATTTAAAGCTACTTTAAATTCATTTTTTTCTTTCAGTTGTTTAGTTTGTACACATTTAATTTTTTTTGCTAATACACGCTAAAAAAAATTTGTAGAGCAAACAAAAATTTTGTTGCGTATATACAAAGCAATTTTTTGGTTGATGTTAATAAATTTTTGTTGCCTCAAACAATTTTGTTTGGAGCAACAAAAATTTATTAACATCACCCAGAACTTGCTTTGTATATACGCAACAAAATTTTTGTTTGCTCTAAACAAATTTTTTTTAGTGTGTATATTTTGCATAATAAATTTTATGATAATTTCCATTAGCCCAAATAAATCTGAATAAATGTGTAACTTGCCTTGTATTTCTGTATCACAATGCGACACTGCAGCTTTAATATATATTTTTTTCTAGTTTCCGCACCCGTTTCTGTACAAACTGGTACTTAAAGATTTTCTTAATTTATTCTTAATTTTTCTGGATTTTCCACAAATCAGACAATGCCATTTTATTTTAAACTGATTTTTTTTTCTTTATTATAACCACATGAAGGCTCACTTGAATTGTTTTATCGCGTTACTAATATCAGAGACAATACGTATTATCTTTGCTAATGTTATTTATTACAAAAAGATGTCAGACAAGAATAATGAAATCGGTATCGAAGGGTGTGCAAATAAGTGCCACCACTTTGTTTTATAAAAATTTTAATGAAATTGCATATTTTCTTTCATTTGCACAATTAATAATAGACCTGATGCCAGTAACAGTTGGTTTTTTACCATTAGATTTTCACTGCTTTCAGCAGTTTCGTAAAACAAACATGTAGTTTTTCTCCATTGATAAAAATGAATCTACAATATACATAAACTGTAATAGCCTACATGTAAGTAAAATAGTATATACTTATTAATATTTATCCAGACAATGAGGCCAGCAGCCGATACGTTTCTTGATGGGGCGAGAAAGTAGCGGGGGCGGGAAAGGAAGCCTCGCATCTTCGTCGCCGTACTGTGCTTCGTTGTGTTTCAAGGGCTGTAGCACTTTTAGTTAAGAAATTAGATCCAGCATTAATCGAGACAAAATGAAGCCTATTAAATTTGTCAGTTTTTGGTGAAAGAAAAAATTGAATATCTCGTTATATAAGCGAGTTATGGCGAGTTAAGAATTAGAAAAATGTTGCTGATTTGTGTATCTTTTTGAATTTTGCTATTTTTTATGTTAATTTTTTAATTATTGCAATAAATTATACTTCAAATTAAACAGCAATGTTTACTTGTCAAATCCAAACAAAAATTTTATTTTTATCTGTTTTAGTTCTAAAGTTATATTTGATTAAATATTAAATTTCTAAATTTCTTTTTTTTTTAGTTTTTTTCTTATATCTTCGGTCTCGACCAATGGAGAGCGTCGTCAATTTTGATTTCCTATGTAAAATAACATGCTTTAATAAGTAGTGAAGGTCCCATCTGGTTATACTTCAGTATTGGGTAGGTCAAGAAAGAGAAGGCTTTTCGCGCTCTGCCCGACGGGCCTGGTGACAGTTGCTTTCTTGCACAGAGCAATAAAACAATTAAAGCGTCTCAAATGCCAAAAGAACTGTTACCAATGGTATACAAAAGCTACACAACGCCTGTTTAAAACAAGATAGAGTTATATTACAGTATTTAGCCATAAATCTAACTAAAAAATTATTAGTCCTAAATTACTATGACGAAAATAAAATGTATAAATGAAGTATAAAAAATTATTTTAGAATTTGTTAAAATTAAATAATCAAAACATTAGAATACATTACAACAAATTAACTGAGCAGTTGGAAATTTAAAATAAAATGAAGTCATTGTTTATAAGAAATGCTTTAGTACAGAAAAAATAATTTTCAATTCCGTAAAAATACATGGCGAAAACTGCAGTCCTAGAGGTAATGACGTATACTTCACGAAAAGAATTATTTGTAGATGGTACAAATTTTTTTCTTTATTTTTTGAATAGACACGTGATATTTTTAACTTCAATATTTTATAAACAACTCGAAAAATAGAGCAATAAAAGATATAGTTTCACTCACTTTCGTTACAGATTTATGCATTATACCACTATATTTTTTAAATTATACAGAGACAGTAATTTTTAATGGTTTTTATTTTCTTGCTAGTTAACAAATTATCAGAAAGTTTTTTGTCTATTTTTATTCAATGCTTAGATTTAGTTCAGGACTTCTTATTGCACTTGTTACCACACCAAAACCAAAAACAAACTAAAATAATAAAATCGCGGCAGAAAGAATTCCTTAATCACCTTTTTTGATGCTGTCATAAAGTTGTTTAGGGCAAACGCTCTGCTCTTTTCCCACTAATATTTTCGTTAGTGTTTTCTAACTGTGATTAAAATATACCTTTTTTATCTAAATATGTAGGTACATTATTTGCCTACATGTAATAAAACAAGAATAGTAGTAGGCTATGTTTTGATTCTAACATGTGTTAAATAAAATGGACATTTCGGACAGAACGCTTTGGTTATGCAGACAAAATTAATGTTTTGAATCTAGTTTTTGTCAATTTCCACGGCATACGAGTATTTTCTCGATTTTTAAATTATTATTCACAAAAGAATTTTCATGTTTATGTATACGGTTGTTTTTGTTATTTTTTTCTATCTAAAAAAAATATAGACACATTCGGCGATTGTTAATAACAAATTGTTTATTAAATAAACAAATAAATTCACAACAAAAAAAAATTCTTTTTTCCACCTTTTGGATAATTGCAAATAATAAATTTAGGAATAAATTTTTTTCTTAATAACATGTTTAAATAATGAAAAAAGACAAAAGTGATTATAAACAATTAAAAACAATTTTTAAGAATTTTTTTAAATCTAATATTCTATAACAAATAAAATGGCAGAAAAATATTTTTCAAAAATACGTAATTTATCTATTTGTTTATAAAATTTGTTTAAACAAATAGCAATAAAATTATCAGAAAGTTCTTTGTCTATTTTTATTCAATGCTTAGATTTAGTTCAGGACTTCTTATTGCACTTGTTACCACACCAAAACCAAAAACAAACTAAAATAATAAAATCGCGGCAGAAAGAATTCCTTAATCACCTTTTCTGATGCTGTCATAAAGTTGTTTAGGGCAAACGCTCTGCTCTTTTCCCACTAATATTTTCGTTAGTGTTTTCTAACTGTGATTAAAATATACCTTTTTTATCTAAATATGTAGGTATGTTATTTGCCTACATGTAATAAAACAAGAATAGCAGTAGGCTATGTTTTGGTTCTAACATGTGTTAAATAAAGTGGACATTTCGGACAGAACGCTTTGGTTATGCAGACAAAATTAATGTTTTGAATCTAGTTTTTGTCAATTTCCACGGCATACTTGATACGAGTATTTTCTCGATTTTTAAATTATTATTCACAAAAGAATTTTCATGTTTATGTATACGGTTGTTTTTGTTATTTTTTTCTATCTAAAAAAAATATAAACACATTCGGCGATTGTTAATAACAAATTGTTTGTTAAATAAACAAATAAATTCACAACAAAAAAAATTCTTTTTTCCACCTTTTGGATAATTGCAAATAATAAATTTAGGAATAAAATTTTTTCTTAATAACATGTTTAAATAATGAAAAAAGACAAAAGTGATTATAAACAATTAAAAACAATTTTTAAGAATTTTTTTAAATCTAATATTCTATAACAAATAAAATGGCAGAAAAATATTTTTCAAAAGTACGTAATTTATCTATTTATTTATAAAATTTGTTTAAACAAATAGCAATAAAATTATCAGAAAGTTTTTGTCTATTTTTATTCAATGCTTAGATTTAGTTCAGGACTTCTTATTGCACTTGTTACCACACCAAAACCAAAAACAAACTAAAATAATAAAATCGCGGCAGAAAGAATTCCTTAATCATCTTTTTTGATGCTGTCATAAAGTTGTTTAGGGCAAACGCTCTGCTCTTTTCCCAATAATATTTTCGTTAGTGTTTTCTAACTGTGATTAAAATATACTTTTTTATCTAAATATGTAGGTATATTGTTTGCCTACATGTAATAAAACAAGAATAGCAGTAGGCTATGTTTTGATTCTAACATGTGTTAAATAAAATGGACATTTCGGACAGAACGCTTTGGTTATGCAGACAAAATCAATGTTTTGAATCTAGTTTTTGTCAATTTCCACGGCATACTTGATACGAGTATTTTCTCGATTTTTAAATTATTATTCACAAAAGAATTTTCATGTTTATGTATGCGGTTGTTTTTTTATTTTTTTCTATCTAAAAAAAATATAAACACATTCGGCGGTTGTTAATAACAAATTGTTTATTAAATAAACAAATAAATTCACAACAAAAAAAATCTTTTTTCCACCTTTTGGATAATTGCAAATAATAAATTTAGGAATAAATTTTTTTCTTAAAAACATGTTTAAATAATGAAAAAAGACAAAAGTGATTATGAACAATTAAAAACAATTTTTGAGTTTTTAAGAATTCTTTTAAATCTAATATTCTATAACAAATAAAATGGCAGAAAAATATTTTTCAAAAATACGTAATTTATCTATTTGTTTATAAAATTTGTTTAAACAGATAGCAATAAAAATTTTAAGTTTATGTAATCTTATAGTATTTTTGAATATAAAAACAGTAAGAGTAATTAAAATTAATACATACTTGATACGAGTATTTTCTCGATTTTTAAATTATTATTCACAAAAGAATTTTCATGTTTATGTATACGGTTGTTTTTGTTATTTTTTTCTATCTAAAAAAAATAAAATGGCAGAAAAATATTTTTCAAAAATACGTAATTTATCTATTTGTTTATAAAATTTGTTTAAACAAATAGCAATAAAAATTTTAAGTTTATGTAATCTTATAGTATTTTTGAATATAAAAACAGTAAGAGTAATTAAAATTAATAAAAAAAAATTTTTTCCAACGGGGTATTGTTCCTTCAAGTGTTTAAATAATAACATAAATTTTATGAATTTCAAAATTAATATCTAATAACAAAAAATATTTTTACTTGTTCCGGACGGTTTCAGAGCATCGTAACGCCTTAGTGTTCGCTGCGCGGAGCTCTATTTTCAACATTAAATTAAAATTATTAATAATCTCGTTAATAATAGATGTAGAGTTTCGGGAGTCGGGACTTTTTTATTGGGAATTTCTTTCTCTTTAAGAATCTATCTTTCTTTAAAATTTTTAATAGTTTTCGAGTTATTTGCAAAAAACGGAACTCGTTATTTTTTCAATTTTCATTAGTTTATAACTTTTGCAATTGTTTATGTGCGGTTTGAAACTTTTGCACATTTTTCTAGACGTCATTCCGAATCCAATGAAATCAAGATAGGTGCATGACGTCAGATGCACCATGCAGGGAGACCGACTATAAATATAAATTCAAATAACCATCATAAAAATATATGTGTTCATTAATAAAAAAAACCGCTGCCTAAAAAATCACTACTTCCACATCTAGATTTTCCTGCCCAAGCCTTTTATAGCAAAAAAATGTCGATACTATATTTGCAATCCACTGTGTAAAAATAATTGTTCATAGAACTTTGATAATATAATATTTGAAATGGTCTATCCCAAAAACCCATAAAACGATGTGCAACATGGTAGTGGAGGTAGTAGAGGGGGAAGCTGTTGGCAAAAAATTTAGAGGCTCTTGTACACATAAATCACAATTTTATTTTTTTATTCCCGTTAATAATGTGGTAGAGGTGGTGGCGAGTGCCAAAAAAGTATTCAGGCCTTTTGTTCCTTTATACACACTAAATCACAATTTTACCTTTTTATTCCCTTCCATAATCACCTTCAATAATTAGAGCAAAAACATTTTTTTTACGATTACTATACTTCAACTCCACTACGTGGATGTGTAAGTAATAAGTATTCCTCAGTTATGACGTTGTTCTCTTTTGCACGTCCAAATAGAATAAAACGATTTAAGTTAGCCCATCAAAATTGTGTTTTTTTAGAGACCATGTAGGCTTGACAGGGAACCAAGACAGATCACGTCATGCGGTTAGGTGCACCATACAGTAAAGGGAACCTGACTTAAAAAACCGCTGCCTAAAGAATCACTATTTCAACATCCAAGTCTCTTACAAAGAAAAAAAAAGGTTGATACTGTATTTGCAGTCCATTATGTGGAAATAACTGATCATAGAACTTTAATAATATAATATTTGCAATCGTCTACCACAAAAGCCCATAAAACAATATGACATATCGATAGGGGGATGGTAGTGGGGGGTATAGCTGATGCAAAAAAAATTTAGGCCTTTGGTACTTATACACACACAAAATCATAATTTTATTTTTTTTCGTCCTTTAATAATGGGGTATGGATGGTAATGGGGGTGATAGTGGAAGTGGCTGATGTCAAAAAATTTTTGAGTAGGTACTTGGCTTCTCGTACATACACTAAATCCCAATTTTATAAACTCTCACTTGCTTGCTTTGCCTATTTATCCCCCCATCCCAAACTTCAACGGAATAAGATCACAACATAATCTATTTCCAGATCTCGTTATAATACAAAGGTCATCATAAACGGTTCCAGAGTAATCGTGCGCACAAAAAAAAATTACGGACAATTTTTTTTTGCTCAAACTTAAAATATGGACCTTTCGTGGCATTCTAAGCCTGTTTAAAAAAACATATTTTTTACCTTTATTATACGTTCACTCCACTATGTTGATGTGGAAGTAGTACCAGCTTATAGTGATTATGGACAATGCCTATATATCCTTATAATATGTAAAACATCATTCTGCATAATAATAATTATTGTTTAATGACCGATATTTCTTCAAGAAAATTTTAGTACCAAAATTATAATAATTAAGTATAGTTTTATTGAATACTGAATGCAAAAAAACACAATCCTAATTTAGGGACATTTATTTGAATTTCTGTATTACACTTCAAAAGACATTTTAAGATGTTTAAGATGCTAACAACTATTCTTCTTTCATAACACTGTACCCTGTATTTTATAATTCTTAGTAGGCATATGAATTTTTGAATTTAGAAAAATTGTTCGAATATGATAAAATACTTGTGAGGTTAAAAAATTGATTCAAATAAAGAGCTTTCATTCATCGATTGTGACTTTATGAAGAAAGTATTTAAGAGGAAATAATAATCGAACGTTATCGAGTCATTGCAACGATGCCAAATATCGGGATATATAACGTGCGATAGATATCAGCTGTATAAGAGTCTTGGATATACAGGAACAGCGCCGCCTGACTCAGTAGTGCTGAACTAAAAGTGTATCTCGGAACATGAAAATATGACTTTTTGAAGCCCACCCCAAAATTTTGTAGGAAGGAAGCTAACGTGATTTGTGGCCATTTAGTGATGATATACACAGGGGTACGTTGATGAGCCCGACCCTGGGCTGCACAACGTCAATTCGGGCTGCACTACAACCGCTCAGTGTATGAAACGGGCCTGTATATGACCATGCATATCTCTATATATATATATATATATATATATATATATATATATATATATATATATATATATATATATATATATATATGTTATATAATATTACACGCTATCTTATTGCGACTTAGCCATAATAAACCTTCACAGGTATATCGTATTTCACGATAACAGCTTCTCTTATTAATTGCTTATCTTCAAGATATCATATTACACCTTTGTTTCTCATAACTTGTGCAGACTGCAGAACTGCAATTCCTTTGTTATATATTTTGCTTACTCAGGTTCTGTATGTTATAAATATGACTAAACACGCTTTGTTGAATCAGTTATTAAACTCAGTTAGAATGCAACACTTCTAATTTATTGTATTATTCCTTCTTCAAGAGCCAACGTTGGCTCCATTAAATAAATAAATCCTTTTTAAAAAGTCACTCATGTAAATCGTGATCTAACATTGGCGCAGTCGGTAGGATCCGTAAACATCATCAGAACAAGAAGCCTAACTGGTAGTGAAGCGTAAGAGAACAAGGAGAACATCTTCAGAAGGTGCCTAACTAGTGCGTGTACATCTACGAGAACAAGGAGACCTTCCTCACTGGTGGTGGCGGATCCCAATCCCTTGACGGACGAAGAACCTACCCATGGAAACGAAACTAACGTAAGTCATTTAAGAATCATCTCGTACCATTTTTTACTATTTTATTATTTTTCGCAACTTATTTTATTAAAAGTGTATTATACTGCTAACACACTCGGCGCACAAAGCCAGTTCTATTGTCAAAGTGAAATCCATTCCTTTACAAACGCAACGAAACAAGTTCATTTAATTTTAAGTTTATTTATTTTCGTATTATACTGCTAATACGAAACATTGTGTATTATACAGCTAATATACAATCCATTTACGCACTCAACGTAACAAGTTAATTTAATTTATCGTATCATACTGCTGATACGCAACCAATTTTTGTCCAAGTAATTTCTAAATACAAAAAGCAAAATGCCAGATAGAGCTCAACCAGATCCAGTTCAACCAGTGCCACCGGCACCAACCGAACAACAACTACAACAACAACAACAACCACAACCTGAGCAAATTGAGCCTTACAAGCTCTCTGAAATATTTTCTTTAATACCCGAATTCGATGGCAATGCCATTAATTTACAAACATTCCTCAACTCCTGTCATTGCGCCCAAAGCATGGCAATTGGAGACCAAAAAATTCTTTTGACTGTCCACATAAAAAATAAATTGAAAGGCAAAGCTGCCGAATTAATAAATTCTCGTAACCCTGGCACCTGGCCAGAAATCAAAGCACTATTGGAAACCCACTTTGGGGATTCCAGAGATCTAACGGCCCTAATTCAGGACCTACAACGAATTCATCAATTACCCGGTGAATCAGCCCTTACATTTGTTTCGCGTTTACAAACGCACAATGCGAAAATGCACGCTGCAGTGCAAAAGCAAAATTTAACCTCGACACAAAGAACCGCACAATCCGACCTCATCGAAACGATGACTTTAAATAATTTACTAACGGGTTTAGAACCAAACTTAGGCCGTATCATACGTGCCAGCAACCCTCCAAATATATTGAAAGCTGTAAGTAGAATTCGTAGAGAGCTACAACTTTCTTATTTCGAGCAACAGAAATTTCCGAAAAATAGTCCGGTCAAAAATCCAGCTTTACAACAAAAACGACCAACTTCAAATTTCCAACAAAAATTCTGTTCATTTTGCAAGCGCAATGGACATGTAATAAACGAATGTCGTACAAGGCAACAGCAACTGTCTATGCCATCGACATCAAATTTCCAGAGACCAAATTATCAAGGAAACCCAAATTTCCAAAATTTCTCTCAAAACAATCAATTTGGTCAGAGGACATTCCCTCAAAACCAACCTAATCAACCTCAAAATAGGCCCTCAGCTATAAGGCCGAATCCAAACTTTAACCAACAAAGACCGTCAGCTATTCAACCTAACCCGAATTTTAACCGCTTTAACCAGCAAAAAGCTCATCATTTAAATTACGAACCTTACGATAATTATGCCGATCAATTTAATCAATACAATGACTATTCACCCGATTATCAAAATGTAAGTGACAGTTATGAAAATTACGATTTAGAAAACGCTCAAAGCTTTTCAGAGAATTATACAGCTAATTCCCCATATGAACAGTACGAGAATTATACTGCTAATTCTCAAACGCCACAGGAGGATTATACTGTTAATCCTCAGGATTTTCGATTAGATCCGGAGTACCCCACGGATACTCCAACACAGCAAACAGACCAATTCGACCAAATAACAAATCAAATACGAACGATGAATCTCAACGACAGTTTCGACCCGTCGCTGAACTTCCCGGAACAAGGGTTCATGTAGAAACGCTATCACACTCATTGTTGACCGTAAATTCAAAAAATCTATACTACATTAAAGACATCACAAACAAATTCAAAATTCTAATCGATACTGGCGCAGGTATCTCTATCTTTAAACCAAAAACAGCGGAAAATTACAAACGGAGATTTTCAGAAAACGTAATTATACAAGGTATAACCGATCAGAAAATTACTATTAGTGAATCTGTTTTTATACCCTTCACTGATAACGACCCACATAAAGTTTACATCTACGACCTAGATATCAATTTTGATGGACTGATAGGAGCTGATTTCCTAGAGCACTATCATTGTATCGTCGACATAAGAAATAAACAATTAATAACCAATTTCAAAACGGTACCACTTTTCAAAGTAACCGACGATTCGTCGAAACCCGAATGTGACAAAATCCAATCAAACCACAACCCTAATCAAAATAAGATCCAAATTGAAGGCCGTACCGAAAAAATTTATAAACTAAAATGTAACCTTAGAAACACTGACGCTATTTTGCAAGCGCAAGAGAATGAAAAAGTCCGTTTACCTAATGCTCTTGTTAAAGTAAACGAAAACGGAGAATTTTTAACAACAATAATCAATGCTAATGTCATCCCGAAGACTGTCGATTTTTCCAATTTAAATTTAGAACCTTTACAAAAATTTAAGTCAATTTTTAACTTAAACACGCAAAATTCTGACCAACACCTAACGACGGACAGATCCTTCGAAATCAGGAACGAATTGCGCTTGGATCATCTAAACGAAGAAGAGGCCGAAATAGTAACGCAGCTTTGTTTAGACTTTCAAGATATATTCTATTTAGAAGGAGACGATTTGACTTTTACCAACGAAATCAAACACCCTATTGACACCGACAATTCCCGACCGATATTTACGAAATCGTATCGTTATCCTCAGGTCCATAAAGAAGAAGTTAAGTCCCAAGTATCGAAAATGTTAAGTCAAGGTATTATTCAACCTTCAATCTCACCTTGGTCCTCTCCTGTCTGGGTAGTTCCCAAAAAACTGGACGCTTCTGGTAAACAGAAATGGCGCGTTGTAGTCGACTACCGCAAACTCAACGAGGTTACAATCGGTGACAAATATCCTCTGCCCAACATTTCCGATCTTTTAGACCAACTTGGCAAATGCCAATATTTCACAACCTTAGACTTGGCTTCTGGTTTTCACCAAATCGAAATTAATCCCGCAGATATTCAAAAGACTGCTTTCACAGTTGAGAACGGTCATTATGAATTCGTGCGAATGCCATTTGGACTCCAAAATGCCCCATCAACTTTTCAAAGAGTTATGGATAACATCCTGTTAGGTATTCAAAACGAACGATGCCTCGTCTACATGGACGATATCATTATTTACTCTCCTACAATTCACGAACACATTTCCCGTCTAACCGAAGTCTTTAAACGCCTTCAAAAAGCCAACCTCAAAATTCAACCAGACAAATGCGAGTTTCTCCGCAAGGAAGTCGCTTATTTAGGACACCTAATTACAAAAGACGGCGTAAAACCAAACCCTTCGAAAGTTGACGCTATTTTAAATTTTCCTCAACCGAAAAATCCAAAAGAAATTAAATCATTTCTGGGCTTAGCCGGATATTATAGGCGCTTTATCCCTAATTTCTCCAAGATAACCAAACCCCTAACAAAACTACTACAAAAAGACATACCATTTCTTTTCGACAATGATTGTGTAAATTCTTTTCAAAATTTGAAACAAACATTAACAACAACTCCGATATTAATTCACCCTAATTTTGATGAACCTTTCATTCTAACCACTGATGCGAGCGCATTTGCCGTCGGCTCGGTGCTGAGCCAGGGGCCAATTGGCAAAGATTTACCCATTGCCTATGCTTCTAGAACCTTGTGCAGTGCAGAAACTAAATATTCAACGATTGAACGCGAGCTTTTATCGATAGTATGGAGTGTAAAGCACTTTAGACCATATCTGTATGGTAGAAAGTTCAAGCTTGTCACCGACCATAGACCACTCACCTGGCTATTCTCTATAAAAGATCCAGGAAGTAGACTTGCCCGTTGGCGACTCAAATTAGAAGAGTACGACTATGAAATAATTTATAAACCCGGTAAAATCAATAAGAACGCGGACGCACTTTCCAGAATCAAAATTAATCATTTTTCCGAATGTTCAAAATTCTATTCAAAAGTTCTAGCCGCGAATGACGAAGAGTCAGACGACGACGAAAACCCAGACGATAACAACGAAATCACTAACGAACAAATTTCCCGAGAATTTGAAACTTTCACCAACCTATATAAAACAACATCTTTAATTGACTATTCGAAAATCAAAGCCTCGAACAAACAACTTTTGTATCGAGAACATAAAGATATTATAACCTTCTTCCAACAAAATAACTTACAAGACCTACATCACAAAATTATTGAGGATATATTCGAAGAAAACCCCGAATTTCATAACGATAAAATCAATATTGTATCGAGCAAAACAGTCAGACATAGGAGATATTTTATCATTCCCCTACCGTTTGATATCGAATCCGTAATTGAACATTTATTTTCGGTATTATTTAAAAACCAAGATGTTCTAGATCTCTCTAAGACATACTTTGTCGAAAATAACTTAGACCTCCCCATTCTTGAAATCCTATCATTCATTTTTGCGGAAAAAGACTTAAAAGTAGTAATTTGTCAAGATATCGTCAGAACTGCCGACGAAGATGAAATTCCAATTATATTGGAGCAAAATCATTTTGGTAAAAATAATCTACATCGCGGAATAAATGAAACGATTAGAAGAATTAGAGAAAAATACACTTGGCAAGGTCTAACTAAAGACGTTGAGAATTTTATAAAAAATTGCGAAACTTGCCAAAAGACTAAAGTATGCCGGAAAAACCTTAATAACCCTCTAGTAGTCACAGAAACCCCAAGAACGCCATTCGAAAGAATTAATATCGATTTGTTCGAATTCCCAACTCGAAATTACGCTTTAACTATTCGCGATGAATTAACTAAATTCACACAGGCCTATGCAGTCCCGGACAAATCCGCAAAATCCGTCGTAAATACCTTGTTGTTATACTTTCAACATTACGGTACCCCGCTACGAATCCATTGCGATTACGGTGGCGAATTTGACAACCGTTTGCTCAAAGATCTCTGCACCCTCTACGACATAAAATTAACTTATTCAAGCGTAGGACATCCCCAATCGAACGGATCAATAGAAAGATTTAAAGCTACCTTAGCTGAAATGATAAGAATTCATAAAACTGAAAACCCGAACGAACATCCGTTCACGATTTTACCATATGCAGTAATATGTTATAACAATTCGGTAAATAAAACACACGGTTTCACCCCATATGAACTTATCTTTGGTCATACGTCCAACAGACCACCTGAAACTTTATATAACCAAAAAGAGTTAATAACCAAATACGTTAGAGATTTAAACAACAGAATATCTCACTACTATAAAATAGCCCGTAGTCGAACGCAAGCTCAAAAGGAGAA
The DNA here is from genome assembly GCA_936432065.2 of Rutpela maculata. Classification (NCBI taxonomy): domain Eukaryota; kingdom Metazoa; phylum Arthropoda; class Insecta; order Coleoptera; family Cerambycidae; genus Rutpela; species Rutpela maculata. The sequence goes on from OW386289.2 coordinate 69,838,607, forward strand.
AGCGAAAGTTCGCTTTGATAGAAATGTTCCCCAAAAACGACCCGAATACAAAATAGGTGACTTAGTTTACGTAAAAGAATCACAAATCAAAAACAAATTGCAAAACAAATTTAACGGTCCTTTTAAAATAAAAGAAATTTTTCAAAATTCTGCTACCTTATTAAACCTCGAAACGAAACAAGAAACCAAAGTAAATTTTGATAGAATGAAACCATATACTGAAAATTAAATTTATTTTCAGGTTTCTCCTGCTGTTCGGATCAGCACTCTGTCAATACAAAATTATCCCAATCAATAACACCGTTGGTGTATACTACCACCAAGACACGGACATCGTGGTGACAAATGACAAATGGACTCTACTAGTGCATAAAAACATTTCATCCCTCAAACTAGCTTTTGACAAAAATCAAAATATCTTAGACAGAATCCTGTACACTCTCCATAATGGTGATCATAAGTCAATTATTTTTACGAGTGAAATTAAAACAGACTTTAACCTTTTAACACAAATATCCAACTCTATAAAAATGAAATTTGACGAAATCTTTTCAGATACAAAAAGATATAAACGAGGAATACTTAACGGTATCGGTACAATATTCAAATCCATAACTGGTAACCTAGATGCTGAAGATGGCCAGTACTATACTAATTGTATAAATAAACTAAATAATGACGAACATCAATTGGAAAACTTAATCAAAAATCAAATTTCAGTTACAACTTCTGTTATTAAAAACTTCAACTCGACTATACAAAAATTACAAATTGACGAGGAAACCTTTAACAAAGATCTCGAAGAAATAGAACACACAATTCAAACAATGACTCAAGCTATCGAGGCTGCTCACATAAAACTAAAATTTTTATACATTTCCGAACAATTAATGGCAAGCTATTTGTATATCGAAGATAATTTAAACGACATTCTAAATTCAATAACATTTGCCAGACTAGGAATCATTCACACGTCAATCATAACCCCTAATCATTTGGTAACAGCATTACAAGAAATTTCACAGAGCTTACGAAGGAACAATTTGCCTCTCCCCATTAAATTATCGGCAGTTGCTAAGTATTTGGATATTATTGAATTACAAGCGTTTCAAATGGATTCTAACTTAGTATTTGTTTTAACAATACCACTTGTTGAACCCCAAAATTATAACACCTATCGCCTATATCCTATCCCGATACTTGATAACAGAACTGGTCTACATCACATTTTATCTATTTCACAAAAATATATCGCGAGAGATGATGATTCTTTGATGTACATACCTATACAAAATTTGAAAGAATGCAAACCACTTTATTTTGAAACCAAACTATGTTCGAACCTGTTTGCCTATCCTATCGACCAAAATGCCATATGTGAAGCCAGAATACTAAAACCATTGCCAAAACTTCCAGAGAACTGTCAAACTTCCTTCATTATTAGTCAGGGATACAACGTCCAAGAACTTGAAGACAACACATGGCTAGTAATTAATTCCGAACCACTTCACATTACCATCAACTGTCCAAAGAGAGAATCCACAACAGAGTTAATCAACAAAAATTCCATCATCAAACTACAACCAGGATGTTACGCCTATGCAGGCATTACTAGAATACAAGCCAGTGCCAAAGACTTTTCCGAAATTAAGGACAATTCACATCCTATCCAAATTCCTTTTGAATGCTGTAATCACATGCCCGACAAAATCGAAATTCCAAAATTAAAACCTCTCAAATTAAACAATCTCGACGTAGAAGACCTAGATATTGCTAAAAACAAATTGGACCAATATTCCAAAGACTTGGATGACCTCATAAATGAACCTTTTGTGACCAAACACATATCTTGGTTCACATACTTCATAATCACTCTCATCATCCTATTAGTTCTACTTTACATAACTTGTAAATGCAGAAGAAGAAGATGTGGAGCATTGCGAATCCAACCCTCAACGGATAACCCTCCTTCACCTCCTTCAGAGCGAAGCAGAGTATTTACCAAATTTCCTAGACTGATCCCTCCAAGAAAGCGACCCGGTATTAGACCTCAAGAAGAAGAGGACATCGAGTTAACATAGACTTTCATGTGGAGTTTTACCCTTGTCTATTAATTTAGACTATTGTATTTTATCCTTATTACATTATGTAATGTTTTATTATCGCTTACCAATTTTAACTTTTACATTATTTTATTATTTTGCTTTGTATTCATTCAACATTGTTTCAATTTATTTTTGCATTATATTCATTTAACGTTTTAACAATTTTCAAAAGTTGCTGCATAAGATCAACTTTTTTATTAAGGGGGAAGTTGTTATATAATATTACACGCTATCTTATTGCGACTTAGCCATAATAAACCTTCACAGGTATATCGTATTTCACGATAACAGCTTCTCTGATTAATTGCTTATCTTCAAGATATCATATTACACCTTTGTTTCTCATAACTTGTGCAGACTGCAGAACTGCAATTCCTTTGTTATATATTTTGCTTACTCAGGTTCTGTATGTTATAAATATGACTAAACACGCTTTGTTGAATCAGTTATTAAACTCAGTTAGAATGCAACACTTCTAATTTATTGTATTATTCCTTCTTCAAGAGCCAACGTTGGCTCCATTAAATAAATAAATCCTTTTTAAAAAGTCACTCATGTAAATCGTGATCTAACATATATATATATATATATATATATATATATATATATATATATATATATATATATATATATATATATATATATATATATATATATATATATATATATATATATATATATATATATATATATATATATATATATATATGTATATATATATACTATATATATACAGTCCAGTTCGAGCAACGAGGAGCAGCAGTAGGCAGCTTTCAGTGAGAACATGAAGATGGCAGATGGGATTCTGCCGAAACGTCGTTTAGACAACAATGGCTCCAGGAGGAGCCTATCAATTACATGGGAAAACACCCGGAAGCACACCAACACTTCATTTAACACCCGCGAAAATCCAAGAAACAACGTATATATAAACGAAAAAAATTGAAAAAACTAAATTTAAGCTATCTTGATCAGATCTCAACCGATTTGGCTGAAATTTGGAATGGAAGTAGTCTTTATCACACAAAAATTATTTACTAGATTTCAGCCAAAAATATTAAATAGTTTGGCTGAAATTGCAGTTTAAGTCAAATTTTCTGAAATGTTCAATTAAAAGACGGATTGAATTTTGCTTTATTTATGGAAAAAGGTAGGTTATTTTATGTACTTTTACATGATATAAGTCAAGAATCACTTTTTTTACATTCGGTCGTTTTTTAGTGATTTGCACTATATATATATAATATATGTGTACTCGGTGACTATGTGTCCGCGCACTGGTATAAAGCAGAAAACAATTGTATTTATTGTTTATAAAACTTTAAAATATATATATATTTTTTATTTGTATAGTCGTGCCTACTGCTTTGACTAGGTATAGATAAATGTATATTATATTATATATGTGTGTGCGTGCGTGTATTTATTTCTGTAAGTAAGTATGTGAATGTGTTTTAATTTTAATTTTTTTTTATTTTTACGTGACTCAGATAGCCGCTTCATGTATAATCGAAGATTATCTATCTTTTACTTTTCAAAACGAGTGTTTTGATATTGTACCACGCCTACCTTTTGCCACAAAGCAAATTTTGATCCGGCTTTTAGGTCCGAAGATATTTCGATTTGAAAATTTCAGAAAATTTGACTGAAACTGCAATTTCAGCCAAACTATTTAACATTTTTGGCTGAACAGTTTTTGTGTGATAAAGACTACTTCCATTCCAAATTTCAGCCAAATCGGTTGAGATCTGATCAAGATAGCCGAAATTTGATTTTCTCAATTTTTTTCGTATATATATATTAATATCAGGATGGGGGATGGTTAGATATCTTCCCCAAATTTAAACTAAGATTCCTTTAATATTGAGAATAAAAGGATGCAATTTTCTTTTCTTAACTAGTCGTTTAAGTGGTAAAAAAAAATTAAAACAACAAATTTGACCCTTAAAATGTCCAAAATGCCCCTTTTCGGCCAAAATAGCATTTTTTGGAATTTCAAATTTTGGGGTTTTATTATACTCGTCATGACAAACAATTTCCGCAGGGTCTGCATCTATCTTAAAAAATTTTCCAATCCTTTCCTAAACCGACTCCACTATTAAGCTGCCTTTTGTATATATGTATTTAATTTTTCCTGATTACTCTTGATAAGGTCAAACATTCTAATAACGAGTCTAATAAATATTAAAACGCAATATTACACAACACTTTTAATTAAAATTTTTAACTTACCTTTTTGTCTGTTTGGTGACTATAATTTACTTCATCATAAAAGTAATTAGAAAAGTAATTGCTAATTCCTTTTTTAGAGACATGTACTTTGTAATTGTAATTAGTTCCTTTTTTTAAAAATAATTTGTAATTGTAATTAGTTCCTTTTTTAAAAAAGTAATTTGTAATTGTAATTATTTTTAAATTACAAGTAATTACCCAGCTCTGGTACATGTAGTAAGTTTCTATAGATTTTTATAAGTTTGTATAGTGTTCTGAATGTAAATTTCCCATAGAAATTCTATTAGTATTTATAGACCTTTTTACAGATTTTGGTTGTATATTTGGAATATATTTTTGATGTCAGGGGCCCGTAGCGAGGGCCCGCTAGAAATTTTGGCAAAAAATTGTTTTCAAATTTCTCCCCCCCCGCTCATCAATTTTATTAAGCGTGAGGGCCCGTAGCGCGGGCCCGCCAGAGATTTTGGCAATTTTTTTTTCAAATTTCTCCCCCTCGCTCATTAATTTTTAAGCACAGGAGCCCGTTGACTTCCGAGTAGTCCGTAGCGAGGGCTCGCCGGAGACTTTGGCGGGGGCCCGCCAGTGAATTTGGTACCGGGGACCATGATTTGATGCGGGGGGCCTGGATCCACCGATACATTAAATCATTATATGATTACCATATAAGTACCATATCGTAAACGACGTTATGTTTCGATATCCACGCGAGTTCAGTGTCTACTAACTTCACACTGGTCTCTGTTCGGTCCTCTGCCTCGTTTCATACGTGAGAGCTATTCGCCTTTTCACATGCGATATTCTCGAAAATACTATAATGCTAGAAATAAAAAAATAGCCTGCATGCTTTAATTTTTATTTCTTCCCAATATACTTGGCATCTATTTCAAAATATAAAAAAGTTTCTTGTTTGCTATACTTACCCCCATTTTCTCATTTTATCGACAGTCTTAGAGAAAAAGAATTTAGGGATTAATCGACTTACCTGTAAGGAAGGTTAATCCTAATTTTCCGAGCTTGTCCGAAGATATAATTACAAATATATATACACCCTGTAGTTTCCGTCTGACTCACTCATCAGCACGAACGTTCAAAGAAAGAAAAACTTATCACACTGGGCTGGCCTTATCGCACCCAGACTTCATTCCGTTTTTAGCTAATTACAAAATCGCTTATTGAGAGGGAATAAGGGTGGGTGGGTTTGTAATTATATCTTCGGACAAGCTCGGAAAATTAGGATTAACCTTCCTTACAGGTAAGTCGATTAATCCCTAAATTTTCCTTCGCTTGTCCTCGATATAATTACAAATATATATATATATATATACACCCTGTAGATGTTTAGAGTAAATGGCGATTTTGTAACAACGGAAATTTATTAAACAGTAACTAAGTAAGGCAACGCATTTTTTAGGCCTTGCTCCGAATGCTGTAGAAGTTGATGCGTGGCGTACGCTATGGCTAGAAAATTGTGTTATATTTATTCCGGCTAGACCAAAAGTCTTATCGAATAGCGTAGTGGAAGGAAATTTTATGTGCAATAATTAAGTGATGGTCATTATTCCGGAAAGAAATTGTTTTTCATAAATAAAAATCTGTATATATCTTTGGTTTGTTTCCGAAGTATGGAAAACTATGGTATGGGTTGTGGTTTATCAGGTCAAGACGTTTTTATTTATTTTTTTTTTTCACATATATATATATATATGTTAGATCACGGTTCACATGAGTGACTTTTTAAAAAGATTTATTTACTTAAGTGGAGCCAACGTTGGCTCTTGGAGAAGGAATATTACAATAATTAGAAGTGTTTCATTCTAAGTGAGTTTAATAACTGATTCAACAAAGCGTGTTTAGTCATATTTATAACATACAGAACCTGAGTAAGCAAAATATATAACAAAGGAATTGCAGTTCTGCAGTCTGCACAAGTTATGAGAAACAAAGGTGTAATATGATATCTTGAAGATAAGCAATTAATAAGAGAAGCTGTTATCGTGAAATACGATATACCTGTGAAGGTTTATTATGGCTAAGTCGCAATAAGATAGCGTGTAATATTATATAACAACTTCCCCCTTAATAAAAAAGTTGATCTTATGCAGCAACTTTTGAAAATTGTTAAAACGTTAAATGAATATAATGCAAAAATAAATTGAAACAATGTTGAATGAATACAAAGCAAAATAATAAAATAATGTAAAAGTTAAAATTGGTAAGCGATAATAAAACATTACATAATGTAATAAGGATAAAATACAATAGTCTAAATTAATAGACAAGGGTAAAACTCCACATGAAAGTCTATGTTAACTCGATGTCCTCTTCTTCTTGAGGTCTAATACCGGGTCGTTTTCTTGGAGGGATCAGTCTAGGAAATTTGGTAAATACTCTGCTTCGCTCTGAAGGAGGTGAAGGAGGGTTATCCGTTGAGGGTTGGATTCGCAATGCTCCACATCTTCTTCTTCTGCATTTACAAGTTATGTAAAGTAGAACTAATAGAATGATGAGAGTGATTATGAAGTATGTGAACCAAGATACATGTTTGGTCACAAAAGGTTCGTTTATGAGGTCGTCTAGGTCTTTGGAATATTGCTCTAGTTTGTTTTTAGCAATATCTAAATCTTCTACGTCGAGACTGTTTAATTTAAGCGGTTTTAATTTTGGGATTTCGATTTTGTCGGGCATGTGATTGCAGCATTCAAAAGGAATTTGGATTGGATGTGAATTGTCCTTAATTTCGGAAAAGTCTTTAGCACTGGCTTGTATTCGAGTAATGCCTGCATAGGCGTAACATCCTGGTTGTAGTTTTATGATGGAATTTTTGTTAATTAGCTCTGTTATGGATTCTCTCTTCGGGCAGTTGATGGTAATGTGAAGTGGTTCGGAATTAATTACTAGCCATGTGTTGTCTTCAAGTTCTTGGACGTTGTATCCTTGACTAATGATGAAGGAAGTTTGACAATTTTCTGGGAGTTTCGGCAATGGTTTTAATATTCTAGCTTCACAAATGGCATTTTGGTCGATAGGATAAGCAAACAGGTTCGAACATAGTTTGGTTCCAAAATAAAGTGGTTTGCATTCTTTCAAATTTTGTATAGGTATGTACATTAAAGAATCATCGTCTCTCACGATAAACTTTTGTGAAATAGATAAAAAGTGATGTAGACCAGTTCTGTTATCAAGTATAGGTATAGGGTATAGACGAAAGGTGTTGTAATTTTGAGGTTCAATGAGAGGTATTGTTAAAACAAATATTAAGTTAGAATTTAGTTGAAAAGCTTTTAGTTCAATAATATCCAGATATTGAGCAACTGCTGATAGTTTAATCGGAAGAGGTAAATTGTTCCTTCGCAAACTCTGTGAAATCTCTTGTAACGCCGTTACTAAGTGATCAGGTGTTATGATTGATGAATGAATAATTCCTAATCTGGCGAATGTTATTGAATTTAAAATATCGTTTAGATTGTCTTCGATGTACAAATAGCTGGCCATTAGTTGTTCGGAAATGTATAGAAATTTTAGTTTTATTTCGGCAGCTTGGATCGTTTGAGTCATAGTTTGAATTGTGTGCTCGATTTCTTTGATATCTTTGTTAAATGTTTCCTCATCAATTTGTAATTTTTGTATAGTTGAGTTGAAATTTTTGATAACAGAAGTTGTAACTGAGATTTGATTTTTGATTAAGTTTTCTAATTGATGTTCGTCATTATTTAATTTATTTATACAGTTAGTGTAGTACTCGCCATCTTCGGCGTCTAAGTTTCCGGTAATTGATTTGAATATTGTTCCGAAACCGTTAAGTATTCCGCGTTTATATCTCTTTGTGTCTGAAAAGACTTCGTCAAATTTCGTTTTTATTGAACTAGCTATTTGCATTAAAAGGTTAAACTCTGTTTTAACTTCGCTTCTAAACAGGATTGATTTTTGATCAGCACCATCGAGGGTGTTCAAGATTCTGTCTAAATTATTTTGATTCTTGTCAAAAGCTAGTTTGAGGGATGAAATATTTTTATGCACTAGTAGAGTCCATTTGTCATTTGTCACCACGATGTCCGTGTCTTGGTGATAGTATACACCAACAGTGTTATTGATCGGGGTAATTTTGTATTGACAGAGTGCTGATCCGAACAGCAGGAGAAACCTGAAAATAAATTTAATTTTCAGTATATGGTTTCATTCTATCAAAATTTACTTTAGTCTCTTGTTTTGTTTCGAGATTTAATAGGGTAGCAGAATTTTGAAAAATTTCTTTTATTTTAAAGGGACCGTTAAATTTGTTTTGTAGTTTGTTCTTAATTTGTGATTCTTTTACATAAACTAAGTCACCTATTTTGTATTCAGGTCGTTTTTGGGGAATATTTCTGTCGAAGCGAACTTTTGCTTTCTCTTTTTGAGATTGTGTTCGACTACGGGCTATTTTATAGTAGTGGGATATTCTATTGTTTAAATCTCTAACGTATTTAGTTATTAATTCTTTTTGGTTGTACAAAGTTTCGGGTGGTCTGTTAGATGTATGACCAAAGATAAGTTCATATGGGGTAAAACCGTGTGTTTTATTTACCGAATTGTTATAGCATATTACTGCATATGGTAAAATCGTGAAAGGATGTTCGTTTGGGTTTTCAGTTTTGTGGATTCTTATCATTTCGGCTAAAGTAGCATGAAATCTTTCTATGGATCCGTTCGATTGGGGATGTCCTACGCTTGAATAAGTTAATTTTATGTCGTAGAGGGTGCAGAGATCTTTGAGCAAGCGGTTGTCAAATTCGCCACCGTAATCGCAATGGATTCTTAATGGGGTACCATAATGTTGGAAATATAACAACAAAGTGTTTACGACAGATTTTGCGGATTTATCCGGGACTGCATATGCTTGCGTGAATTTAGTTAATTCGTCGCGAATGGTTAAAGCATAATTTCGAGTAGGGAATTCAAATAAATCGATATTGATTCTTTCGAATGGTGTTCTTGGGGTTTCTGTGACTACTAGAGGGTTATTAAGGTTTTTCCGGCATACTTCAGTTTTTTGGCAAGTTTCGCAATTTTTTATAAAATTTTCAACGTCTTTAGTTAGACCTTGCCAAGTGTATTTTTCTCTAATTCTTCGAATAGTTTCGTTTATTCCGCGGTGTAGATTATTTTTACCAAAATGATTTTGCTCCAATATAATTGGAATTTCGTCTTCGTCGGCAGTTCTGACGATATCTTGACAAATTACTACTTTTAAGTCTTTTTCCGCAAAAATGAATGATAGGATTTCAAGTATGGGGAGGTCTAAATTATTTTCGACAAAGTATGTCTTAGAGAGATCTAGAACATCTTGATTTTTAAATAGTACCAAAAATAGATGTTCAATTACAGATTCGATATCAAAAGGTAGAGGGATGATAAAATATCTCCTATGTCTGACTGTTTTGCTTGATACAATATTGATTTTATCGTTATGAAATTCGGGGTTTTCTTCGAATATGTCCTCGATAATTTTGTGATGTAGGTCTTGTAAGTTGTTTTGTTGGAAAAAGGTTATAATATCTTTATGTTCTCGATACAAAAGTTGTTTGTTCGAGGCTTTGATTTTCGAATAGTCAATTAAAGATGTTGTTTTATATAAGTTGGCGAAAGTTTCAAATTCTTGGGAAATCTGTTCGTTAGTGATTTCGTTATTATCGTCTGGGTTTTCGTCGTCGTCTGACTCTTCGTCGTTCGCGGCTAGAACCTTTGAATAGAATTTGGAACATTCAGAAAAATGATTAATTTTGATTCTGGAAAGTGCATCCGCGTTCTTATTGATTTTGCCGGGTTTATAAATTATTTCGTAATCGTACTCTTCTAATTTGAGTCGCCAACGAGCAAGTCTACTTCCTGGATCTTTTATAGAGAATAGCCAGGTGAGTGGTCTGTGGTCGGTGACAAGTTTGAACTTTCTACCGTACAGGTATGGTCTAAAGTGCTTTACACTCCATACTATCGATAAAAGCTCGCGTTCAATCGTTGAATACTTAGTTTCTGCACTGCACAAGGTTCTAGAAGCATAGGCAATGGGTAAATCTTTGCCAATGGGCCCCTGGCTCAGCACTGAGCCGACGGCAAATGCGCTCGCATCAGTGGTTAGGACGAAAGGTTCGTCAAAATTAGGGTAGATTAATATCGGAGTTGTCGTTAATGTTTGTTTCAAATCTTGAAAAGATTTTATACAATCATTGTCGAAGAGAAATGGTATGTCTTTCTGTAAGAGTTTTGTTAAAGGCTTGGTAATCTTGGAGAAATTAGGGATAAAGCGCCTATAATAACCAGCTAAGCCTAGAAATGATTTAATTTCTTTTTGATTTTTTGGTTGAGGGAAATTTAGAATAGCGTCAACTTTCGAAGGATTCGGTTTTACGCCGTCCTTTGTAATGAGATGTCCTAAATAAGCGACTTCTTTGCGGAGAAACTCGCATTTGTCGGGTTGAATTTTGAGATTGGCTTTCTGTAATCTTTTGAAAACTTCTGTTAATCGAGAAATATGCTCGTGAATAGTAGGGGAGTAAACAATAATATCGTCCATATAGACAAGACATCGTTCATTTTGGATACCTAATAAAATGTTATCCATCACTCTTTGAAATGTTGATGGAGCATTCTTAAGTCCAAAAGGCATTCTTACGAATTCAAAATGACCATTTTCAACTGTGAAAGCAGTTTTCTGAATATCTTTCGCATCAATCTCGATTTGGTGAAATCCGGAGGCTAAGTCCAAAGTTGTAAAATATTGACATTTGCCTAATTGATCGAGGAGGTCGGAAATATTGGGTAGCGGGTATTTATCGTCAATAGTCAGTTCGTTAAGTTTTCTGTAGTCCACTACAACTCGCCATTTTTGTTTACCGGAGGCGTCGAGTTTTTTAGGTACAACCCAAACTGGAGAGGACCAGGGAGAAATCGAAGGTCTAATGATGCCTTGATCAAGCATATTAGAGACTTGTGTTTTGACTTCCTCTTTATGAATATGAGGGTAGCGATATGATTTTGTAAAAACCGGTTTTGAATCGTTCGTGTCAATGGAATGCTTAATTTCGTTAGTAAAAGTTAAATTGTCTCCTTCCAAATAGAATATATCTTGAAAGTCTAAACAAAGCTGCGTTACTATTTCGGCCTCTTCTTCGTTTAGATGATCCAAGCGCAATTCGTTCCTAATTTCGAAGGATCTGTCCGTCTGTAGGTGTGAGTCAGAATTTTGAGTGTTTAAATTGAAAATTGATTTGAATTTTTGTACTGGCTCTAGTTTTATGTTAGAAAAATTTACCGTTTTTGGTATTGCATTCGCATTTATAATTGAGGTTAAAAATTCTCCATTGTTATTGATTTTGACAATAGCATTTGGTAAGCGTACTTTCTCGTTTTCCTGAGCTAACAGTATAGCTTCGGTATTTTGCAAATTACATTTTAATTTACAGATTTTTTCCATGCGAGGTTCGATAGAAATTAAATTTTTGATGTTGCTTAAATTTGGGTTTTGGTTTCTGATGTTACTAGTTGGTTGTACAGGTAAATTTACTGTAGTTTCTTCCGTGACTTTAAATAATGGTACGTTTTTAAAATTCGTGACTAGTTGTTTGTTTTTAAAGTCTACTTGGCATTCGTAATGTTCTAGAAAATCTGCGCCTAGTAGTCCGTCAAAATCTATATCTAGATTATAGATATAAACTTTGTGTGACTCATCTGAAAAGGGGATGAGAACAGATTCGTTGATATAAATTTTTTGATCAGTAATGCCCTGTATAATTACATTTTCAGGAGATCTACGTCTATAATTTTCAGCTGTTTTAGGTTTAAAAATTGAAATTCCTGCACCTGTGTCTATCAAAATTTTAAATTTGCCAGTTGCGTCTTTGATGTAATAAAGATTTTTTGAATTTACGGTTAATAAGGTGTGAGAAAGCGTATTTACATGAACGTTTGTTCTGGGAAGTTCAGCATTGGATCGAAACTGTCGTTGAGATTCATTGTTTGTATTTGGTTTGATATTTGGTCGAATTGGTCTATTTGTTGTGTTGGAGTATCCGTGGGGTACTCCGGATCTAAGCGAAAATCCTGAGGATTAGCAGTATAATCCTCCTGTAGTGTTTGAGAATTAGCAGTATAATTCTCGTACTGCTCATATTGAGAATTAGCCGTATAATTGTCTGAAAAGTTTTGAGCGTTGCCTGAATCGTAATTTTCACAACTATCATTTTGATAATCGGGCGAGTAGTCATTATATTGATTATAGTTACATTGATTGTCATAATTGTCATAAGGTTCGTAATTCAAATGATGAGCTTTTTGCTGGTTAAAGCGATTAAAATTTGGGTTAGGTTGGATAGCTGATGGTCGCTGTTGCATAAAATTAGGGTTCGGCCTTATGGCTGAGGGCCTGTTTTGCTGTGATTGATTTGGCTGATTATTTTGAGGGAATGTCCTCTGACTAAATTGATTATTACTAGGTTGTGCGAAGTTTTGATGAGAAAAATTTTGTGAGTTTGGGTTTCCTTGGAAACTTGGTCTCTGGAAGTTTTGAGACTGTTGCCTTGTGCGGCATTCGCTTATTACATGTCCATTCCGTTTACAGAAGGAACAAAACTTTTGTTGCAAATTGGGACCTTGTGGTCGCTTTTGTTGAATTACTGGATTTTTGACTGGACTATTTTTTGGGAATTTTTGCTGTTCAAAATAAGAGAGTTGTAGCTCTCTACGAATTCTAATAATCGCATTCATTATAGAAGGAGGGTTACTGGCACGTATTATTCTGCCTAGATTTGGTTCTAGACCCGTTAACAAATTATTTAATGTCATAGTTTCAATCAGGTTTGTTTGCGCGGTTCTTTGCTCCGAAGTTAAATTTTGTTTTTGCACTGCAGCGTGCATTTTCGCATTGTGCGTTTGTAAACGCGAAACAAATGTTAAGGCAGATTCACTAGGTAATTGGTGAATTCGTTGTAGGTCCTGAATTAGGGACGTTAAATCTCGGGAGTCTCCGAAGTGAGTTTCTAGTAGTGCCTTTATTTCTGGCCATGTGCTAGGGTTGCGTGAATTTATAAGTTCGGCGGCTCTGCCTTTTAATTTATTTTTGATGTGCATGGTTAATAGAATTTTTTGGTCATGAATTGCCATACTTTGTGCACAGGAACACGAGTTTAGGAATGTCTGTAAATTTATGGCGTTGCCATCGAATTCTGGTATTAGTGAAAAAATTTCAGAGAGCTTGTAAGGCTCAATTTGTTGTGGTTGTTGTTGTTGTTGTTCGGCTGGTGCCGGTGGCACTGGTTGAACAGTCTCTGGTTGAGCTCTATCAGGCATTTTGCTTTTTTATTTAGAGATTTTTGAACTAAAATTGGTTACGTATCAGCAGTATGATACAGAAATTAAATTAAAATTAGCTTGTTTTGTTACGTCGTAAATGAATTGTGTATTAACTGTATAATACACAGTCGTTTCGTGAATACGAAAATAAATAACTTAAAATTAAAATTGTTGCGTTGTAGCTTGTATAGGATTTGTTTGATAACAGAATTGGCTTTGTTTGCCGAGTGTATTAGCGGTATAATACACGTAAATAATTGTGATAAATAATAATTGTAAAAATGAAAAATAAAATAACGAGATGATTCTTAAAAATGACTTACATTAATTTCATCTCCATGAGTAGGTTCTTCGTCCGTCAAGGGATTGGGATCCGCCACCACCAGTGAGGAAGGTCTCCTTGTTCTAATAGATGTACACGCACTAGTTAGGCACCTTTTGCAGATGTTCCCCTTGTTCTCTTACGCTTCACTACCAGTTAGGCTTCTTGTTCTGATGATGTTTACGGATCCTACCGACTGCGCCAATGTTAGATCACGGTTCACATGAGTGACTTTTTAAAAAGATTTATTTACTTAAGTGGAGCCAACGTTGGCTCTTGGAGAAGGAATATTACAATAATTAGAAGTGTTTCATTCTAAGTGAGTTTAATAACTGATTCAACAAAGCGTGTTTAGTCATATTTATAACATACAGAACCTGAGTAAGCAAAATATATAACAAAGGAATTGCAGTTCTGCAGTCTGCACAAGTTATGAGAAACAAAGGTGTAATATGATATCTTGAAGATAAGCAATTAATAAGAGAAGCTGTTATCGTGAAATACGATATACCTGTGAAGGTTTATTATGGCTAAGTCGCAATAAGATAGCGTGTAATATTATATAACATATATATATATATATATATATATACTTATATCAATTAATGACAAAATATGCCCTCTATGACCTGTTGTTAAGGCCATCAATATAACCAATTTATACTATAGTTGTTCCAGGCGCGAGGATGCTATTTCGATAAAAACTCTATTTTCGAGTTTCGGAATTCCATGTAAAGGGTATTTGGATTTTGGAGACCGTGTATTTTATACACCCTTCAACAAACAATTGATTACTATATTATCGTTCTTATTTATGGGATTGAAAATGAAATTAATAGCCGACCTGCATTAATTGCCATCTTGTAGCATCTCGGTTAAGAATTGCATGTACAAGTATGTGTTATTAAAATTATATTCATAAGGATGAACTTTTTTTTTTTTTTCACTCACAGAATGTACAATATTTTTTACAAGTTGAATATTGTTTCAGTGAACTATCTGTAAGGGAAGCAATTAGAGTAGGAATTGATGTTGTTAATATTCTTTTATTCAATAAAGCTATCTGGGTAATTTTTCTGCGGCGAAGAAAATTTTTCTGAAATGAGAAATGAGTAGATATATTTCTGGTTTAAAATATTTGGCTCCCCAGTAAAAATTCTTTTGTTTCTGAAACATTTATGAAATAGACTCATTTATTTAACATGTACTACCTCGTTCAGGTTTCTAATGAAAAATTTATGAAATATATCAAAAATATATTTCAATTGATGTATATTAGATGTTCTTTGAAATGTTTCATATATATTTCGTGTTTACTATAATAACTGTAATATATAATAACACACAGGATACCAAGCTGATAGTCCAATAAAAGGCGACAACTATGCTTAGATCTTTTTCTTGTATTATTTTTCCAATACGTTATTGGAAAAAGAGGGGAAGCATAAAAATAGTATTCTTTCCATTTTGAAGTAAATGCATCTACAGACAAGAAATCCGGCTCGGGAAACCATGAAATGTATTTATCATACTTCTTATTAATACGACGTGTTATCAATAAATCTATTCCTGATTTCTTCAATTTATTTGATATTAAGTTGATACTCTGTGTCTATTCATATTACTCAAGACTCCTTGTCCGCATCTTACTATAGTTCAATATGTTGTAAGTTGCATAAACTAATAAACATATGAACATAAATACATAAATCCATCACATACAGTAGACAACCCCCCCACAAGTCCAAAGCCAAGGCTGTCCGGAAGGGGTTACACATTTGAAAAAAAAAAATACAGACACATCTCCATACTCACCGACATTATTAGTGACGGGGCTTGGGCTGGGAGTCGACCAAGTATAATGTAGGTAGTGCGACCAACATATTCGCTACATGATACACTTTAGCCTGTAATTTTTATAAAGTACGCACCAATACCACAAGTCTCTTAAGGCTTCGCTTAAATAATTAAATTTGACGCTTCCTTCCCCAGTTACCGAAGAAATCGCTGTTGTATTATCAAATCTTGAAAGTAAAGTATTCACATGTTTTTTATTTTTTTAACAAATGATTTCAATGCATAGAAAGCTGCTTTGATTTCTAAAAATTTAATATGCATAGATTTTTTTTTTTTTTTCAATCGTAGTCCCTTAAAAAAACTACTTCAGCCTATCAAAGACCTATCAGAGAATATTTCTAAACCAAAATTTTTCAGCTTAATGTCTTGTCCATCTCCAATATTGCGTATTAAGAATTAAGCATTTCAGAGCTATAATTTTTATAGTTTCCTCTTAATGCTTTATTTTCTCGAAGGACTTGATATGATTAATACCAAATTTTGTGACGGGGTAAGCAGAAACCAAACTATTAACTAATTTTGCAAATTCGCGGATGGTTGTTACGTGGAATTTCTCTTTGTGATTTTTTAACTATTGTGATTTTATCTTCAGGTAAATTTAGTCATCTTAATTGTAATATATATATATATATATATATATATATATATAAAACTAAAAAAAAATATATATTTTGACTGTTGAGGTTCTAAGTAACTTTGCATATGTTTGTATTCGTTTAACATTCCAATTAAGTATGCGCTATGATTGAAAAGTCGTTCAAATAGAATAGGTACACAAATAATTTCAATCATTCTGAAGGTTTTTTTTTTTTTAATTGACTTAAGCAATTTAGTAAAGAGAAATAGTGCCATATTTAACCCAACTGGGTTACACTGAAATAATGTATCATTAGATCAAAATTTGAGATATTTTTTATCTTTTTTTCTAATAGGAACAAGAAAATAAGAGTCTTTTAGAATAAAGCTTGTTTGGCTGACATTTGCTTACAGCACCTATCTCTAAGAGAGTTCCTGGATGGCGTTTTTGTAATTTTTAAATTGTTATCAGGAATATAAACTTTAGGGTCCCCTGATTGAACAGGTTTACTATGAAATTATATTTTAATTCGTTTTACCCAGCAAATGTCCACTTGGTTCATGGTAACATTTTTCTACTTGGCAATGAGTTTAGCTAGAGAGCCTGCATAATTCGTTACCTGGGATGTTGGAACCTTTAGTTGCGGTGATATTGCACCTTCTTCTGCCCTGTTTACTTGAATCGATCCCTGAATGTATCCTCTATTTCTATTTGAGTCTTGTTTTATGTTGAGGTTGCCTATAGTAATGATGAAATAAAACTATCAACTATACTATTATCAAGAGTTATGTGCAGATTGTAGATTGTTTTAGTGATGGATAAAAGCAGTTATTTTTTAATAACAGTTTAAACTGCTACTGCCATTTTGAAATAACTGTTTAAAATAATAGTACAAAAATAACAGTTTAAAAATAACAGATCGCTGAGAAGTACTGGCATGCGCATACCGCAGCGTGCAGTTTGCAAATGTTATTTCAGAGACGTTATTTTATACATCATGCTGCTGTCACAGCTGCTTATTTGTTATTTTCTCACATGTTATTTTCGAACAGCAATAACAGTCTGTTAATGCTATTTACAAATAACAGTTATAAATTAACAGGTTGTTAAATAGCAGCTCATCTCTAGATTGTTTAAGGGGTCGCTTGGTCCTGAGTTAAAGCTGTACACAGTACATTAAAAATTTTGTAAAAATCTTTATGAAAATAAACAAATTCGGTTTCCGAACGTCAGCAAAATACATTATTTTTATTATTTCTGTTCTAATTCATCATTTGCTAGAAAACGCCTGTTCCTTTGACCTAAAACTCACAGGCGTAGAGTATTGTTTTTCAGTAAAATACTGGATAATTATTGTATTATTTTGTAGATTTTACGGACAATGTTTCTATAAAAAAAAATACATATGGCAGATAATTCCAGTAAGAAAACAGAATAATCTCCAAATTGTTATCAGATTTATATTTTGGAGAAAGATTTTAATAAATTAGGAGCATCGCATGTTGCTCAGACTATTTTATGTTGGAACGCCTCTTACGTATTTCCAGTGCGTATGCATGAAAATCAGGATAGAGAATGGTTTTTATATGACAATGTACCAAGCTAGGCGGGAGCAACGCATGTTGTCCAGAACTATTTATTTGTAACGCGTGTTACATAGTTCAGGTGCCTATGAAAATAAAGAGCAACGAGTGTTGTTTTGGAACTATTTATATTATAACGCGTGTTATATAGTTCAGGTACCTATCAAAATAAGGAGCAATGCATGTTGTCTAAGCACTGTTTTAAATTCTGTCATGTAGGTCAATATATATCTGATCCAATATTGAGAATTTTTATTTTGAAATAAAACGTATATTGAATTCCTACCTGAACTATTGGAATCGGGTGACTCTGAATCGCTCGATCTCAATTTGTCTAGTTTCTTTTTCAACTGTATGTATTTACGCTTTTTTCCTGAATTAGGCGATACACTTTTCCTAAATTAGGCGATACACTTTTCCATTTTGACATTATTACCTTTCACTCACTAATATTTTACTTAAAACTATTCACTTTAAATAAGTAAAACCGAACAATAAATTAACGTTCACTTGATGAGCACGAAAAACGGAATGAAGTCTGGGTGCGATAAGGCCAGCCCAGTGTGATAAGTTTTTCTTTCTTTGAACGTTCGTGCTGATGAGTGAGTCAGACGGAAACTACAGGGTGTATATATATTTGTAATTATATCGAGGACAAGCGAAGGAAAATTAATATTTTCTACACTTATTAAAATTTGACCTCTCTTAAAAATTTAACACTAACTTATTGTTTCGTTTTTGATATAGAGCGAGTTAAACAAAAAATATTAGTTTTATTTTATTTTTAATTATTCATCCAAATAGACTCCGAGAACGAGATAAATGACCCGCGATAACTAATGACGATGTTCAACATATATTAGCTATGCTGGATAATTTTATAAAAGTGTTATGCTCTTGCAAGTGATACGATGAAATAAATATGATGCCATTATAATAGTCTGTTTAGCAAAAAACCCGGGAATAATTTCTGCAAGGAATTTTATGTTTGTATACTATAGATAGGGTTGACACAATAATTACTTCAAGTTTTCCATAAAAATATCGTGACCGCTACGACCGCCATGTTGGAAAAATGACAGTCAAAATAGGTTTTCCTCAATTATCTCCGTTCCTGTTAGTTCTATCCTAAAATTAGGTTTTGCCAATTTTGTAGAAAATGAAGAATGCTGCAATCATTGTTTAAACTATTTTTCTCTATTGTTTATATTTTACGATTTACAGCCGTTAGAATGTCGAAAATTTGTGCTTCGCTGCACATTTTTGCAATTATCTCTGTCCTCGTTTCTCATCCTATGTAGCAATTAGTGATTATCAATATTTTAGATTACAAAATTTCCCAATACGTTTGTTTAAACGATTTTCTTTCACGGTGGAATGTTTTATAATTACAGCAGCTCGAAATTTAAAAAATTATGAAACTTTCGAGCTGCTGTAACTTGTAAATAATTGATAGTGCAAAATAATTGTTTAAACAACAATTTTAGTAAATTTTATAATCTACAATATTGATAATAGCTAAATATTATATGGGAGCAATGAAGAATAAATTTTCATCATATTTTTAGGTG
The DNA here is from genome assembly GCA_936432065.2 of Rutpela maculata. Taxonomy (NCBI): domain Eukaryota; kingdom Metazoa; phylum Arthropoda; class Insecta; order Coleoptera; family Cerambycidae; genus Rutpela; species Rutpela maculata. The sequence goes on from OW386289.2 coordinate 69,858,175, forward strand.
TGTGTAAATCGTATAAAGTATTAGCAATAAGAAAAACCACTGCCCAATTAATCACTACTTCCACATCTAGATTTTCTATCCAAAAGTCTCTCACAACGAAAAAAATGTGTATGTGGAAATAATTGTTTATCGAACTTTAACAATATAATATTTGAAATCGTCTACCCCAAAAACTCATAAAACGATATGCCACATCGGTAGTGGAGGTGAGGGTGGTGGGGGTGGATAAAGTAAAAAAAAATTGAGGCATTTAATTCTTGTACACACACTAAATGACAAATTTATTTTTTTCACACTCTTTAATAATGGGGTCTGGGTTGGTAATGGAGGTGGCTAATGCCAAAAAATTTTTTGAGACCTTAGCTTCTCTTATACATACTAAATACCAATTTTATGGACCAAGTAAAATTGCTTTTATCAGGGAAACTGAACGCTGACAAGGTGAGCGAAATTAGAGCACAGCTGGGTGTGCAATATGAATATGGCAGAGATAAATAATTATAGAAATTATAGATAATTTGAGATATTCCTAAAATACCTACTTGCTAAAAGTTTTATACTGCAAAAAATGATCTGAAATTCAACCAATAAGTAGAAAAAATCTTATACGAGACATACACTGGTCTCTATATATTTTAAATTGAATATCATCATGTATTTCTTCTTTTTTTTTAGGTCAAGCTGCAAATGAAATTTTAAATTCTAATAAGGCTGAATTTATCCCAATCATTATACCATTTATCCAAAGGAAGGCCTCTGATATTTTATTAGATATAGCGAACAAAATAACGCAAAATGTCGATTACGATGAAATATTCCCCGAAAAATAAAATCTGATAATATTTGTATTGTATGTTGTATATTTTATAAAAAAATGTTAAATTTATTGTAAACAAAAATAATTGTGCCTACCTATATAAATAAATAATACTAAGGTGTTTAATGAATCAATTGCCTAACTAAATTAAATTAGCTGTAGTTCACTTCCTCCAAGCTAGGTTGACACTACACCGAGAAAATTTTTTCACCATCATAACGAAAAAATAAGCTGTAGTAGCAGAAAACTCTAATAACACAGTGTAGTACTGTGCTGTGGCAGAAAATTTTGATTTGCTGGCAGTCTTTACAACCACAGTATACTTATTTCATAAAAAATAACTTTTCTGATCCAGGAAGATAACATTGCTACTATTGTTAAGGAGCAATTGCTGTTGTTGGCAAAATATATTTCTGTCAGTGTAAAGTAACTTGCAAGGAATATAAATTGACTTCACTACCACAAAAAAGAGACTTGAAGTCACTGTAGATTGATTTGCCTATAGTCGTAAAGTAGTTTACTGTTACTATAAAATAACTTTGCTAGCATTATAAAATAGTTTTGCTACCCTAGTAAGATTTTTATTGCCATTATAGAGGGTGTTTCAGGATTAACCGGTCAAATTGAATATGAAAAATATTTCCTATGGAGGTATAGTAGGTATCCAAAAATGCCTCATGAAGGAGTTATACCATTTCAAAATTTTTTGCTGCCTTTTTTGTGGTATAATTCTTCAACGTTGCATTTCTGAACATACCTTCATACATAAAGGATTTTTTTTCATATTTTGGAGTGTCCCATCCAAATGTAAAATTTGATGGTTAATCCTGAAAAGCCTGTACAAGGTCATATAAATTAAATAGACAAAATTAGCTAGGTGCATGATTCATTTTTTCAGGACAAGGAAAAAGTGGTTTTATAAACACAAATGTTTTTTAATGTCCTAGTCGTTTATTTAAAAATACATTGCTGTATATAATGCAAAAAGAGAAATAAAACCAGTTTAACATTTATTAACCTATAGGCATCTACTGAAAATGCAACTCTATATGTCAGTGATTTCCACAACAAAAGAAAAGAAATGCTTTTTGAAACAACATTTTGATAAATAAATAATATGTAATTGAGGAGTTTCCGGTAGAAGGGGGCTAAGTGCCGAAAGTCAAATTTCTAAGTTATTGCAATCAAAAATTTCTACATACCACCTACCGAGGGGTCAACCGCGGAGGAAATCTGGTGTACACCTAGAAGGGAGTCCGAGGAAGTCCCAAGGAAGTCCGGGGAAGTCCGAGGAAATCCCAAGAAATCTTAGGAAATCTGAAGGAAATCCGAGGAAGTCCGAGGAAATCTCAGGAAATCTTGCTTTCAGTGATTTTTTGTTCTCTCCAAAACTATGGGCTTTAGGCATGTTATATGAGGTTTCTTTGTTTGTCTAGTTGTTCCCCAGTTGCTTTTAGTATTTATGTTAAGTTTCTTTAAATTTTTAATATTTATATACAGTGTGGCCCATTTCAAGTGGAACACCTTCGTGGCCAATTTCAACCAAATTTGGATCGGTATCAAAGATCTTTAATATTTCTTTTTCAGTAAAACAAAACTTATTTCAGTCAGTGGCGTGTATTTTTATTAAGAAGAAAAGGGTCGATTTTTCGAGAAATCATATTAGGCATTTTTTTTGTTGAAAAACTAATGCAATAATATTGATCAGCATAAATAAATATTATTATAGATGCGTAATTAAATTTTGGCAAAAAATACATTCTATTCCTGTATAGAATAATAATAATATAATAATTTTTTTTATGTAATTTTTCATAAAAATACATAATGTTGGCTCATAAAAGTAGAGACAAAATTTACAGAAAATTTTATGCTCTACAACTGTACTCTCTTGATATTTTTCATCAAAATCTCGACCAAAATGCACAGTTTTTCCTCAAAATAGATAAAAAGGCGAAAAAGACGCTAAAATTCATATATATGTATTATACAACTATTAATTTGAGTTTTCATGGGATTTCAATAGTAGTCAACCCAAAAAAGTTACAATATACTTACTAAACTAAACTTCCTAATACAATAGATTTCATATAATTTACATTAAAATCCATTGTAAGATTAAAATCCATTGCAAGTATATACACATTGTATTTTAGAGAACCCTCTTATTCCCATAGAAGTATAAAAGTCTTATAATAGACCTCAAGCGAGAAATATACAATACAATCTCACAGAATCTATAAAATTTTCGTGTTTCAAACGCCATAAAAACTTATAAATACTTATATATAGGCGTCGTACTGAGAATTTAATATCTTTCTCAAATAAAAACCCATAAAACTTCGCAATTTAATTACCATAAATACTTATAAAATATAGGTACTGATAGACTTCATTCAGGGAATTTACTTTAAAACCCCATTGCATATCCTCATAGAATTTTATAAAAACTTTGGGTTTATTATTAAAACGTGCAAGTGTTGATAGACTTCAGGCAAGGAATGTATATTCAAAACACATTTCAAATACTTCAAAAACTTAGACACATCTGAGCCTATAAAATCTTCGTATTTCAATCACCATATAAGAACTTACAAATACTGATAGGCCTCGTATGGAAAATTATATTCATTAAAAATACTTTTCAAATACATATAAAATATCTATAACATATCTTCATATTTCAATTGCCGTGAAAACGTATAACTACTGATAGACTCCATATAGGGAATTTACATTAAAAACCCATTGTAAGCAGCAAATCTTATAAAAACTTCGTATTTCCTATTAATATATGCAAATGCTGATAGACCTCAGGCAAGGAATTTACATTAAAGAAACCTCTCAATTAGCCACATCAAACCACATTCAGAACTTATAAAAAACTTCGTATTTAAATACTATACAAACTTAAATATACTAATACATATAACTACTGATAGACTCAATATAGGTAATTTACGTTAAAAACCCATTGTATGCAGCAAATATTATAAAAACTTCGCATTTCCTATCAATATATGGACGCCAATATTCTTGGCTAAAGATGTCGGTCTCGGATGTCTGGGGCCGGGCAGGACTATTGCCCTTTACCCCAGTACATCGCTGTAGACCGGGGACCAGCCTCGTGCAGGGCGGGCGAACTTACTTTACGTCGGCCCCACTCACAATTGTGAGCGGTGCAGACGATTTCGGTCCACCTCCCTGGGTCCTGGCTCGTTGGACCTTGCTGGCTAAGGCCTCTTCTGGCGTTCTTCTTTCTTCGTCTTCTGCTCTTCGCCAGCTTGTTTGCCCCCCGGGGGGTAGTCATCGGTCTGTTGGGTGTTTTGGGTTTGTGGCGGGAGTGACTGCCGGTACACAAGATGCCAAGAGGCATCCTGTCGTCGGTAGGGTAAGGATGAGCTGTGTAGCTCGAGGAAGGGCAGACCTAACTGCTTTAGTAGCATTTTTGGTCTGCCCGGAGCTAGGGGGACTACAGATACTGGACGGTTGTTTGTCCGGTACCCGCAGGGTCTTGGGTGGGTGGTTGGGTATCGTCATGTCTCTTCCGTGGGGGTGGGTCGTCGGTTGGTGGTATGCTTCTCATACTCACCCGTTATCCAGGAGCTGCACCTTCGGCCGCTTGTGCCTCGGAGCATCTGCTGGGTCATAGTCAGTTGCCTCCCTGACTAGTGGGTTCCCATGCTCCTCGGCAAGGGCGTACATCTTTCTGGCTCTCTGCTTGATGATCTCAGTGACCGGGGTGTATTCCAGGTCCCTGTAGATGTCCTCGTTGCGGATGAACCAGGGTGCATCGACTGCCGTTCTGAGGGCGACGTTCTCCACTCTCTGGATCTGCTGGAGGTAGCTCTTTGCTTGGTAGCCCCAAGCTACCGAAGCATACGTCAGCTGAGGCCGGATGAGGGACCTGATAAGCGTGAGCTTGTTCCTCAGGTTGAGTCTGCTCTGTCTACCCGTCATCGGGTAGATTAAGGCTCTCGTCCTCCTGGCCTTCTTGACGATGGCCTCCGTGTTCAGTCTCCATGTTAGGCCTTTGTCTATGACCACGCCAAGGTAGTTGGCGGAGTCGTGCCATTGGATGTCATCACCAAACATAGAAACGTGACCTGTGGGGTTTTGTTTTCTTACCTTCTTGAAGAGTACCGCCTTGCTCTTCTCGGCGTTGACGGCTACCTTCCATCTGTTGCACCAGTCCTCTAGGAGGGTGGCCGCCTCCTGGAGGTTTCTGGTGGCTAGCCTGGCACTCCAGGATCTGGCAGTCAGGACTGTGTCATCGGCGTAGAGGGCCATGGAGGTCCTCTCTGTCCGGGGTAGATCGGATGTGAAGATGGAGAACAAGTGGGGGGACAGCACTGAGCCTTGGGGGACTCCTGCCTCCATTGTTCTGTACGTGGACACCTTGTCCACGATCTTCACCCTCATCTGTGGAGGTACGATCTCACTAGCTTGACGAGTGCAATGGGGTAACCCATACTCATCATTTTGGCTAGGAGACCGTCATGCCAGACCCTGTCGAAGGCTTTGGCAACGTCCAGGAACAGCGCTGCCGTGACCTGTCGTTGGTTGAACCTCTTTGTGACCTCCTCGGTGAGGCGGAGCACTTGGAGTTCGGTGGAGTGCCCTGTCCTGAAGGCGAACTGCTCGTCTGGGAGGACTTCCAGCTCTTCGGTCTTCTCGGCTATCCTCTTGAGTATGACTCGTTCGGCTACCTTACTCATCGCTGGGAGTAGACTGATTGGCCTGTAAGAGGAAGGAAACATTAGGTTCTTACCTGGCTTTGGGATGACTATGACGTCGGCCTTTTTCCACCTGGAAGGGAAGTGTCTCAACCTCAACATTGCGTTGATGATGTTGACCATCGCCGCTACTCCTTTCCGGGGCAGCTTTTTGAGGGCGATGTTCCCAATGCCATCACATCCTGGAGCTTTCCTGGGTTTTAGGCTCCTTAGGATCTCCTTGACCCCCTCGGGGGTGGTCGGGGGGATGTGGTCTTCATCTGGCAGACGGTTCATCCTACGTACCCTGCGCCTCACGTCGTCCTCCCAGTCCTCGTCCTCATCATCGAGTTGGTTTTCTCTACACTGCAGTTCCAAGCTGTCGGCAAAAGCCTCGGCTTTTTCCTGGCGAGTGTAGACAACACCATTCTCTCCGTGGATCGGGGGCATGGGAGTCCGCCGGTTTCGCAGGGCCCGTTGGGTGGTCCAGATGCTCCTGTCCTGCGTGTCCAGGGATTCCAGGTGGCGTTGCCACCCTTCTTGTCTGTGTTCCTGAAGGGCGGCCTTGACTCTCCGGCTCAGGGTGTTGTAGTATCTCCTGTCCTCCGGGAGTCGGGTTCTCTGGGCCCGTCTCTTGGCACTTCGTCTGTCCCGTATCAGCTGCCTGGTTTCCTCTGGGAGGTTGGCCAGGGGAGCTGGTGCTCGCCTTGTTTCCGTCTCGGTGGTACTTACCCTTAGTGCCGCCTGGATCTGGTCCTCCAGGGAGGTGATGGCCCTCTCCACGTCTGCCTCGGTTTCGAGTCTGGGAATGTGTGCGATGTTCCTCTGCAGTTCTGCACGGAACACTTCCCAGTCCGTCCTCCTTTTGATGAATGTTGTCGTGTTCTCACCGTCCTTTTCTCCTAGTTCTAGGAGAATGGGGCTGTGATCGGTGGAACCATCCATCATGGCGGTGATTTCGGCTTCGAGGGGGATCTCCTTCAGCATCGCAATGTCCAGGACGTCCGGCCTCCCAACACCTTTGTCATGGGTCGGTCCCTCCGGGCCAACGACCAGCAGGTTGCCATCGTGTCGTCCCAGGAATCGCAGTAGCTCTCGTCCTCGAGTGTTTGTAATCCTACTGTGCCATTCCGGGGACTTGGCGTTGAAGTCGCCGATGGCAACCGTCTGGGTCCCTGGGGGAAGAACCAAGTCCAGGTCTGCGTCTAGCAGCATGTTGTTGGGTGGCTGGTAGCAAGAGACCACTCTGATGTCGCCATTTCGTGCCGTGGACACTACTATGGCTGTGGCCTGCAGGTTCTCCGTCTCTGGGAGTAGGATCGGGTGGTGTGCGATGCTCGTCTTCACTAGCAGGGCTACTCCTCTCATTACTCGTCTGTATGGCCCGGTCCAGTCCTTCCTGTATACGTGGTAGCCTGGGAAGTTGATAGCCTGGTCTGGTCGCAGCTTCGTTTCCTGCAGTGCCATGATGTCTATGTCACCCCTGGCAGGAGTTCCTCTACCTCGAGTTTTCTCTCGCAGTCCGTTGACATTCCACGATGCGACCTGCAGGAACCCTGGTTTGACCTGAAACAACATTATACATTAGTAAATGCTGGCATTTGTGCAAAAAATGCGCTCATTGCTGAGCACATCTGTTGCATTTGTGCAAGCACCGCGGTGAGGTTTTGGGCCTCAGCGGGTGCCTGCTGCCTGGGGGCTGGGCCTGGGTTCTGTCCCTTCCCTGCCTTGCCCTGAGCTACCCTGGCGTAGCTCAGGCCTCCAGTTGTGGGTGTTGCCTTTTTAGGGGCAGCACCGGACTGGGTTGGCTTGGCTGCGGGGGCTGGTTTCGCCGCCGTCTTCTTGGGGTACTTGGGGCACCCTCTGTAACTGGCTGGATGTGCCCCCTGGCAGTTGGCACACTTCGCCGGTACATTTCGGGGCTTCTCGCAGTCCCCGGAGTGGTGTGGTTCAGCGCACTTCACACACTTGGCCTGTGCGGTGCATCTCCCCTGGGCATGGCCGAATCGCTGACAGCGGTGACACTGTGCGATTGCCAGGGCGGCTTTCTGCCTCTCAGTGCAGACCACCAGTGAACAGCAGCGGTTCTAAAGTTATATTTGATTAAATCTTAAATTTCTAAATTTCTTTTTTTTTTTAGTTTTTTTCTTATATCTTCGGTCTCGACCAATAGAGAGTGTCGTCAATTTTGATTTCCTATGTAAAATAACATGCTTTAATAAGTAGTGAAGGTCCCATCTGGTTATACTTCAGTATTGGGTAGGTCAAGAAAGAGAAGGCTTTTCGCGCTCTGCCCGACGGGCTAATAGGGAATTTACATTAAAAACCCATTGTACGCAGCAAATCTTATAAAAACTTCGTATTTCCTATTAATATATGCAAATGCTGATAGACCTCAGGTAAGGAATTTATATTAAAAACACATCTCAAATAGCCACATCAAACCACATTCAGAACTTATAAAAAACGTATTTCAAATAATATAAAAGCTTAAATATACTAATACATATAACTACTGACAGACTCCATATAGGTAATTTACATTAAAAACCCATTGTACCCAGCAAATATTATAAAAACTTCGCATTTCCTATTAGTATATGCAAATGCTGATAGACCTCAGGCAACCCAAGTAGCACAATTAATTCCTCAAGATATCCCAAGGATAAAAATTTAGGAATTAGTAAATATCTTCTAGAGTTCCCTAAGATGGGCAAATGTCAGCATATCAGTATTAAATAGTACTTTCCATGGTAATCAAAAAAAGCTATTAGTATAGAATCCTGTGAGCAGCCTATTGCGTACCTATAGAATTCCCATAGTAATCTTTAGGATATCTTATCGCTTGCCAATATAAATGGTCCCGGGGACATCTTTTTAGGATTTCTGTTAGATGTACCGCATCGATCCTGCAAACCGATTTAATTTCTGTAGTAATCTTTCGGGTACTTTATCGCTTACCAATATAAACGGTACCTACTGAAAACATCTTTATTAGAGGTGGGTGTACTCGTATGATTCGTATCATTGATACGAATTCTTGCAGTGGTACGAATCCCACAAAAATGAAAGATTCGTACATTTCGTATCACCGATACGATTGATACATTTCGTATCAGCGATACGATTGGTACGAATATGGAATTTCGGTACCGGTATTGCGATGCGATACTGGGCCAGCTGTATAAGGTTAAACTTCAAACGGTGGATGGGGACCGCGCGTTTAAACTGGAGATTTCAGATTTTAAAATACTCATAATCTCATAATTGAAAAAATTCCCTGCTTTTATACGTAATATTGTTAAATAAACGCTATCTATCTAGCTTTTTACTGATGTCTAATGACGACGACGAAATTATTGATGGAATAGAAGGTGCTCGAAGTCCTAGAAGTTTACACTGTATGGTTAATATAACATTATAATACTCTGGCCCTAACTAACACCACATATAATATTCTATAATCTATGCTGAACACTGTGGAGTGGAAGTGTGGGTACGAATAGTACGAACGAATAGTACGAATCAGTACATGATACTGTTTCGTATCATGGAATCAGTAGTACGAAACATACGAATAGTACGAATTGTACGAATCAGTACATGATACTGTTTAGTATCATGGAATCAGTGATACGAAGTGGTACGAATCGTACGAATCTCTCGATACGAATCTTTTCTTGATACGGATTCATTTGGTACGAATCCTTAAGAAGAGTCGAATCGCCCAACTCTAATCTTTATAGGATGTCTATTAGATGTACCAACACACACTTCTTATAGAATTGCCAGCGGTAGCTGGTGAAATGTTGGTTAATCAAAATCTCAGTATGAGGACATCAGGCCCAAACCAAACCAAAGATTAGAGATCGTTATAAGATTCATCCAAATAAATCGATGATCTCCGAGAGAATTTGAACGTTGCAGTAATGTTATTAATGTTCTATAAATTCATGAGTATAAGATAATGCATGACTGATTATCGTCAGTAGTTTGTACTTGGCGTCATCTAGGAATAATTTCTGTAACAAACTACGCGGTAAGCAAACAAATTTTATGCATTAAAAGAATTTCTTCTTGCGATTTCTATAGGTGTTCTATTAGCGATAATAATAATATTTCCATTTTAATACTTTATTTAATCTCTGTAATACATAGAAAATTGAGCTGTATGGTAATTCCCTTTTAGAACTTCTAGAAGATGTCTACAAGTATTCTGTTAAGGATAATAATACTACCCAGCAAACACTAATAATTGGCACATAAATGGTCATAGGCACCGTCGCCAGCATTATCATAATTGGCACTTTTATGGGGAGCTACAAGCGGACCATTGGCGAAATGTCCCACCGGCCAGCAGCTGGCCATCTTTCAATTTGCCAACAGTGTACAATAATATTTATACAGATTCTACTTTTTTATATAGATACATTCATGGCGCTTTTTACGAAAAAGTACAGCTTTGACATGTAAGTATTTTACTTGATAAAAATGAAGTAATTATTAATGAATAAATATTGTAATATGAATTTGTTTGTTATCATCCATATATTGTATATTGTTTACCATAGCTCCAATTTATTCTCACAAGGGTTGCCTGCAAATTATAATGTTTATTAAGTTATTAAATTCATTTTTACTTACCTGTACCAATGGGCCTTTTCCATGTATTGGAACTTGATGATTATTTTATTTATTAACACCTAATAAATATTGTATATACACATCATATCGTATAATATTTTAATTTTAAATGGATATTTTAAAAATAAAAATATTGTCTAATTCACTCCATATTTCGAACAAATAAACGCGCTCAAATTATGTCATGGGGGAACTCCAATCAAAATTAAACAATTTCTGGATTCATAGGGCATTTGCACGTGACGTCACAGCTAACCTCAAAAATATGTGTTTCTTAAGATTTAAGAGTATTACCCAGCTATTATTAAAATTTCTGCTTGGTTCCCGTATTTTCAACTAAAGTCTAGTTCAGTGTAATGTTTATGAAGTTCTAAATACCTTGTCCTAATAAAATAGGACTCTTTTTGTAGGTTGGAAGTCTAACCTGTAATTAGCAGTCTATTTTTATTAATCAACAATATTGAAAAATTATTTACGTGAATTTTTAAATATTTGCTTGGAGCCAGTACGGTTTCAAGCTAAAAATGCGTATACAAACATTTAAAATGAGGATAAACTTGAAATACTTAAAATTTAAGGTTATGATGCAGCTGCCGTATATGAAAATTAACCGAACCTCTTGATGTTTCTGAATTTTACATCTCGTCTGGAAACCTGCCGATGAGACTATTTCCATCCCAGCAAACAAAACTTATTGATAATTAATTATCTTTTATTTATTTGCTTTTATCATGATTAGAGAATATTATTTAGGTATTATGCAAATCACAACTTACACACTTTTTATTCATTATGAAAATACCTACTTTCTTTATATTGTTGCCCTAATTTGGGCACGCTAATATACTAGTTAGGTAAATACTTTAAAACACTCATTATTGGAGAATCAATCAAAACAACTACTCTTCTAGCTAATACTGACGAAGTATTGAATTACATGATAGAATTCTTAGCATTTTAAAGAGAAAAAAAATATATATTGAAAATACTTAAATCATTTATTCAAATTTAGTCATTCACACTTTTTTATTTAATATGAAATTATCTACTTTATGTATATTGGTGCCTTAATCGGGTCACGCCAATATACTACTTAGGAAAACACTTTAAAACACTCATTATTGGAAAACCAATCAAAACAACTACTCTTCTAGCTAATACTGACGAAGTATTGAATTACATGATAGGATTCCTGGTATCTTAAGGCAAAAAAATATATTGAAAATACTTAAATTATTTATTGAAATTCAGTCATTCACAACAATTATTGAACCGTACATTCTATTTCAACTCTAGAAAAGTTGTACAAGTTTTTTCGAACTTGTTAGTTCTCATCAGTAGAGTATAGAAACATTCATTCATTATTTACAAGCCTATTCTTGATTTATTTTTACAATTAATTATCTTTTATTTATTTGCTTTTATCATGATTAGAGAATATTATTTAGGTATTATGCAAATCACAACTTACACACTTTTTATTCATTATGAAAATACCTACTTTCTGTATATTGTTGCCCTAATCTGGGCACGCTAATATACTAGTTAGGTAAATACTTTAAAACACTCATTATTGGAGAATCAATCAAAACAACTACTCTTCTAGCTAATACTGACGAAGTATTGAATTACATGATAGAATTCTTAGCATTTTAAAGAGAAAAAAAATATATATTGAAAATACTTAAATCATTTATTCAAATTTAGTCATTCACACTTTTTTATTTAATATGAAATTATCTTCTTTATGTATATTGGTGCCTTAATCGGGTCACGCCAATATACTACTTAGGAAAACACTTTAAAACACTCATTATTGGAAAACCAATCAAAACAACTACTCTTCTAGCTAATACTGACGAAGTATTGAATTACATGATAGGATTCCTGGTATCTTAAGGCAAAAAAATATATTGAAAATACTTAAATTATTTATTGAAATTCAGTCATTCACAACAATTATTGAACCGTACATTCTATTTCAACTCTAGAAAAGTTGTACAAGTTTTTTCGAACTTGTTAGTTCTCATCAGTAGAGTATAGAAACATTCATTCATTATTTACAAGCCTATTCTTGATTTATTTTTACAATTAATTATCTTTTATTTATTTGCTTTTATCATGATTAGAGAATATTATTTAGGTATTATGCAAATCACAACTTACACACTTTTTATTCATTATGAAAATACCTACTTTCTGTATATTGTTACCCTAATCTGGGCACGCTAATATACTAGTTAGGTAAATACTTTAAAACACTCATTATTGGAGAATCAATCAAAACAACTACTCTTCTAGCTAATACTGACGAAGTATTGAATTACATGATAGAATTCTTAGCATTTTAAAGAGAAAAAAAATATAAATAAATAAATTTGAATAAATGATTTAAGTATTTTCAATATATATTTTTTTTCTCTTTAAAATGCTAAGAATTCTATCATGTAATTCAATACTTCGTCAGTATTAGCTAGAAGAGTAGTTGTTTTGATTGATTCTCCAATAATGAGTGTTTTAAAGTATTTACCTAACTAGTATATTAGCGTGCCCAGATTAGGGCAACAATATACAGAAAGTAGGTATTTTCATAATGAATAAAAAGTGTGTAAGTTGTGATTTGCATAATACCTAAATAATATTCTCTAATCATGATAAAAGCAAATAAATAAAAGATAATTAATTGTAAAAATAAATCAAGAATAGGCTTGTAAATAATGAATGAATGTTTCTATACTCTACTGATGAGAACAAGTTCGAAAAAACTTGTACAACTTTTCTAGAGTTGAAATAGAATGTACGGTTCAATAATTGTTGTGAATGACTGAATTTCAATAAATAATTAAGTATTTTCAATATATATTTTTGCCTTAAGATACCAGGAATCCTATCATGTAATTCAATACTCGTCAGTATTAGCTAGAAGAGTAGTTGTTTTGATTGGTTTTCCAATAATGAGTGTTTAAAGTGTTTTCCTAAGTAGTATATTGGCGTGACCCGATTAAGGCACCAATATACATAAAGTAGATAATTTCATATTAAATAAAAAAGTGTGAATGACTAAATTTGAATAAATGATTTAAGTATTTTCAATATATAATTTTTTTTTCTCCTTTAAAATGCTAAGAATTCTATCATGTAATTCAATACTTCGTCAGTATTAGCTAGAAGAGTAGTTGTTTTGATTGATTCTCCAATAATGAGTGTTTTAAAGTATTTACCTAACTAGTATATTAGCGTGCCCAGATTAGGGCAACAATATACAGAAAGTAGGTATTTTCATAATGAATAAAAGTGTGTAAGTTGTGATTTGCATAATACCTAAATAATATTCTCAAATACTTATTGATATTATATACCTGGTAGTAATGGGTTACATTAACACTGTTTATTAATGTATGTTAATATTATACATTTGTTATAAATAATAACATAATCAAGTTACAAAAATGTTGTTATGTTTTAGTAATATAATAATATTGTAACATTTAAAGTTCAGCCAATATAACAAAGTTATATAACAATGTATAGTTTAATAATATTTTGTTACATAAGAAACTCTTATCATGATTGTATCACTTAAATAATAAAAATTGTATTACTATTATGTTAAAGTTTCGTAAATTTATATAAAAGCGTTTGGGGGCGGCGGTTCGGGCATTCGGCAGAGACCATTTTCTTCGTGTTTTCATTATGCTAACCCTAAAGAAGCTCAACGTCCCAGCATCGTTGTTGTAGAAACTATAGAAACTGTAGAAACTTGTGCTTTTGGATTTAAATTTAGTTAATATTAGTGATCAATGTGCATTGAAGATAAGCAGGTATATAAAAATATTCATAATTTTTATGTCTATCAAGACTTTCAATTCTAACCTCAAATCAAAATATGGAAGAAAATACATTTAACAAAGATATGAGAACCAAATAATTGTTGAAGAATTAAAAAGCAAAGTCACTTGGTCATTTATCCTGTCACGAATCATCAGTATGTAGAAATTCAATTGAAAATGCAGATAACTAATGCCAATCATAATTTTCCTGAAAATGATATTTTATTGAACTGAAAATGATATTTTTTAAAAAGAATATACCATTAAAAGCAGTTTTTCATCTGAAGTATTCCATATTTCAGTTAAATAAACGACATTTTAAATTAGGTACTTTTGAAGTAACCATCACCATTTTCATTTTCAATGTTCTTATATAACTAAAGCGGAACTTACATTTACGAGTACTCGGATCCGAGTTACACTACTTGTATGAAAACTCGGTCATGTAAACGCCTACTTTGCTTACGAGTAGGCGTTTACATGTCCGAGTTTTCATACAAGTAGTGCGACTCGAATCCGAGTACTCGTAAATGTAAGTTCCTCTTAAAGTTTTCTGAACTAAACTACCTACCTATATTTGACGGTATTGTATTATGTGGCTGAAGACCAAAGTTGGTATACTTTAAGGTGGCCTAATAACTCACAATCCCACCAAAAAATGGCATTAGCCAATGAACAGCTGGTGTGAAATCACACCAGATGCAGGGCCTTATTCAAAATATTGTAAGAATTTGTGTAATGTTAATTAAGCAAAGAACTCGTAACTGGAAGGGGCTCGCAATGACCCACTTTTGAGGTCGGTGGTAATTATCCTCGCATTTTGAGTCACTGTTCTGCATAATGCCCAGGTAGCAGGGTTGACGTCATTATGACGTCTTTTAATGGTGATTTTGCGTCGCCGACGTCATTGTCCCAATAAATGACGTACCAGAGACGTGATATTTATTCGTACTTCTGACGTCATCATGAAGACGTCAAATACACCGTTTTCTTTTAGGTCATTATTTCGACGTCATTAATAAATGACGTACCAGAGACGTGATATTTAATACGTACTTCTGACGTCATCATGAAGACGTCAAATACACGTTTCTTTTAGGTCATTATTTTGACGTCATTAAAATGACGTAAAAAATCATTATAAAAATAAAAATAAATAGAAGGTATTTAGTGACTAGTTCAATTTTTGCCAATAGTAATAATAATTTTGTTTTACTATTTCTAACTAGGTTTACAGCTTTTAAACATATTTAAATAAAGATGTTCAATGGTTCTGTGAGTTAAGTGTTAGGTTGTGGGTCAAAGGGTCCGCGGTTCGATCCCTGCACATTCCAACGCTAACGTACGGACTGCGATGACAGACGCCCAAAAAGTGGATGACTTAGCAACCTATTTTGCTGACATACATAACCCACAAATACCTAACGATCCGGGACACGACCGCATCGAAAATGACATTAACGAACTGATTGGCCGTGACATCCAATTGACGAGACGCGATTTTTAAAAGTCATGGCAAGCCTTCGGAGGGTCGCAGGAATTGTCCGGACTCTACCTAACGACAAGGCCCCGGGGGCAGACTGTATCGAATACAGGCTGCTCAAATATCTTCCGCGGAAAGGCATTGTGCAATTGACGTACATTGTCAACGCGATCCTGCAGCTACAACACTGGCCCAGCGGTGGAAGTGCGCCGTGGTCGTGCCAATACTGAAACCGAACAAGAACCCCAAACTCGCCAGCAGTTATCGACCGATCTCGTTGCTGTCGGCGATCTCCAAGTTGGTGGAGAAGGTCATCTGGTCAGACTAGACGCTGCCCAGGATGAACTCCACATCGACGATGAGTGTCAGTTCGGTTTCAGAAAGGGGCAGGGGCACTGTACAGCAGGTCGTCAGGATCGTGAATGACGTCAAAGTGCAATGCAACCACGGAAAAAGCACAGTGATGGTGCTGCTCGATATTGAGAAAGCTTTCGATACAGTATGGATCCCGGGTTTACTCTACAAACTTAATACGCTTAACTTTCCTACGCACATCACCAAACTTATTCACTCTTTCCTGACAGGCAGATCGCTGCAGGTCAGGGTGAATAATAAACTTTCAACTCGAAGGGATATTCGTGCGGGCGTCCCCCAGGGGTCGTGACTGTCACCAAAGTTATACAATCTATACGTCTCCGACTTCCCGGAGTTCCCGAATACGAATCTTGCCAAGTACGCCGACGACACGGCCATGTACGTGCATTCGCATAACGCACAAGCGGCAAACATGCTACTCAAGGCGCACATGGCTCGTGCCACGGCGTATTACGACAAGTGGAAGATTCGGATCAACGCCGAGAAGTCGGAGACCATACTCTTCACGCGCCGATTTACCGAAAATCGGATTTTAACGCCACTTTCGATCGGGGGTAGAGAAATTCCAATCACACGGTGCGTGAAGTATCTGGGACAGGAGACTGACATTCAACACGCATATAAACGAGACTGTACGTAAGGTCTACTCCATGTCCAGGAGTCTGTATCCGTTCTTGGCGCGGGGCAACGGACTAAACAGGACTAATAAAAAATTATTGTATACGATGGTGATCAGACCGGCCATCACATACGCGGCGCCGGTGTGGTGCAGCATCCCGGCCACGACAATGCGGAAACTTAGAGTTTTAGAACATAAATATATGCCCCTCATTTCAGACTCCGGTAGGTACACCTCCCTCAGAGATCTCTATGCACGTTGCCACGACAAAACCCAACTAGCGGACTTCGTCCGGGAAACTTCCCAAAAATTCTACCAATTCAAACTGGGCGAAAGTCCGCTAACCCGACACATCACACGAATCAGACAGCATAATGCCATACATTTCAACCTGAAACACCCATTACCATACCAGGCGTTGCCTATCTTTCGGCAACCTCCCTAGCCACATCTTTCCTATACCACAATTTACTTTCACCATCTTTTATTTTCACCACCTTTTACTTGTATCCCCTCTATTCCCCCATTAGTTGCATTTTTATTATTTTTGTCAATTTTTGTTCTTTTGTCCCTTTTTGTTCTTCTTCCAAATTCCCTTTAGACCAATAACTGCTAGTAAACCCCAACCTTTAAAATCATAATCTCCCCTCACCCCATCCTTCCAGAGGCAGGTAGACCACTGGATAAATCCGTGACTCTCGAACAGGTTTTTTCACTAAGTTTTCCCGTATGGACAAGATTTTCTTCATAAATTTAATGCGCGCGTGCGACAGTGCGCGTGTGTTAAAAATACAATTGTTTCTTCGTAGTTCTAAGTAGTTCTAAGTATTTTAATATCTTCCTGGATTATTGTTCAACGAAATTGTTAGGTTTAAGTTTTTTATATATGTTAAACAGGAGCCCTAACGCCCCAATTGCATCTGTCGTTACAGCCGAAGCTAAACCCCTCCACCCGATCACCTACTTACCGCGACGTTGCACGCCGCGGTGGGGTGATCGGCTCTAGACTGGACCCAGCTGAGGCGCATTCATGTCTTTAAACTTTAATAAACATCTTTGATTTGATTTGATTTGGTTTTTTTTTCGTCAAAAACTTTATTAATAATTGTGGAAAAATATGATAATTATCGCAAAATTCACTGATTAACCAATACGTCACATTGGCGTCATTGTGCCGTCTTTTTCACGTCATTTTTACGTCGTGCTGAAGGTGAAATTGACGTAATTAATGCAGAAAAAAACGACGTCATAATGACGGCACCTTGCTGCCTGGGTGGTAATGAGGATAAGTTGTAGATTGTAACAATACAGATCATAGTAACTTCAGACTATATTTCGGGCCAGTACGGACAGTTCTTCTAGACTGAGATAACTGCGCCGCTACCGCGCGTTCGTAGAACAAAGATAGTCTGACTTTTCACCCCCGCACTGATTTCTTCGCCTAAAAGCTGTATACTGAGGGTGTAGTCGCGGGCTAGGCATGGGGAGTAGAATTACAACATCGCGTATGCCAGCTGGCTGAAATGAAATAACAGAGCTGGAATGCTCCATCGATGGACGAATTTACGGCTGCCGGTGTTGTCATATTTCTCGCGCTACGTGAATGTACATACCTAATGGGAAATTACACGCACGGTATTAAGGAACCTCATAGTCTACAAATCTTGGCTGAAGACAGCAACGAAATCAGAAATGAGAAACGATTATTTAGAGTGGACCAACGAAATAAGGCACATGAAGTTAAAATCTTCATAATTACAGAATTGAAAAGTATTTTCCTATAAAACCAAACATGTATGTTGAAAAGGGGTGAGCAGCTAAAGTTATCTAAAGCAAAACACGGATTTTAAGAGGGCGAAACACCCCAAAAACTGTAAAAATAAGATAACTATTGTAAAAAAGTTTTTAAGACTTTCATATTTTAGGTTGTGATAGAAAAGAGCATTTCCAATATTGCATAATTTTGATTTAATAAAAAACAGAGTTTAAGAGGGTAAAACACCCCAAAAACTATCTAAAAATAATGTAACTATTGCAAAAAAGTTTCTAACACTTTCCTATTTTAAGATATGTTAGAAAAGAGCATTTCCAATATTGCATAATTTTTATTTAACGAAAAACAGGGGATAAGGGGGTGATACACCCCAAAAACTATATAAAAATTGTAAAAATTTTTAACGCTTTCAGGTTTTGGAGGGTGATAGAAAAGACTATTTCCAAGATAACATAATCGGGATTTAATAAAAAACAGAGTTTAAGGGGGTAAAACACCCCAAATAATATCTATAAATAATGTAACTATTGCAAAAAAGTTTTTAACACTTTTCTATTTTAGGGTATGTTAGAAAAGAGCATTTCCAATATTGGATAATTTTTATTTAACAAAAAACAGGGGATAAGGGGGTGGTAGGTACACCCCAAATTTCTTTAAAAATAATATAAAAATTGTAAAATTTTTTCACGCTTTTAGACATTGGAGGGTGATAGAAAAGACTATTTCCAAGATAACATAATCGGGATTTAATAAAAAACAGAGTTTAAGAGGGTAAAACACCCCAAAAACTATCTATAAATAATGTAACTATTGCAAAAAGTTTCTAACACTTTCCTATTTTAGGGTATATTAGAAAAGAGCATTTCCAATATTGGATAATTTTTATTTAACAAAAACAGGGGATAAGGGGGTGGTACACTCCAAAACTATTTAAAAATAATATAAAAATTGTAAAATTTTTTCACGATTTTAGATTTTGAAAGGTGATAGAAAAGACTATTTCCAAGATAGCGTAATTGGTATTTAATAAAATACAGAGTTTAAGAGGGTAAAACACCCCAAAAGCTATCTAAAAATAATGTAACTATTGCAAAAAAGTTTTCAACACTCTCTCATTTTAGGGTATGTTATAAAAAGGCATGTCCAATATTGGATAATTTTTATTTAACGAAAAACAGGGGATAAGGGGGTCATACACCCCAAAAAGTGTTTAAAAATAATATAAAAATTGTAAAATTATTTCACGCTTTTAGATGTTGGAGGGTGATAGAAAAGACTATTGCCAAGATAGCGTAATTGGGATTTAATAAAAAACAGGATTTAAGAGGGTAAAACACCCCAAAAGCTATCTAAAAATAATGTAACTATTGCAAAAAAATTTCTAACACTTTCCTATTTTAGGGTATGTTAGAAAAGAGCATTTCCAATATTGCGTAATTTTTATTGAACGAAAAACAGGGGATAAGGGGGTGATACACCCAAAAAACTATTTAAAAATAATATAAAAATTGTAAAATTTTTTCACGCTTTTAGATGTTGAAGGGTGATAGAAAATACTATTTTCAAGATAGCATAATTGGGATTTAATAAAAAACAGAGTTTAAGAGGGTAAAACACCCCAAAAGCTAACTAAAAATAATGTAACTATTGCAAAAAAGTTTTCAACACTCTCCCATTTTAGAGTATGTTAGAAAAAAGCATTTCCAATATTGCATAATTTTTATTTAACGAAAAACAGGGGATAATTGGGTGATACACCCCAAAAACTATTTAAAAATAATATAAAAATTGTAAAATTTTTTCACGCTTTTAGATGTTGGAGAAAATACTATTTCCAAGATAGCGTAATTTGGATTTAATAAAAAACAAAGTTTAAGAGGGTAAAACACCCCAAAAGCTATCTAAAAATAATGTAACTATTGCAAAAAAGTTTCTAACACTCTCCTATTTTAGCATTTCCAATATTGCATAATTTTTATTTAACGATATTTTGGAGTGTATCACTCTTTTATCCCCCTGTCTTTCGTTAAATAAAAATTATGCAATATTGGAAATGCTTTTTTCTGACATACCCTAAAATAGGAGAGTGTTGAAAATTCTTTTGAAATAGTTACATTATTTTTAGATAGCTTTTAGGGTGTTTTACCCTCTTAAACTCTGTTATTTATTAAATCCCAATTATGCTATCTTGGAAATAGTCTTTTCTATCACCCTTCAACATCTAAAAGCGTGAAAAAATTTTACAATTTTTATATTATTTTTAAATAGTATTGGGGTGTACCACCCCTCCTTATTTTTAAATAATTTTTGGGGTGTATCACCCCCTTATCCCCCATTTCTTGGTTAAATAAAAATTATGCAATATTGGAAATGCTTTTTTATAACATACTCTAAAATGGGAGAGTGTTGAAAACTTTTTTGCAATAGTTACATTATTTTTAGATAGCTTTTAGGGTGTTTTACCCTCTTAAACTTTGTTTTTTATTAAATCCAAATTATGCTATCTTGAAAATAGTATTTTCTATCACTCTCCAACATTTAAAAACGTGAAAAAATTTTACAATTTTTATATTATTTTTAAATAGTTTTTGGTGTATCACCTCCTTATCCCCTGTTTTTCGTTAAAAAAAAATAATGCAATATTGGAAATGCTTTTTTCTAACATACCCTAAAATGGGAGAGTGTTGAAAACTTTTTTGCAACAGTTACATTATTTTTAGATAGCTTTTGGGGTGTTTTACCCTCTTAAACTCTTGTTTTTTATTAAATCCCAATTACGCTATCTTGGAAATAGTCTTTTCTATCACCCTCCAATGTCTAAAAGCGTGAAAAAATTTTACAATTTGTATATTATTTTTAAAGAGTTTTGGTGTACCACCCCCTTTTCCCCTATTTTTCGTTAAATAAAAATTATCCAATATTCCAAAGGCTCTTTTCTAACATACCCTAAAATAGGAAAGTGTTAGAAACTTTTTTGCAATAGTTACATTATTTAAAGATAGTTTTTGGGGTGTTTTACCCCCTTAAACTCTGTTTTTTATTAAATCCCAATTATGCTGTCTTGAAAATAGTCTTTTCTATCACCCTCCAAAATCTGAAAGCGCTAAAAATTTTTACAATTTTTATATAGTTTTTGGTGATACACCCCCTTATCCCCTGTTTTTCGTTAAATAAAAATTATGCATTATTGGAAATGCTCTTTTCTATCACACCCTAAAATATGAAAGTCTTAAAAACTTTTTTACAATAGTTATCTTATAGTTATCTTATTTTTACAGTTTACAGTTTTTGGGGTGTTTCGCCCTCTTAAAATCCGTGTTTTGCTTTAGATAACTTTAGCTGCTCAACTCTTTTCAACGTACATGTTTGGTTTTATAGGAAAATACTTTTCAATTATGTAATTACGAAGATTTTAACTTCATGTGCATTATTTCGTTGGTCCACTCTAAATAATCGTTTCTCATTTCTGATTTCGTTTCTGTCTTCAGCCACATGATTTCGAGATGTAGTTTTGTGCCCAAAAATATTTTAAAACGTTTATATAGAAAAGAGTTTGAAATGCTTCCAAAGGAAGCTGCGGCCAGGGACGTCCAGTGAAACGTAGGTCAATCGTATCTCTCTCAGTACTGAAGTATGGGACCTAAATAATAATTTAAGGCATGACTATGAAGACCAAAATAAGAAGTTTTTCCGAAAAATTTGCGATTTAAATTTGGAACAAATAATTAAAAAATGAGCTGCCTCAAGATAAGATCTTTTTTTGAGAATAAAGGCATATCTGCAGATTTAAAATTTTGTTAAGAAATTTGAATTTTTTGACGAGATGTGAAATCCTTTGATGAATTTTCGGTCTTATTCTGAAAATTAATATTTTATAGTAGCTATGTCTTGAAAGTCTTGTTTGGGCCCCATACTTCAATACTGATATGGCTAACTTTACATTACACGAATTTAGATAAACTGAATATTATTTAGCACATTGTTTATGTATGAAGTGAAGTGAATAATAAATCCATAGCAGATGATTTTTATTTTATTTATTTTTTTATAATTTTGTTAACATGTAATTTCTTCCAAATATAGATTTATAACTATCAGTGCTTTTTTAATAATTACTTTTAAATCCATTTCCTGGTAAATGGGATGTTTGACATGTTCAAAAATACATTTTTTTTAGCGGTAGGTAATCTAGTGCGAAGTTCATTTCGATAAGTTAAAATAAAATATTGTCTTATTCACTATATAAATAAATTAAATTGGTAATTTGAAATAACATGAAAAATTATAAGTGTGTGTTTATGGAGCTGAAATAATATTCAAATATGCCAAAAATCACGTACAAATGTGTTTGCAGTATTTCAAATTAACGATTTGTGTATTTAGAACTGGGTATATATAGAGTGTCGCACTTAAGAGTGTAACAAACACCCTCATAACTTTTCTCCAATTTGAAACAAATTTTGCTCACATCAGAACAAATTAGGATCTACTTAGGGCTAAAAAACATTCGTCCCCTAGAAATATATAAATGCAAAGACAATAGCGAATGTTTTTTTTTGCCATAAGTAGATCCTAATTTATTCTCTCCCATGGAACAATTTAAAAGTCATTTGGACTTGAGGAGGTTTTAAGAAAGGTTTGTCATGTGCTTTATTGATGTTGTAGTTAAGGCCTTTTAGGCTTCAAGTATACTTGCTCTTAATAGTAAGTTTTAAAGCATTCCGTAAGACCTAATTATAAAGCTAATTTGCTTCTAGGGTAATATGTATTTGTAATGGATTTATCATAACCTACATAAAACTCCATAAAGCTAATTAGTTTTATGAACGTCTTAAATTCCATTTAGATTTAAAGAGGCTTTAAATTATTCTTAACATATTTGCAATAAATGCATTTTAAATCCTTTTTAAAACTAGACATTTTCAATGCCTATTAGTACTTATTAAAGGCCATTACAAAACTAGACTCTTAAAACATATCCTTGATAAATGTTGTGATGAAACCGTTATGAAGAAAAAAAGGCCTCTATAAATCTAAAAGACAAATTTTAATTCCATAAAACACTTTCCAAAACCTCATTAAAACATTTATTATAAAAATAATAAACAATATGTCTACCTGAAGTGTCGTTGATGCATGTGTGTGTGTGTGTGTGTGTGTGTGTGTGTGTGTGTGTGTGTGTGTGTGTGTGTGTGTGTGTGTGTGTGTCTTAATTAAAGCATTTCACGACTTACTGATGTGTAATTAAGTCTTTTTTGGAAAGGTGGAAGAAAATAAAAAAGAGTGGCCATTTTAAAAGGACTGTTAAAACACACACACATGCAAATTATTTTGAGGTTAAGTTTTAAGTTTTTTGTATCAAATATCAACGTCCCAAACGTTTTATTGCAGCTTTTATCAAGTCCATGTAATCTTCGCCAAGTGCATTTGCATTTTTGTAAGGAAGGGATTATTTGTGATAGTACAAAAAGACTAAAAGGGCTTCATTTAGAGTAAATGTTCTAGGTCATTATCATTATTAGAATATATAGTTTAATGAGAGGACCAGTGTTGTCAGATCAAAATTTTAAAAGTTACCAGACGATGCTTTAAAAAGTTACTAAATCTTACTAAAATTTCACTAGATTTGAAATTAAAGCTCTCATCTTTAATTTTCAAAAGTTGCAGTGTCTGTAGGACACGTAATTTTCTTGAGCTCTCTGAGCACAGCATAGCTTTGAGCGTCCTCTATCTGATTATTTCGTTGCCAGACTTCCTACTCTGTGTTGTATTAAATGGTTTGTAACTAGAAAGTACTGTTTGTCTACGAGACGCTAGAGGGCAACGAGCCCAGGCTATTCGATTGTAGCAATTCACACGGTCAATAAACTATACGGTTACCTCAATTAGCAGCTTTTAGACGAGAGAGACGCGCGGAGCGGGGAACCTAATGAAAGATATTCTGTTAGGGTCTACAGCCTACGTCAGCTGTAGACACTGTCTGTGTCATTTGCACGGAAATCAGATATGTCTGTCTCTTTCATTCGATTCCCGCTCCGCGCGTCTCTCTCGTCTAAGAGCTGCTGATCGAGGTAACCGCCCAGCAAACTGATTTCGACGGGGGTGAAACGTTGGGGGGTGGTTGAAATTTGATGGTGAGAGCGCCGGGGTGAGCCCTCGCATTTCTGCGTCCCTAGCGTCCCGACGCACCTGGCTGTGCACTCCTCGGAGCGGCGCGTCGCTGTGGCTCGAAGAAGGTGCAGTTCCACGTCCCTGTTCGAAACATACACCTTGCGGCATCTGCATTCCACCAGCTTGGCTCTGATCTGTGCTTCCTTGTACACTGTGGTGAGAGCGGGCTGGCCTCGCCGTGTGGGTCAGGCGTCCATGCCTCCCAGATCGCCCGGCGCATGCTTCTGGTTCCCTGTCCTGGACGTCGAGTCCGGAGTGTGCTTGCGGAGAAATTTGCCTCCTGTGTGGGCTCGTCACGACAGTGGTTTGAGGGCTTGGCGTCAAGTCGCGAAAAAAGAATCTGAGAGCCGGGTCTTCTTGTAAGTTTTGCCAGTCTCTTCTTAGATGAATGGGGGCGGTGTCCGTGCTGCTGCTGGCGCAAGACATTGCGAAACGCGGCCCGCACTTGGAAATTGAAGCCGAGAAAATTCGAAAGTGACACGAAATTTGTCTTTGTGAGATTCAAAAGTACCACGAAATTTGTCTCTGTTAAAATTCGAAAGTACGTCGAAGATTGTCTTTGTGGTTGCGAGGAAAATTAATTCACTCGCACCCCGCGGAAATGACGTTGGGAGACTAGTCTTGATGTATGTGAGTGCTTGTACTCATACAACGAAGCGTAGTTGGTGTTGGTTTTGATTGAGAACGTCCGAGGCTGTGCTTAATGTTTGGCCCCCAACGGAAGCGTGTTGTGGTGGAATTGCAAAAGGTCGCACCTCAGGTTGTAATTTTTCCGAATGACGTTAATAACAAATTGAGCGCGATGGACTCCACGGGGATGCTTTCCACGTGTGTTAAAACGACAAATTCACTTTACAGAAGTTTACATTTTTTCAAGATACAAAAGTTACAGATTTATTGGTGAATTATTAGTGGTGCATTCGGGAAGACGGCTTGTGTTACTTATTTACGCGAGTTAACCTCTACAAGGCACCTGGAGGCCTGGTGAATGCTAGTTAATGAGTAAATCGACGCTACACAAGCGATCCCCCTTTGCTGCAGGGCTGGAACTCGGCAACTTGGCTGCAAGAAATGTACGTGAAAGAAATTCATTATCTGCTTAGCTGGCTGGCTTCTCCGTAGCTTAATGTCTAGGCACTGACTCTACGTTAAACTAGAGGACTCCCTGGAAGAGGGCTAGCAAACTAAGAAAGTCTTTTGTCCTATTCAGAACCTCAGCAGAGAGTTCTATGCAATAAGAAAGTCACTAGGCGCCGGCAGGCGGATGGCCCCGACCTAGGTTAATGTTTTTTGAGTTGAACCTCCACAGAGAGTTCAATGCACTGAATGTCTGATTTACTGGGACTGCAGGCTGACGGCCCCGCTACTCAGGTTAAAGTTTGTAGTGGTTTCTTTACCTTAGAAGTCCTGTCTCTGAGGCACTTTTGTTTAATTGCACTTTAGGATAAGAAAATAAATGTTGCGAGACCTTATGCTCGTTTTAGAATATTTATTTCTTCATCAGCTTGTCCTCCTGCGAGCTGAGGGGGTTTGAGCCCAGCTCTGGTAGGATAAGGATAGATAGGAGTCACTCATTCATTTAAAGAACTCGGTTCGACTAATACCTTATATTAATTTAGATTCACCTGTGGTAAGGTAGCCAAAACTGTCCCTAACTTCGCGTTTCGCGGAATTCGAGTTTAATACGCGCAATTACTGGACTTTAAAACTAGCAGCAGTGCTCGCTGGAGACTTCATCAGTCTGTAACGGCTGGATTCCTAGCTGGAAATGTCCGTTGAGGAATAAAATGGATTGCTTGAAGTTATTTCATGCTTAGAAATAAGTAAAGTGATGTGTGCTACCCTACATGTCCAATGTAAGGCAACAAGAAGTGGGTGATCGAGTCCCGAAGCGACGTGGATTGTGCACTGCGAATGACTGATAGCGTCTCAGTGTCGCAATTTAATTTATACTTCGCTTAGGGGAAATGCTGCATTCTGATTGGCTGGCTTAATTTCAGCCGGACTATAACAAAACACACGTCAAACGTCTAGAATTAATCGCATATTTATTGGAATTTGATGCGCATTATTTGATGTCATGGGCTAGTCCATTATCTGTGGATACGGGTAAGATCAAAGACGATTTCTCCGTTGGGCGAGTTCATTTACTTTTTACTTGTTGGCTGTTCTTGTTGCTTAATATGGTTGAATTTGGCTTTGTATTGTCATTCGTCAATTTGTTTTTTTTTTTTTTTCATTGTCATTAGTGATTACGATTAGTGAATTGCAGTGTGCGTAAAGGAACTGTAAAATGTCTTAAAAAAAGTCGGTATACTATGTAAGTATATAATGGGACGGCTTAAGGGTCGGGCAACCCGGGCAACCGCCCGGGGCGCTGGCTCAGTGGGGCGCCAAACTGAGGGGCAAAAATTGTTTAATTTTTGTTTGTACCCTTTTTATTACTTTTCTTTGGGAGAAAATATCAAATAATATTAGTATCTATGTCAGTTAAAATGGTAATAATGCAGAACAGTCCAATAACTTTAAAACCCCCTGAATAATTCAAAAATGCAACACAAACATTTTTGTTTAGCTATGAGATAATTCACTAACTCAAGCCTCCCGCCCTATTATTGACTGAGACGCAGTTGATCATTAAAAATATTGCATAAACAAAGGCCGGCAACATGTACTTTCATTCAGAAAAATTTCAGAATACTCAGAAAATTGTTATACCAACATCATCTGTTTGTATTTCATATCTTGCGTAATTTACTGTTTATAAATAAATAAAATAAATAAATGGCAATTTGTTTCGTATGGAGTATTAAATCAATAAAGAGGAACCTACCTTGTGTCGATGGTCCTAAACTTGTGTCGATGGTCCTCTCATTATAATAGCATTCAGATGGTGCATACAAAATATTTTATATTACAAATTAATTACACAGGTCTACAAAAAAAAAAAAGGTCTTGTCCTAACTAACTTTTCTGAAGTATTTTGAGGCGCTGAAGCCAATTTTGAACAAAAAAAATGTTTTCTGTCGGGTCAGTTTCCTTATACCACCTAATTGTTTTTGTGCGAAACTGGTTTCAGCACATCAAAATACTTCAGAAAAGTTAGGTCAGAACCTTTGGGACAAGGCTCTTTTTGCTACTTTTTTAGTGTAGTTGAGTAGTAGAGGGAATTGACATGATAAAAAAAAATTGTATTCAAAATTGCCTTCATCGTCTCAAAACACGTCTCTCAGGGAGGGGCGCCAAAAAGTGCTCCCGCCCGGGTGGAAAATTTACCTTGGGCCGCCCCTGGATATAATGACGATGACTGCAGTTTTAGCCAGCCATGTATTAATATTTTATTACAGCAAATTTTTAACTTTATTTTTATAGTGAAGGCTATATAATATCTAGGCTAGGTAGGGTACTTTTGTTATTTTTTTAATAAATATTTTCCTGTTTAATTTGTAGGTTATTATTTCAGTGTCAGTAGATCATGCACACTTGTGGTGCTATATTTCATATATTTCGTGGTTAGTTTTATTTTGATAAGTGCAGAAGGCTTAGAAAACAAAAAATGGTAAGAAGAAAACTAGTGGAAGCATTATACTCTTCGCCGATTTACTGAGCCTTTTATATAATTGTTATACATTCTATAGGATACTCTTCGCATTTTTCTTGTAAATGTTAGTTTTTGGACATTCTATATTTTGTGATACCAACTTTGTTGTGGAAAAAAAAAATATGAAAAAAAAATCAGCATGTGAGGGATCGAACGCGAGACCTTTGATTCGCAAGGCAACAACAACAACAACAACAATAACAATTTATTAAACATTTGTATATGCATTTATGCGCCTTGCCGGAACCTGTCCCGGAGCCAGTCAGACAACCACGGCGCTGAGTGCCGTGGTGATTGCAGAGCTGGGCGAGGCAGGTCCGGTTTGGCTTGACGACGGATGTCTTAGTACTCCTGTCTGTCACAGGCAGACTTAAAAACTAAAATAAAATTAAAAATGTGTCCACACGGACCTAAAGCTAATTAAAAGAAAACTGTAAAAAATTATCACTCACTAGGAAAAGCACTTATTTAATTTTGGTTGGTGGCACGGGAAAACAGAACTCAACGAAAAAACCCGTTTGAAGTAATTCCATCCTGGAGGTCTTCCTGCCGCCAGGAATATGCCGTAGAACTTTAAAAAATATATTGTAAGAAATATTTTGGTTTTTACGAATTTATAGGTCAAGATGGAATTTAGAAACAAAAAGGACAAAAGAACAAAAAGAATAAAACAAATAGAACATATAAAGGGGATAGAGAAGGTTGGTTATAGGTTTTAGTAAAGATTAAAGGTGGGGAAATAACAAGTTGTCGTATAGGAAAGTTTGGCTAGAGAGGTTGCCGGAAAATAGGCAACACCTGGTATGGTAGGGGGTGTCGGATATCGAAAGGGATTGCATTATGCTGTCTGATTCGGATTATGTTGCGGGTTAGCGGACTATCGCCCAGTTTGAATTCGTAGAATTTTTGAGAAATTTCTTGGACGTAGTCCGCTAGTGGGGTTATGTCGTGGCAACGATCATATAAATCTCTGAGGGAGGTATATCTGTCCGAACCAGAGATGAGGCGCATAAATTTATGTTCGAGAACTCGAAGTTTTCTCATTGTCGTGGCCGGTATGTTGCACCACACCGGCGCCGCGTATATGATGGCCGGCCTGATCACCATCGTGTACAACAATTTTTTATTTGTCCTGTTGAGTCCGCTACCCCTTGCCAGGAGCGGATACAGACTCCTGGACATGGCGTAGACCTTGCGTACTGTGTCGTTAACGTGGGTGTTGAACATCAGTCGTTTGTCCAAGTTAACCCCCAAATACTTCACGCACTGTTTGATTGGAATTTCTTGACCCCTGATCGAGATTGGTGTTAATATTCGATTCTCTGTGAACCGGCGCGTGAAGATAATCGACTTGGACTTCTCGGCGTTGATCCGAATCTTCCACTTGTCGTAATACGCCGTGGCACGGGCCATGTGCGCTTTCAGTAGCATATTTGCCGCTTGTGCATTGTGCGAATGCGCATACATGGCCGTGTCGTCGGCGCACTTGGCAAGATTCGTATTTGGGAACTCCGGGAAGTCAGAAACGTACAAGTTGTACAACTTTGGCGACAGGCACGACCCCTGGGGGACTCCCGCGCGAATATCCCGCTGAGTTAATAGTTTGTTATTCACCCTGACCTGCAGCGATCTACCTGTCAGGAGGGAGTGAATAAGTTTCGCTATGTATATGGGAAAGTCCAGTGAGTTTAGTTTGTGGAGCAGCCCCGGGATCCATACGGTATCGAAGGCTTTCTCAATATCGAGGAGCACCATGACGGTGCTCTTTCCGAGGTTGTATTGCACCTTGACGTCATTCACGATCCTGACGACCTGCTGCACAGTGCTCCTGTCCCGCCTGAAGCCGAACTGGCACTCGTCATCGATGTGAAGTTCATCCTGAGCAGCGTCTAGTCTGATCAGGATGACCTTCTCCACCAACTTGGAGATCGCCGACAGCAACGAGATCGGTCGATAACTGCCGACGAGCTTCGCGTTCTTATTCGGTTTCAGGATTGGCACGACCACGGCGCATTTCCACTGGCTGGGCCAGTGTTGCAGTCGTAGGATCGCGTTGACAATGTATGTCAATTGTACAATACCTTTCCTCGGGAGATATTTGAGCAGCTTGTAATCGATGGCGTCTGAACCTGGGGCTTTGTCATTCGGTAATGTCCGGACAATGCCAGCCACCTCCGAGGGCTTGGCCATGACTTTTAGGAATTCGCGTCGCGTCAATTGGACGTCATGGCCAATTAGTTCGTTAATGTTATTTTCTATGCGATCGTGATCGTTATTAGGTATTTGTACGTTATGTATGTCCGCAAAGTGATCAGCTAAGTCGTTAGCTTTCTGCGAGTCCGTCAGTGCCGTCTGTCCGTTTGCTTTTGTCAGCGCGGGTATAGCCTCCCGCGTATTCTTCATGCCCCTCGACAGTTTCCACAGCGAGTTACCTTGAGGATTCAACGCTTCCAGCCTATCCCGCCATTTTCGGTTTTTTGCGGTGTTGATGGCGGTCCTGATCTGCCGTTGAAGTCTGCCCATCTCGGCCTTAGCGTCGACATCGCGATTTCGCTGCCAAAGCCGTCTCAGTCTGTTCTTTTCGCGTATGTCTTGTATGACCGCTGCGTCGAGTCGGTCTCTGTACGGGTTTATCGTTATTGTAGTGGCAACACGCTGTTTGGCGTCCTGCAGCACCCTTGTGAACTCACCCACCACATTTTCCAGTTCGGCGGCTGTGGTGATATCGTTTGCAAGTGTTAAGTGTGTGTTTATGTGTGTCTTATAGAGACGCCAGTCGGCGTCTCTATAGGAAGTGATTTTTCGTGTTATATCTTCCCTCGACATGTCATCCAATTCTAGAAGAATTGAATTGTGATCGGATGTGAGTTCCTCCAGTGCCACGGGTGGTGTGGAGTTCCTCATACCCTTATTGACCACAATGTCGAGGATGGTAGGTGTTGTACCGTTGTCCGGAAAATGTGTAGGATCGTCCGGATACTGCAACACGACATTACGATTACTTACGTAATCGTACAGGGTGCTGCCGTTCGCGTTGTTGCAATGACAGTTCCATGCGTAATGTCGCGCGTTAAGGTCGCCTATGAGCAAACAGCGCGGGCTTGCGTTCAGCAAATTCTCGAGACAACCCGCCGTGAACCCGTTCAAGGATCGGTTATACGCGGCGACAATGCTCATGCCGCCATCTAGCGTCACACACACGTTCTCCACGGAAGTGTTTCGCAGAGTACGATGTGTGTGTGCAATATCAGACTTTATGAGCACGGCCACACCGCCGCCCCAGTTAATGTCTGCCCTATCTTTTCTGATTGTCGTATACCCTCGAACGCGTAGCTTGTCCCGTCGGTTGAGTTTCGTCTCATTCAGAAGCATAATATCAATTTTGTGCCTCATTAAGTAATTTATTAAAAAAGGAATTTTGTTACCAATACCGTTGGCGTTCCAGGAAGAGAGTTTCAATCTAAAAGGCATCGTCAGGAAGACCTTGGAAGAAGGAAACCACTACCTGGAATTTCCCCAGGGAGGAGGTACACTTCTCGAGCTCCTCGCAGAGTTCTGTCATCCGTGCCATTATCATATCTAAATTTACCAAAGAGGCCAGTCTCTTCGTTGTTTGGTGCAAATTTTGGAGCTGGGCCATTCCCGATTCCAATGAGCTTAATGGTTGGCTCCGCTGGCTTGTTGTTGGTGGAGGTGATCTCTCTGGATTTCTTACTGCCGGTCTTTTCTGTTGGGGCTCTTATCGTTGCGTCTGATTGTGGACGCGTTGTGTCCACGCGTTAGTTTTCGGCGGTGGCGCCGCCACGTACTTCATTTGCTGGGGTGGTGGAATCCTCGCCGTCCGCTGGTCTATTTGCTGCATGCGCCTCCTGTACACGATACATGTCACGCTGTTGGCAGTGTGCGCTTCGTCGCAGTTGCAGCATTTTGCCGGTTCGTCCTTTGACTTGACGCATGCCTTCGTTAAGTGGGAGCCGGTGCATTTGACGCAGCGAGGGGTTGCGTGGCAATTCGAAGTCGCGTGCCCCCACTGCTGGCATTTGTGGCATTGGATTATGCCTTTTGAATTTATTTGCCGTTCCCACTGAACGGAGGTATGGTCAAGGCAACGGACCCGTGACTGCAACTCCTTCAGCGTGACCTCGTTTGACATAATTATCATGTACAGGGGGAAGCGTATTCCCCTCATTGTGTACACATCTCGGACGGCGATTTTGTGCACCTGTTCTAGTTCTTCTTTGAGTTCCTTTACGTCCACGTCGTGGCATACACCCCGAAGAACAAAGGCGTGGGACTTTTCATCCTTTGAGGTGTATGTGTGGTATTCCACCTTCCCCTCATTGAAATAGTCGTTCATTGTAGTCCAGTCGCCTTTGTTGGTCAATTGGAGCATTGTTGAATTTGCCGAATGTTTCCAGGTGTAGTCCCCACGCAGCCTGCTCTTTAGGAATGTATTGATCCATTTGTGATCATTCAGCCTACCGTGGATCACTATTGGCGGCGGTTTCTTGTTAGCAGGCTGGGAGAGTACGGCCATTTCCTGCTCCGGTTCGACGACTGGCTGTGGCGGCACCACCTCCATGTCCTGATCGACAATGGCTCTGCCCTCATGTCGATTTGATGTTTTAATTGGCGCCGTCGGTGGTGGCATTATAGTTTGCCTTGACGTCCCCGGGTGGGCAAATGATGGGTCTCCCACATCTTCGCTTTTTTGGCTGCAGTTTAAAAAGTGTTCCTATGTGCGTTTTGGGGAGATCTTCCGTTTTGTTTTGTTGCTTCCAAAGCATCACTGGTTTTGGGGGCGCCGGAGGCGTCAAGCGCGTCGGCGCCGCTTTGATGCTATTTTGGCTATCAGAGCCACTATCGTTCGACGTTCTGGTTCCCTGCTCTCTCGCTCTTTTCATCGCGTTTCTGGTCGGCGTTCTCCTTCCGAGACTGTAGCAGGATGCATCGCTCTCTGAGCCAGAATAGTTCACTAAATTCTCCGGGAGGGCTGGCCATCCCTGTGAATATCCATCGGATTCGCACTGCTCATTTTGTTCATCCATAATTAAATGTCCTTCGGATTTAATTTTGAGCCTCGACCGGTTTCAACCAAAACCGGTCGGGGGAAAAAGTCTTTGAAACGAAAAAACTTGGGGGTGCTGTCGCTGAAAATTTTTGAGGTTCGGTTTCACTGAAAATTTTGGTAATGAAACCGGAAGTGGGTGGTATCGTGAAAACTCTTTACAATATATTCGGGGTGATTGTCAATGTCAGAAAACTTAATTTTTAATTAAAGGCTCACCCAGTCGCCTTCTTTCTTCTGTTCTCGCCTGTATGGCCACACACCAGCCCCCAAAAGGTTAATCACACCCCTGGGCGCTTTTAAACACGAAAAAATTCGACAATTATTCTCCTGTCACTTTTTACGCACTGACTTGAAAGGCAAATGCTTTAGCCATTAGGCTATCTCATCTTACCAGAAAACTTGAATGAATATCACTGAAGAATTATATTTTAACGGATTAGATACATTATTATGAAATATATATATTGGTAAAATGTAAAAACAAAAAAAATTTATAGAGAATAACATTTTGAAAGATTTTTATTTAAGTACAAATGACAGAAATTTTGAAAAAATTTTTTTTTTTATTTAAATGATTAATAACTTTTTTATTTATTGATTGATTTTTTTCAAAAATAATAGGGTTCTTCCTCTAGCTAACGCTAACATACTTTCCAAATTTCAATACAATCGAACTTTTCTTTCTTAAGTTATCGTGCTTACAAGAAACGTGACGGACGGACAGACAGACGGAACATTTTGAAAGTTGTTCAGAATTCGTTCACTAACACAATGATATGAAAATTTTTTTCTCTACGAGCGATATTTCCGGTTTTAGAAATGTGCCGATCAAATGCAATTTACTCTTCGTTTTTGCGAAGAGTATAATAAGTAGAGGTCCAAGAAATCGACACATAAAAAAAATTGTTGAAACCCAAATTATTCGAATTGCCCAATTAGAAAGCACAATAAAACCCAAACCCATATGCTAATATTGTCTATAATTATTTCTTATTCTTTGTGGCATATTCATAACTTCTTACCCTTTATTGGGTATTTTTCCACCTGTAATATTTTAAAAAATTAATGATAGAAATCTCTGTGCCAAATGGATCAAACAGGTTGGTTTTTTAATACTTCTGATTACCACAAAAAGTCTCGCACCTAAAAATAAATAAACTAAAACAAAAATGTTAAACAGATTATGTTTGACGTACTTGAAAATCAAAGTTTTGAGAACGGAAATAGAAAGATTTTTTATTCAAAAACGTTAACAGCAATTCATTTTAATTTTTTACCCGTAGAGAGTCTATTTAATATTTTTGTTCTATTTTATTTATTTTAAAGTGTGGGACTTTCTGTAGTAATCAGATATATTGAAAACCAAACTTTTTCTGATCCATTTGGCGCAGAAGTTTGTTTTCTTAAATTTAAATATTTTTACAGGTGGTAAAATACCTAATAAACAGTAAAAAGAGACTATACTGTGTGCTATTGCTTGTACCAATTTTCCAATATATGGTACAACATGAAATGGTTGCAAAAAATATTTATTTTTTTTGTTCTAATATGTGTGTGAGAAAAAATTCAATCCAAAAATGCCCCTCAAGTGGAAGTGGAAACCATTACAAAAGCATGGCTAAGAAGGTGGGCACAGCAAAAGAAAAAATACTGTTTAGGCTGTTATATTTATTGTTATATTCCAATATTTTTTTAAATTAAGATGAACTTAACTATACCTGTATACCTGTTTTATTTTTGGTTTTATGTTAAAAAGTAATTCTTCATAAAAACTTCTCCTTATTCTGAATATTCCTTAGGCGTTGTCAGAATTAGGATTTACTATACAGAGTGATCGGAAATGAACAAAATATAAATATTTTTCAAGAGTAATGTACCTTTCATTAAATTAATATAATTAAATCTTATGAAGAAAGTTGTGAAAAATGTGCAGTCTTAATACAAAGTTTTGTTTTCATTGTCAATAATTATTTTTCTTCTAATTTATTTAATAATGAAATTATTTTAAATACCGAAAATTAATTATTGACTGTGGATGAAACTTTGTATTAGGAGTACACTTAGCATTTTTCACAATTTTCTTCAGAAGATTTGAATATATTAACTAAAAGGAAAGTATGTTGCTCATGTCCAATCACCCTGTAAAGTAAATTGTAATTCTGACGATGGCTAAGGATTTTTCAGAGTAAGCAGAAGTTTTTATGAAGAATTACTTCGTATCAAAAAACCAAAAATTAAAAAGTTAAGTATAATTAAGTTCGTCTGTGGACACACTGTATATACCTTCTAACATAGCTGTTAATGCAACATTATAGCTTTACCAAGTAGGAATTAAGTTCAATAATTAAAATAAAATAAATATAAAGTTGTTTTTATTGAAAAACTCCAAAACATTCACATAGCTCCTTCAACCTGTTTTGTAATGCTTCACAAAAATAACTTGCTCTATTGTCTATACAGGGTGTCCCGAAACTCCCGCCTTCCCCTTTAGGTGCTAATTCTCTATGCAAAAATAGTAAGAAAAGTTCGTATAAACATGTGTCCGGAAATGCTTCCTAACGGAGCTACGGCCCTCTAAGGATGGCGCAAAAATAGGTGTTTTTACTAATTATCTCGGAAATTATTTAGGACACCTTTTTGAAACTTAGTTAACTTTCTTCGATTAATAAAGGTTATTGTTTTACGCCTACTTTGAAAAATAAATAATGCGCATTTAGCAAACGAATACGGAATATTTCGGTTAGACCGCTTTTACTCGAAAACGGCTTGCCATATGGCTAATTGTAAAGAGGCCCTTTTTTATGCAGGATTAACCAGGGAATCATAATCAGTGATTAAAATACTAAAAATGTCAAATGGCAAAATTAATATGTATAAACAAAGAACACCGACCTC
Source organism: Rutpela maculata (assembly GCA_936432065.2). Lineage (NCBI taxonomy): Eukaryota > Metazoa > Arthropoda > Insecta > Coleoptera > Cerambycidae > Rutpela > Rutpela maculata. Next base: position 69,894,170 of record OW386289.2, read on the forward strand.
TCGTTTCTCCGCCCCTGGATAAAATTAATTTTGGTTAATACTATAAAACAATAACCTTTAATAATCGAAAAAAGTTAACCAAGTTTCATAAAGTTGTCCCAAATCATTTCCGAGATAATTAGTAAAAACACCTATTTTTGCGCCATTCTTAGAGAGCCGTAGCTCCCTTAGGAAGCATTTCCGGACACATGTTTATAGGAACTTTTCTTACTAATTTTGCATGGAGAATTGGCACCTAAAGGGGAAGGCGGGAGTTTCGGGACACCCTGTATATGTACGCGTGTCCTCAGATTGAGTTCGCTATAGGTGAAATGGACAACAAATTTTCGAATTTTTTTTTCATATTTGGAGATTCGCCCCTGCTTACCTAAAAAGTAATTTTGGGTGTACTTTTGTTTTTTTTTAAATCATGTAGCCCATGATAGTTAAGCAAAAACGAACTTTATGTTAGGTAAAGTACCTTTTCTGTAAAAGATACAGGAAAATGTCATTAAGGAAAGTTATTCAGATTAAAAAGTTACAGTCCTATACAAAATTTCAAGAACATACGCCTACTTTGATGATTTTGATTTTTTCAATATAATTGTATTTTACGAAAAAAAAAATAGTATGCCAGTTTACTAACGTGTTTGATTTAGTACGTAATGGAGTAAATACTTTAGTAAACCGGCAACATTTTTTTTTTTCGTAAAATGCGAGGTAAAATGCAATTATATTAAAAAAATCAAAATCATCAAAGTAGGCGTATATTCTTGAAATTTTGCATAGGACTATAACTTTTAAATCTGAATAACTTTCCCTAATGATATTTTGCTGTATCTTTTACAGAGAAGGTACTTTACCTGACATGAAATTCGTTTTTGCTTAACTGTTATAGCCTACATAATTTAAAAAAAATCAAAGTGCACCCAAAATTACTTTTTAAATAAGCAGGGGATAACCTCCAAATATGAAAAAAAAAATCGAACATTTTTTGTCCATTTCACCTATAGCGAACTCAATCGGAGGACACGCTGTAGATATATTTTTAGTGAATTGTTTTTGAAATATAATTGGAATTGTAAAATGTATGAGCAAAATTGGTTAAAAAATTATAACTTACACAAACTTATTAAAAAAAAGCAGAGAAATTTTTTAAGTTTCATGTCTCGAAAACAACTGAAAAATAAAAATTTTAAAAACGAATAAGGTTTTAATGTCAAGTCCTCTGTATGTGCACTATTATTAACTTTTTTTTTTTAGTTGCATTGGTTAGCTTCACAAGTTTTGTAGATTTGGTTTGCAGATTATAATGTTGAAAACAAAAAATTTAAATGTAGCATTTCTTTTGCACGGAACATTCTCTATGTTTTCAGATATTTCCAAAAAAAATTGTTTTAAATACTGAACAAAAAAAGTATAATAATCCAAACAATAGAAAAATTATGACAGTTTTTTTAAATTTAGAAATATAATTTTCAGTGTGTCAAAATGAACACCTTATTTTTGCTCCGATTTTAATATTCCGAATTATTTGAAAATACACGAGGCATTTCATTTTAAACATTAGTTAATTTCTAACTTTATCTAGTCTCTCGAGTCTAATAAGCTCCTAGAGGAGCCATGGTTGCTTGAACAACATTTCCACAGAATCATCGGTCATCTTTAGGTTCTCGCTGGTAGCTGCTTACTACGGACCATCGATGTACATTGGCATTACATCGGTCTATGCTTAAATAACTGAATCGTCCAGATTACTTTTGAAAGTCAGACCTGTATTGCACCATGTACTACCTAGGAAGCTCCTATAGCAGTTTACCCCTGGAGCAGGGGACATGGTTGCTTAAGCAATGTTTCGACAGAATTACATATGCCATCTTTAGGTTCTCACTGATCAGTTAGAACCTAAAGATGGCATACAGGGTCTGCCACTTAAAACTCCCCAGACTTCCTTATTTTTTAAGCTACGACCATGTTCGGCACATCAAATTGTAGATGTTTTTAAGGCCTTTAAATATGCATACAGAGTGATTTAATAAAAAAAAATTTGAAAAAATTATTACGAAAAAAAAATTAATTTCCTTGAATATTTTTTTCCCTCACCCTGTACATGAACTGTGTTAATGTTTTCTTATAAAGGTTTTAATTAGCTTCAATTTATGTTATTGCGTCATATTCGAAATTCTTTTTGGTTTTAGAGAAAGAAATTAAAAATACTCCTTCCGATTCCAAACTGATTTTTTTTAAAATAACTGAAAAAATGTAAATAATAATTTTACGCTTTATTTGTAAAAGACATATCACAAACAATCCTCAACGTAACAAAACAACAACAAGAAACAAAAGAAATAAATATTTTTAAAAATAAACTTTATTAAAATGTATTAAATAATATAATAAAGTAAAAGTAGACCTCACAAATAATTCCCGGCAAGCTAATTTTTTCAGGGTCGATGGAGAGGTGTCTCCCGAGTATCCGACCAAAAAGTCACAGTCCGCACCCCTTGGGGGGGGGGCGTGGTTTCTTATTTTTATTTTTTTGAAATTTTCTTTTTCCAGTTTGTACATAATAATATTCTCTACAACTTTGCCTAATAAAATTTTTTTGTAACTTCCATTTTTGACGGTCCAGCGTCCATTATGGGAAAACATTCGCCATATTTATTTATTATGGTTCAGGAAATATACAAACAAAAGGCTGAATAGCTGGTTTTTGCAGGGTTATTTGAGAACTGTCTCCTGAGTCTCCAACCATTTTTTTTTTTTTGGAGGCTATGAAGACAGTTCTCAATCAACCCTGCAAAAACCAGCTATTCAGCCACCATAATAAATATATATATTTTAGAATAATATATCTAATATGCATTGAAATATGATACTCTAATAATATATACACAAATAATAATATAACCACACATACAATACCAAATTGTTTAATTAAAAAGTAAAGGTCATAATACAACTTTATATGAAAGATCTCCATACCACGCAGGTATTAAAATGTATAATAAGTTACCACAGGAAATCAAAGCCATAGGTTCTGTAAATAAATTCAATTTTTGTCTGGAAAAATTTCTTGCTACTAACGGTTTCTATTCAGTTGATGAGTATCTAAACTATGAACCACAGTGATATTGCAAAATTCTGAACATTATCTGTGATGATTTTAGATTAAGTATTTTTACCAGTTTGTGATTATATGTTTATTTTATTCAATGTGTACTATTGTTATTTTATTCTAAAGTTACCTGTAAATTATTATTATTTTATTTTCCTGAACTATTTTAAATTCTGTTGACGTTCATATATATGTTAACTCGAGGGGTAAACTACCCTAAATAAAAGTCTAAATCCACCACAATCCATTTATTATTTTGATAAAGTCTGATACAACACATACGCGTTCTCCGACTCAGTTACAGTATATGACTGGCGCTTTCGCGCATGCTCTACTAAGTACAGGCTCGGCCGTCCTGTTCACGTGACGTTCATGCCCAACTATGCTAAGGGTGAGGGGGTGTCCGCTAACACGGCCATCCTGCAATCGGAGCGTCCTCGCACCGTCGTGTACTGATTGTCCACCTGAAACTGGAAAAAGGCGGAAACAGAACTATTGCAACGAAAATACGTTTTAGTGGGACTACCACTGCACTTTCATCTTTCAAGGTTGGGTTGCCACCTTCCTAGGCATAGTGGGGTTGCCACTACCCTCTCTTCTCTCAAGGTGGGGGTGCCACCTTCCTAGGCATAGTGGAGTTGCCACTACCCTTTCTTCTCTCAAGGTGGGGGTGCCACTTTCTATAGGCATAGTGGGGTTGCCACTATCCTTTCTTCTCTCAAGGTGGGGGTGCCACCTTCCTAGGCATAGTGGAGTTTAGGGATTGCAATTTACCGGAAATTTTAATAACCGGTAAATCGGTAAATAAAAATGTAAATAACCGGTTAACCGGTATTTACCGGTAATTTTTAGAACGGATGAAAATGGCAATTGTCTTTTTCCATGTACAAAATTATCTAAATTTAACAAAAAACATTTTTATATACGTATATTTGATATAATGAATAAACAAAAGGTTTTTTATCAACAGTAAAATCACAAGAGCTTTTTTTATCGGATAAATGTCTCTTTGTAACGAAATAATTTTGCCAATCAGTGATTTTATAAGAAAAACTGACATGAAAAAATCGCGAGACCGGAGGTCGAGCGATTTTGTCAAATGTCAGTTTATCGAGCAAAATTACTGATTGGCAAAATTTTGAGTTAAAAGAAATTTATCCATAAAAGAAAAGCTCGAGTGTTTTTTGGCAAGATGAATTAACGACAGAATATGTGAACGAACAACAACAATAATTATCTTTATTTATACAATTATTTGAAGGAACAGTTATTAAAAACACAGTTGTTATAAATTGTTTGGTTTGGTGTACTGATTTCAATATTTTCTTCTCTAGTTTCCACACATGTCGAATACTCGTAAATTATAGCTGACAGTACAGATTTTAAAGTGACGTACGGCTACTAGATGTACTCTGCTTTTGAGGAACAGGCATTTTTATCGGTGATAAAAAACGATGCACCTTTTTTATCGCTGTCAAAGTGACAAAAATGTGACTGTCAAATAGACTTTATTATACAAGAGTTAATTTATCAACAGTAAAATTACAAGAGCTTTTTTTATCGCACAAATTTATCCTTGTAACGATTTAATTTTGTCAATTTTATAAGAAAAACTGACACGAAAAAATCACGAGACCGGTTGAGGGATTTTGTCAAATGTAAGTTTTTCGAGCAAAATTACTGATTGGCAAAATTTTGAGTTAAAAAGAAATTTATCCATAAAAGAAAAGCTCGAGTGTTTTTTGGCAAGATAAATTAACGACAGAATATGAATGTGAACGAACAACAACAATAATTTATTAAAAATTATTATAATTTTCTCAAAACGACTCATATCGTACAGTATAGTTTCCACAATACTTAAAAATTATAGCTGACAGTACAGATTTCAGAGTGACGTGCGACTACTAGGTGTACTCTGCTTTTGAGGAATAGGCATTTTTATCGGTGATAAAAAACGATGCACCTTTTTTTATCGCTGTCAAAGTGACAAAAATGTGACTGTCAAATAGACTTTTTATATATGAGTTAATTTATCAAAAAGAACAAATATAAATGTAATAAATTTACATAAATAATTATTCTGTAAATAACAAAAATATCCACTTAAATAACAAAAATTATAAACATAAACTCAAATAGGGCATTTACTGAATACCTGATCTAAAAATACAATATTTTTTAAAAATAGCCTGTTAAAAGGGTTAGTTTTTCAAAGCTATATCTGTTAGTCGTCTGATATTTGTGCATAGAATACCACCAGCTGAAGATGCCCTTCCTCAATCGATATTGGTGGGTCGATAAGTTAATAAAAATTGGTAATAACATACTTCTAAATGTATTCCACGGATATTTACGGCAGTGAAATATTCAATTTTCTGTCGTAAGATTTTGTCAATGTCTTTCTTGTATTTCTTAGGGCTTGGTGTTTGGAGTTTACTTTTTATAATATTATTTATTTATTGTTAAAAGTGCTCTGTGTTGGGACAGTCACTCTATATTTAGTGAATACTAGTCAGTGACATAAATAGAAACGTTGAATACGTGACATATCGCAAGTTCAAAATTTACCGAAATAACCGGTAAAAAATTAAAATAACCGGTAATTATCGTCATGTGTTTTTTGTCCTAATAACCGGTTAACCGGTTAACCGGTAATGCAATCCCTAGTGGAGTTGCCACTACCCTTTCTTCTTTCAAGGTGGGGATGCCACCTTCTATAGGCATAGTGGGGTTGCCACTATCCTTTCTTTACTTTAGATACTCTGACTTAACAAACTAACCTACTAGCAAAATTTGCCCATTAAATAAAAAACCAATAATTGTTGTGTCAGGGTAAAAACAAGTTTAAACTTTTCCAACATCATTATCATAATCTTTATTGACAAATGAATTATTATTATTTATTGTGTAATGTACTTTTATCTCTGATACATTTGTCAGTTACTACATAATCATTTAATCAATTAAACAAACCTGACACAACATAAACAAACTCACAGCATTAGTCAGTATCAGTGGCGGCTGGTGAAATTTCAATAATTTTTTTCTCGTCTCTGGCGCATAGGACCCATACGAAATATGGGAACTAACATCTAGAGAACCACTCCTCTAACGACCCGTAAAAAATATTGAAAAAGCAGTTTGCGAAAAATTTTTTCAAAATTCGGTTGCCCCCCTAGGTCTAGGGACTCCTGTTGAAAATTATTTTTTTTTGTCATATTCATTTTACTTTTTATAAAAAAAATAGGTTCTGGAGTTTATGAAAATATTTTCATTATTAACTGAAATACAATGAATTGAAATTTTGTAATTTACAATTTAACAAATTATAAAATTTCAATTCGTTGTACTTCAGTTAGTAATGAAAATATTTTCATAAACTCCAAAACGTATTATTGTATTTTAATGAAAAGTAAAATGTATATGACAAAAAAAAATAATTTTCAACAGGAGTCCCTAGACCTAGGGGGGGGGGCAACCGAATTTTGAAAAAATTTTTCGCAAACTGCTTTTTCAAAATTTTCTACGGATCGTTAGAGTAGTGCTTCTCTAGATGTTAGTTCCCATATTTCGTATGGGTCCCATGCGCCACAGACGAGAAAAAAATTATTGAAATTTCACCATCCGCCACTGGTCAGTATAAATGGAATCGGTACTCACATTTTTGTTTGTTTTTAATCTGTGGAAGGCCAACGTCTCAATTGCTCATGAGCAGCTACTGTAGTTCGCCGTCCTCTCTTTTGCAGCACATACCTCTCATTTTGAAGTACCTTGCGGACGGTATATGGTCCTTTATATTTTGGCTTTAATTTTCCTCCGCCAGCGAGCTGAGAATCTTCAACAGCTACAATGTCTCCTACAGTAAACAAGCTGGTGCTATAACGAGTTGAGTTGAATTGCTGAGCTTGCTTATTAGCACTATTTGTTATTCGAGCTCGAGCTTCCGCAACGGCCTTGTCTGGGTCGACAAAATTATCCGTCTGTGGTGCGTCTCCCAAAAACTGCTGAGTAGCGGTTAGCCTTGGATTTGTACCGAGCTGTAGCACGGTCGGAGTGTGTCCAGTTATCGAATGAATCGTTGAGTTTATATTATCTTCAATTGCGGTATTGCAACGGTCCAAGTAATTTCTTTGTCGGCGGTAAGTGTGGCTCGCATCAAATTAAATACAGTACGCATTACACGCTCGACTTGATCATTTCCGCGAGGCATACCAGTTGCAATATGGTGAAGCTACACATCATATTCACTATGAAAGTTTCGGAACACTATCGAAGTAAAGGCAGCTGCTCTGTCGGCTATAATACGTCTTGGTTTTCCTAATTCTTCAAATACTGGCAATAATGCACGAATTGAATACTCAGAAGTCTTCTTTGGTATTGGTTGTAAACGACAAAATTTTGAAAATGCATCAATTATTACCAGAATGTGTGTGCAGCCATTGGATTTTACTAAAGGCCCTGCATGATCGATGTGCCATGTGTCTAGTATATCATCGGGTTTCTCGCCATGTTGCCACAATCCTGATCGACGACCAGTGTGCGATTTTCCTAAGACACATGCTCTACAGTTTCTGATGGACTTCTTTAAGCATTGCCCCATCCTGGGCCAATATACATCTTCCCGCATTTTCGCAATGCATTTATCCCAACCAATATGTGATGACTCATCGTGGTACAGTCGCATCGTTAACAGACGGGCAGCAACGGGCACGAAACACTTGTGAGGTTTAGTTTTAATTACAATTACATTGTTTATTATGGCAAAGTCTGGATGGCTTTCTAGATACTTCGCGACAAAAACTGTCATTGTCTTGAAACTCTCGAATGTTTCTACATTCGATATTTTATTTATCTTCAACGTTGTTAAAGCGCATACTTTTGAAATGCATTATCATTTTTCCGGTAGTGATATGGTTCAGTGTTTTATTTTTATAGGTCACCAATAAGCTTTTCAATTGTAACATCAAGTTATCGTCTAGTCCGGTTTGATTTATTTGGATATCATTTGTACCCTTTATAGTGAGCACTTTTGGTATGTTGAGTAGGTTATGGTGTAATTCAAGACCATCAGCATTTTTCTCGACACGCAAGCAAGGTCGACTTATAATATCCCATCCAATAATAATATCAATGTCGTCTGGAATAACACTACCGGATACAACTGTGCAACTTATTTCTAAGGTCAATGTCGCCAAAACAATTATTAAATCACAAACACCAATAGTATAAACAACTCGAGTCCCGAGTCCTGAAAAAGCACGTACGTTTTCGTCCGGTCTGATCATACCATTTAATGTTTTTACTATAGAATGTTTTATTATTGATACGTCAGCACCACTGTCGATAAGATAGGTAAAGGAGGGAGCATGTTCTTTACACAATAATGTGGCTATTGGTGTGTCATTTAGGTGGCGTCATTTCTTTATTACAAAAGCTTTTTTCAGCTTTCCATGTTTATTCCAACAATTAAGTTCGGTATGACCCATTTTCTTGCAATAATTGCACAACGGAGCATTAGCAGACTCTGATGTGCCGGGAATAGCTTCCTTATCGATGACTCTCCTTTGTGTAAACTACTAGACGGAGAGCCGGCCGTCGAATATCCTATGAATAAGATACATGAAAAACTTTTTGTGAGTGATTAGTACTACCACAGTCCTAAAGGGAGCCACTTTTTATACGAGCTAATTTTGCCCGCGTCATGGCTTTTTGACCTCACTTCCGGTTACGATTTTTAATGTTTTTTAAGTCATCAATAGTCCCTTTGGGTAAAACTTTTACCCCAGCGGACCGCAAGACATGTACCCCCCCGTTTTCGAGGGCGGGGAACACGATGATGACAATATTTTCCGACCTAGCGTCCAACCGCTACCTCTAATTCGAAAAAACCACCCCTTTTCTCGATTTTCCGGTGCTACGCTTGCGAGGGCTTGGCAGATCTGATTTTTCTTGGTCAGATTGAATAAAATAAGTAAATATTGACCACAGGTGATCTAACCCACTCCCGGGGGTTGAAACTACCCTCACCCTCAATAACTAAATGCTACGAAAACAGCGAAAACCAGCTGGAAAACGAAATACCTCCGTTTTCAAGGGCGAGGAATACGATGGTGATAATATTTCCCGACCTACCCTTCACCCACTACCCCTAAACCTGAATACCACCCCCTTTTCGATTTTCCGGTGCTGGACTTGCGAGGGCCTGTCGTATCGTTTTTTCTTTTGGTCAGATAGAACAAAATAGTTAAATATTTATCACAGGTGACCTAACCAACCTCCGGGGGTTGAAACTACCCTCACCCCCAATAACTAAATGCCACGAAAACAACGAAATTCAGCTGGAAAGCAGTATACCCCCATTTTCGAAGGCGGGGAATACGATGGTGACAATATTTCCCGACCTACCCTTCACCCACTACCCCTAAATCGAAAAAACCCATCCCCTTTTGATATTTTGGTTCTTGTACACACACTAAATCCCAATTCAATTTTTTCTGTCACACCTGTGGTCAATATTTATTTATTTTATTTAAATTGACCAAAACAAACCCGATCCGACAAGCCCTCGCAAGCGTAGCACCGAAAAATCGAAAAAAAGGGTGGTTTTTTCGATTTTTTAGCAGTTGGATTCTAGGTCGAGAGATATTGTCGCCATCGTATTCCCCGCCTTCGAAAACGGTGCTTTCTAGCTGATTTTCATTGTTTTCGTGGCATTTAGTTATTGGGGATGAGGGTAGATTCAATCCCCGGGGGTGGGTTAGGTCACTTGTCGTAAAAATGTAACTATTTTATTCTAACTGACCAAAAAAAAACCGATACGATAGGCCCTCGCAAGCCTAGCACCGAAAAATTTGAAAAGGGGGTGGCATTTAGGTTTAGGGGTAGTGGGTAAAGGGTAGGTTAGGAAATATTATCACCATCGTATTTCTCGCCCTCGAAAATGGAAGTATACCATTTTCCAGCTGATTTTCGCTGTTTTCGTGGCATTTCGTTATTGGGGGTGGGGGTAGTTTCAACCCCCGGGGGTGGGTTAGGTCACCTGTGGTCAATATTTGCTTATTTTATTAATCTGACCGAGAAAAACCAGACCTGGCAAGCCCTCGCAAGCGTAGCACCGGAAAATTGGAAAAAGTGTGGGTTTTTTCGAATTGGGGGTAGCGGTTGCACATTAGGTTCGAAAATATTGTCACCATCATGTTCCGCGCCCTCGAAAACGGGGGGGTACATGTCTTGCGGTCCGGTGGGGTAAAAGCTTTACCCCAAGGGACTATTGATAACTTAAGAAAACATTAAAAATCGTAACCGGAAGTGAGGTCAAAAATCCATGATGCGGGCAAAATCAGCTCGTATAAAAGGTGGCTCCCTTTAAGTCTGTGATAGTACTAATCACCCACAAAAAGTTTTTCATGTATCTTATTCATAGGATATTCGACGGCCGGCTCTCCGGCTATACGGCAAGTATTCTGTTGATGGCCCTGACGGCCACATTTAAAACAGGCTCCTTTAAAGCTTTTGTTTGGCTTGACATACCCTGTGTCTCGATGCTCTCTTAGCTGACGTTCATTCCTTCCCCTAGATGTTCCCCAAACTTCCGAGTGTTTAGGCATCTTGTGTGATTCACCGCGACGTGCATCAAATTCGCTTAATAATTTCAACAAGTCACGTTCTGAATCTGGTTTTTGTATACGCAGAGCTGAGAGTGCTTCCACATGATCCATGCCATGTTCAACCATACTTAGAATTTTATTCCATGGCAGTTTGTCATGAAATCTGTTAATGCTGCGTAATTTCTGATTGGCATAGTCACATAGTGACTCACAACGGAGACTTCGCAATGTAGCGGCATGATATGCACGAGCGCCAGGTGTTTCTCGGTCGGGAAAACCAATGCTGAGATCAGCACAAAAGTTGTTCCAACTTCGACAAAGGGATCTCCAATCGCTATAATAACGATAGGCTCGGTTTTTTAATGCTTCTCCAGCTTTTGAGATCATTAAAATATCGCCCACGTTTAACTCGTCCTTGAGCTTTGTGGCGTCGTCCAGCCATTCTCCAATTGAATAGGCGCTCTTGTCTGGATCGTAGCTTGCTAACTTGAATGACAAGCGCACATGCCCAGACGCAAGCGCACTTAAACTTTCTGCTCCGGATGTACTGGGACTGGGCGTTGGCAATGGTGACGGCGCCATCTTGGCTTGGCGCGTTAATTCAGCAAGCTGTTGTTGTTGTGTTGTAATCAACTTAATTAGTGTCTCCTGCCACTGCACCTTTCGACGCTTTGGATCTGACGGAGCCCTTGATGCATCTTCTTCTTCAAGCTCTGATCCAACACCTTGTTCAGATGACTCACTATCACGACGAAGGCGCGTTCCGTCCGCCATTTTTAACGTCCACTTATTTTCTATTTATTGTCTATTATAGTTTAATTAGCACAGCGCACGGATTAATCCCACTTCTGATGTTAACTCGAGAGGTAAACTACCCTAAATAAAAGTCTAAATCCACCACAATCCATTTATTATTTTGATGAAGTATGATACAACACATACGCGTTCTCCGACTCAGTTACAGTATATGACTGGCGCTTTCGCGCATGCTCTACTAAGTACAGGCTCGGCCGTCCTGTTCACGTGACGTTCATGCCCAACTATGCTAAGGGTGAGGGGGTGTCCGCTAACATATATACTATGTATATCTATAGTGAGAAATATACTATTCTATTCTATTCTATTCTATATTACAGACATTCAATGTTTGTAACAATATGTGATGGTCCAGTGGCTAAAGTTTTTCTTGCAATCCAAAGATCCTGTGTTCGAATCCCAGACAGGGTGGGTGTTTTTTTTTTTCAATTTTTTTTAATGTATTTTTTTCACAACAAAGTTGGTAGGCATCACAAAATTTAGGATGTCCAAAAACTAACATTATTTACAAGAAAACTGCGAAGAGTATCGTATAGAATGTGTCCAGATTTGCCTTTAACAATTTAATGCTCTTTCAAAATATTGGGTGGACAGTTGCCTACCCTTGCCCATCCCGAATTACGCCTATGTTTTTATTATTACTAAGGGCATGGATAGCAGTAAAAATATAGTGTACCATATTGTTCATTTTGAAAAATTATACCTATAAAATAGTAACATTCATAATTACTATAGTTTTTATTACAAGTAATCAGCAGAGATTTAGCACTTTTTTACCCATAGTGGCACTACTTTATAAAAACATAAACACACCACATATATCTAGTAGACAGCCCAGTAAACATAGCAAGTCCGGCAAAGTGCCGGGCTAATGCATTTATTGCCGGGCAACTGTCGCTTGTCGTGTAATGATGCCAGCCCTCTGTCTTATAAGTAACTATAGGGCGATGATAAATATGCTTTTGATGGCCCAACAACGATAAAATGGCAATTGACCGTTGATTATTTCAAAATTAATCTGTTGCAATATGTAATATAGCTATTATGTTTTATTTAATCATAAAATAGACTACATGTAGGTAAATATTACATTTTTTTTGTATTAATGTAGGCAAAAATATGAATTATATATACCAACACCACCTAGCACTGACAAGTGTAAATACTGCAAATTCACAATTGATGAGTCATCACACGACCACAGAAGACACAGAAGACCTATACCCCTGCCTATACCAGAAGCGTCACTGTCGGAGGCACGTTCGATATTTGGGTGCGTTTGCACGCATCCAGTAATTTAGTCGAGTAGAGAGACGGTCCAGTAATTTAGTAATTGCTTTCCACTAAATTACTTGACTAAAACACGCTGTCCGCATTGGTCGAGTACTGAATTACTAAGCGACTCGACTAAATTACTGAGTGCGTGCAAACGCACCCTTTCATTGGTAAATTGGGGTGACCTTCGGCCATCTTGTCGGTGGTATTGTCAACCTATAAATCCGCAACTTTCTAAATTCACCGCTGGACGCATTGGTAGATAAAATTCGAAGCTGATTTTGGCATTGGTTTTCAAAATAGCCAATCATATAATGTTATTGCTTACCGGTACGCTCCACCGGTGAATTTAGAAACCTGCGGATTTATAGGTTGACAATAATACCACCGACATATGACATATGCACATAAAATTCAATATTGGCGGGAAGGCCAGAGAGTCGTTTCTGGTATAGGCACAGAAGACCTATACCAGAAGCGTCACTGTCGGAGGCACTTTCGATGTTTGGGTGCGTTTGCACGCATCCAGTAATTTAGTCGAGTAGAGAGACGGTCCAGTAATTTAGTAATTGCTTTCCACTAAATTACTTGACTAAAACACGCTGTTCACATTGGTCGAGTACTAAATTACTAAGCGACTCGACTAAATTACTGAGTGCGTGCAAACGCACTCTTTCATTGGTAAATTGGGGTGACCTTCGGCCATCTTGTCGGTGGTATTGTCAACCTATAAATCCGCATCTTTCTAAATTCACCGCTGGACGCATTGGTAGATAAAATTCGAAGCTGATTTTGGCTTTGGTTTTCAAAATAGCCAATCATATAATGTTATTGCTTACCGATACGCTCCACCGGTGAATTTAGAAACCTGCGGATTTATAGGTTGACAATAATACCACTGACATATGACATATGTGCATAAAATTCAATATTGGCGAGAAGGCCAGAGAGTCGTTTCTGGTATAGGTCTTCTGTGGTATAGGTCTTCCGTGACACGACAAAGTTCGTGGACAAGGCTCATAAATAGTGTTATTGGTTATTTTTTCGAGTTTTGGAGTTTTATTTGTTTATTTATTGAATAGTCTTTATTGTCGTGAAGAGGTAAGTAATTGATGGCTTTATAAAATATATGTTATGTTCAGTTTATGGATAAATTATAATTGTGCCATGATTTGCTTGAAGGTTATGTTTACAATTTTTCGATTAATTCAATAATAAGTATTTTAATTTTACATTTTATTTTCAAAACGAAATTAGGTATGACTTTCTATTTATTTTTATTTTAAGGTCTGTCAATTACACTTTCGGCAGGATAAAATTGAAATTGAGACAAGCGTGTATACACAGGAAGGGAAAAGACTCACAGTTCCACTACGTCACCCCCGTTTGATAGAAAGTTTGCTATACTAATTAATACTTAACTTCTTTTTAGTTAATTTTCTTTCTATCATGTGCGGTACATAGTCAGTTTTCAAATTGTGTTCAGTATATGTCGAAGCCCAATAATATCCATCGGGAATATATATCCTACAGATGGTGTTGATTATACTGTTTTTCTAGGTTTGGTCTGTTATATCTATTATATATATATATATATATATATATATATATATATATATAATATATATATGAAATCGGATTTGAAGGAAACAACTACTCAGCGAGCAAATACCCCGACCTGCATTGAATTACACTGATCACGATTTGAAGGTGTAATTCAATGCAGGTCGGGGTATTTGCCCGCTGAGTAGTTGTTTCCTTCAAATCCGATTTCATAAACAGTGAGTATAGCCCACTAAGGCTAGACGTCGCCGCTCTTGGTACTTGCAAAATAGCAAGTCGCTATACGTCAGTGACATTTGTCCGGCGTATAGTAGCATCTGACCATATGAGAGTTTACCTCTCACCGTCACTTTATATATATATATATATATATATAATAATGTTTATTTACATCTTAAATAGGTATAACATTTACAATATATTAAATACAGAAAAGAAAATATATAACATAATAACAATAGAAGTGTAATTATGATGATAGAAATATTATATATTAAATAATGTTTATGGCGATACAAATATAGGTACATAATATAATGACATTATACATAATGTAAACAAACGGAAGAAGACCCACAAAAACTCAAGGTTGCGCGTGGGTAGTAATACCATGTATTAACACTATATAATAATTTGAATTGTGTAAAACATTAACTATTTTATTTATACTTTATAGATTTTTAATAGTTTTTAACGTCTATTAGAGAGTGCACTATTGTCCTATTGATAGAAAATATATATTTTTTGAACACTTTTTTAAATGCAGCTGCAGAATTTAATGTTTTAATAATACATTTTTCTTTATCTGGTAAAAAGTTGTAAATCCTGCAAGCTAGATAAATATAATTACGCTGCCCGATCGTCTTATGACTAGTATTAGTTCTAACACATTGATTGGTTTTTTGTCTGGTTGAGTAACTGTGGTCAATAAATTGCAACGATGTTCTATTCTTGAATATGTATGTAATAATACTGAAAAAGAACAACTGTCTAATATCCATTATGCGTGTTTCGGAGTATATTTTGTCCGTAGAGTAGGTAAAGTTTTTGCTGTAAATTATTTTTAATATTCTTTTTTGTAGCACTTCTAACTTCTTTACATGAACGGTTGCTACACCGCCCCACCCCAAAATTGCATATTGCAGTCGTGACTCTACTAAGGCGTAATACAATATTTTTAGTTGGTTTATTTGTAAAATATTTTTGAAATATTTAAACTTGTGTACTAGAAATCTTAATATGTTTGCAACATTCTTGGTGTGAATATCCCACTTCAATTGACTGTCAAGTGTTATACCTAAATATTTAATGTTACTTGCAGAAGTTATTTGTATGGACTCGGTGTTTCTTTTTATATCAAGAGCTTGATAATTGGGTAAGTTATTCTTGTAACATGAAAATGGTAAAAACTTTGTTTTTTCATAATTTATAGTTAACAGTTTGTGACTAAAACAGTCAATTATTCTACTCATATCATTTTCAACTTTAATTTTCAGTTCGTCCCAATTATCAGCACTATAGAAAATTGCGGTGTCATCTGCAAAACTGATTAACAACCCTGAACTATTTACGGTAAGTATACCATTTAAATAAGCCGTGAATAAAATAGGGCCAATCACAGTTCCTTGCGGGACACCATATTTTACTATTCTTTCGGAACTCTTTATAGAATTTATTTCCACCATTTGCTTTCTATCCGTTAGATAGTTGATAATCAGTTCGCCTGCCACACCTCTTATTCCCATACCTTGCAAGACCCTCAATAACTGTGGATGACTCACCGTGTCAAAAGCCTTAGCAAGGTCTAGGAATACGCAAAGGGCAGCTTTTCCGTCATCCATGCTTCCATAAATTTCTGCAGTTAAACAAGAAATTGCATCATGCGTTGATTTTCCCTCTTGGAAAACGTATTGTTTATTTGATATTAGATTATATTTCTTAAAGTAATTTGTAAGCCTGGCTTTAAGTATTTTCTCAAAAATTTTTGCTAAATTACTAATTAAAGATATTGGTCTGTAATTCGACACATTGGTTTTATCGCCTTTTTTGTATACCGGCTTTATGATAGCTGTCTTAAAATCAGAGGGGCAATTTCCTGTTTCCATAATTTTGTTTATTAAATATTTCAGAGGTTGTACTATTTCTAAGGCTATTTCTTTCAGAACTTCGTTTTTTATCATATCTAAACCTGGCGCCTTTTTGTTTTTTAAAGATTTAATCGTGTCAATAATTTCTTTTTCATCTGTTGGTTTTAGATATATGGAGTGAGGGACCTGATGGCCATCAGGAGGAGGTTCTACTGGTTTTATAATTTTATTTGCCAAATTCTTCCCAACACTGGCATAGTAATTATTAAATTCATTAACAATAGCTAGTTTATCAGTTGTTAATTCATTTAAGTTAGTCATTATTTGTTTTATATCTTGTGATTTTTCAATTGATTGCATATTATTAATTGTGTTCCATAGTTGTTTTGAACTGCTCTTGTTTTGTTCTATTTGTTTTTTAAAATAGTTAAACTTAGTAATTTTAATTAAACGATTTAAATAATTGCGGTAATTAATATATTCATTTTTTACAAGCAGATTTGCAGGTTGTTTTTTAAATTTTTTATAAAGTATATTTTTTTTATTTATTGAACGCACTAGGCTATCTGTTACCCAGCATTTTCTTTTTTTGTCTAGTCTTTTTTGTTTTATAGATTTAGTATGTTTGTGAATAAATTCTTTTAATGTTGTTATGAAAAATGTAGTGGCCTTATCTATATCTTTAATGTTATACAAAAAATTCCAGTTGTATCCTTGTAATTCTTTCCTCAAATTCTCATACTTAACAAATTTTATAAATTCTTGATTCTCAGAGTGTTTTTTGGTTTCCGATTCTACAGATATATTTATTAACGTGGTGTAATGGTCCGTAATAGTGGTTTTAAGGACAATAGATAAAATGGTTTCTTCGAAATTGTTTTCTCTACCTTTCACAAATATATGATCGAGGCATGATATTGTTTCTCCTTCCACTCTTGTTGGTTTGTTTATTGTACTAATAAAATTATACTCATACAGTGTGTTTAGGTATTCCGAACTAATGTCATTATCCACTAAAAAATTAATATTTATGTCGCCGGCGAAAATATGATATTCTAAGTAATTGTTTTTTGTTTGTTCCAGATACTCCCTTAAACAGATTATGAAATTTTCAGCGGATGTCGAAGGAGGTCTATAAACTGCAGTAATCATAATCGTTTTTTTACTTGGCATGTTGATTGTCATTTGAACACTTTTACATTCACCGATGGATATTATATTGTATGTGTAGTTGTAAGACTGTTTAATATAGACTACTACCCCATCACTTTTATTTATCGAACCTTCATTGTATATTAAGTCATATCCCTCTATTTGTACTAAATCTACGCCAAAAACTTTCCACGTCTCTGTGAGGATTATACAATCGAACTGGCAATTTATTTGATCTAGTAATATGCTGCATTCATCAAAGTTTTTAAATAAACTTCTAATATTCTGATTTAGAATTTTAAAATTATTTGTACATTTACTATTTAAAATTTGATTATTAAGTTCTAGGGTGCTTTCAATTTCGATTGTATCAATAGTAACATGGTTAATATCTCTAATATATTGGTCCATTTTAAAATAACAATTTTATTACCAATAAATATTTGATTTTGATTTAGTATATATCAAATTTCTCATACAAGGCGTGTTAATCATATAGAACATTAAATTTATTAAAAATCTCTTAAAAGATAAGACATGGTAGAGGTAAATTTCCCCGGTTTGACAAAGTATAGTAAAATGAATTATATATAAAAAAAATATTAAATAACATAACTATATTTTAACACTTCCCTGTGGACAGTTGGCAGATACACTTCCTAATTTATTTTTTATTTTTTCTTGTTACTGGCCGTTCTCCTGTCAACAATTTCCCTTTATTACGAGTTTTTATTGTTTCTTCGTCATCGCTGACAACATCATTACTATTTCCAGGTAGGGGCATACCCTCAAAAATATCCGTTTCTTTTAGTTCCTCAAGTGAATAGGTTACATCGTTTACCATCAATGTGTTTTTTATAATTTTTGTGGAATATTTTAGCTCTTTAGCTTTTTTGTAATTTTTGTATATAATTTTTTGCTCTTCTCTCTCCGAGAAAATCAGATCTTTAGAGATACTCACACCGGAACCTTTTAATTTAGAGGCATTTCTTAATATTTCAAATTTTTTCAGTTGTGTCGTTAATTCTACAAATATTGGGCGTATTTTGTTGGGGGTCTCTTGTCCAATTCTATATATGTTACTGAAATCGGTTGAAGATAAGCTTATTTCTAATTTGTTTTTTAATATTTCCGTGACATTTTCCAATAGGGATTTTCTGTTTTTTTCTCCTATGCCAAAAATAATAATATTATTTCTTCTTACCGCCTTCTGTACTGTTAGTAACTGCTTTTGTAATTCTTGGTTTTCTTTTTCCAGGGCATCAACTTTCTTTCTCAACTTTTCTGTATTTTCTAGGTGTATTTGATTATCGCTTTTGACTTGTTTGATATCAGCTTTTATTTCTACCAATAATTTTAGTATTTCTTCATTTGATACCATTATTTATTAGTAAAGCTCTCTGCAGGTTTAAAGTTGGAAGTTTTTACTGATATTTTGTGTACGGCTCTGTCCTGTTTATATTTCGATTTATTTTTACAACTTTTTATCTGTATGAGTTTATCACTATACTTTTTGTTGGATTCACTTTTTTGTTTTATAAAGAAGGTATTTTATCTGCTAAGCAAGTTCACTTATTTGTTTATTTATGCATGTAGTTATTGGTATAGTTTATTAACAATGATGAAAAGTTCAGTACTGTATAGATTTTTGTTTTAGCTACACATTGATATTAAACACCAAAATTAACTTCAATTATAGACACTTTAAGTTTACATTTATTCAAAGAGACCAGAACACATGTGATTATAATGACTGAACCACACAATTTTCTAAATATATATATATATATATATATATATATATATATATATATATATATATATATATATATATATATATATATATATATATATATATATATATATATTATAATTTGGCTTAATGTGTTTGTCAATTGCTCTGATTATTATTATTATTACTATTTCGAGTGACATTTGCATAGGATTTCTCTCATATATAATTATTGGTATTTATTCTGTTAATGGGGTTATTTATATTATTTTGGGCTTGTGTTTACATTCGCAATGTCTTTATTCTCACATAATAGGAGCAGCCTCTGTAATTAGCTGTGTGATTTTAACCACAATAGAGTATGTTAATTTAGAGGGCGCTATTGTCGGCTTTATGTATATAACACAGTTTTGACCAATCAGGAAGTAGCTATTTTTATAAACAACGGGCGAGTTCATTATTTCCAAGGGAGAGTCTATGTTTTCATAAACTATAACTATTATAGATCACCCTTAGGGGACTTTGAGATCTTCTGATACTTTGCTAAAGGTCCTAGACTATGCGACTACTTACAGACACACCTTGGTAATTAATGGAGACTTTAATGTCTTTTTTAATAAACAAGACAATAAAACTATAAAATTAATTGACTTAATGTCAACTTATGGACTAAAACCCACCATAAGTGCAAACACCCGCCTAAACAACTGTATAGATAATATTTTTACTAATGCTCACATTGATGACTTTGAAACCTCTAGTTACGATCCACATTTATCAGACCACCATGCTATAACAATAACCTTACGCAATCACACTACCACTACACCCAAATATATATAAAAATAAGACCAATAACTACGGCAGAATTGCAATTACTTAAAAACTTTATCACTAATATTAACTGGGACTTTATTTATGATAGGAAAGTCGGGGTAAACAATAAATTCGATAAACTGATAAATATTCTGGTTACGGGAATGAATACAGCATTTGCTGAAAAAACAGTAAAGGCTACAGCTGATAATACACCTAAAGTTAACTGGTCCCAAGCAGCACAATTAGTTTATATTACCAGTTTAAAGCCACATTAATCTAAGATAGTTGATATAACGTAATTGCAACCATTGCTTTCAACTTTGAAGGTATATGGACTTAATAGTAATTTAGTAAGCAATATTTAGGTAATATTTTCTTATGAAATGCCTGATAGTCACATTCACTTTAGTGTAATTTACAAGAAATATTTACGTTACTGTTCCTTAAAATTTAACTCTAAAGTTAAAGTGCATATTGAGGTCTATGTGTAAGAAAATATTATATAATTTTAGACTAAATTATTAACTTTGGAGTCGCTATCTTTTGTCTGAATAAAAACAGGGAAATTTTACCAATTTTTTACGTAAGTGTAACCTGTGTTTTGTCCTTGTAGTCAGATTTAGGTTATAACTTTAACCTCATGGTCACAACTAGTTCCAATTTTAGGTAAAATTTACCCTATATTTTACTTCTCCACTAACCTCTAGCATATGTGTTTAACCTAAAGGCAAATATTACTTCATAAAATGTCCTGAAAGTTATTTTTACTTAAAAAATAGAATTAGGTCCCTTCCCTGGAAAGCAAAATTACGTTTTCATTGTCTAAATTACTTCAAAGGACTATCTATAATGATTGTTTTATGTTGATGCTCTTCCCAGTGTCAACTGTATTTTATTAGAGGCCTAATGTTTAGGACATTGTAGCAACTTGTAGCAATTTATTTTGTTGTTGTTTGGGTTTTCTGTTGTCGTGTTTTTAAAAATAAAATTGGAGGTGTTTTGTTTTAAATGCGAGAAAGTATTCTACAGCCAGTGAACCTTTAGTCGGCACAGCTGAAAAGTGCATAAGCACATAGGACATAATTATAATTATATCGAATACCTATGCGGTGTACTTAAAGATACTTGTAATTGTATTTCAACTTTTCTATTACCGACTTGTTTGCATTCGAAGTAATGACTACATTATATCAGGTAAAACAGTTGTTAATCTTTCAGAGAGTTTAGTACAATATAACTATTTTTTTCTCTAGATTTCAGTACTTAGTTTGCAGAATGAAAAGCTAAGTGAAGTTCAATAGTGTTAGTAGTGTAACTGAGTGACTTTATTTGGATTGTATTCAGTGTTCCTGAATGTACTCACTGAAGAGAAGTTGTAAAAATGGTTTATGGCCCTATCACAGTATAAAGAAGACCAGTAGTTTCACTCGCAGCGGTCCCTTTGATATTTGTTGTACTCGATTTAATTTTTTTTAATCCACTGCGCATCTACTGTTTGTATCCCACGCGCATTTCGTCGTATACTGGCGACAGTGGCGACTGTTCAGAATGGAGATGGTACGAACGAACCGAACCTGTTCTTTCGGAACAGGTCCGAGCTAACAGTTCCGCGGAACAGTTCTCAGATTTAGAAAATACTAGTTCCGACTCCGCTGGACTGTCATGCGTTTGAGCGGAGCACTGAGCACATGATAACGTTTTACCTTCGGACACGGAGCCGGAGTGGAGTGAGCAGATCAGACTTGCGGACTTCTTGGTATTGGTGGTAAGTGGTAGTATTTGTGTGGGATGTATATAATAATAATAAATTCTGTTTAATTAATGTTAAGTATTACAAAAATGTAGCTCTAGCATTTTTTAATTCGAGGAGTTTTAGGAATAGTTTGAAGCATTAGGTGAATATTTTGACTTATTTCCATGTAACAATGAAATGAATTGAAGAAATTGTAAAACTTAGAAATGAAATACTCACGGTTCTAAATCGCATTACAAAAAAAATTAAAAATATATTAATTTATGACACCCTCTACTCTTATATATTCAGAGTTCAAATACTAGTTCATATCGGTTTTGATATACAGGACGTATTTTGTATTGACCACTTTCTTTTCAAGAGCTTGGAGCTCTGGAGATTTCAAAATCAAAACTTTGAATGGAGCATATAATTGACATGTCAGTTTTCAACCTTCAACAACCAATCAGCATTCTTGTTTAAAAAAAATCAGGACTCCAAGCACTTGAAAAGAAAGCGGTGTCATTATGGAGCATATGGAGCTGCGAGTGCGAAAGAACGGGCAATCACTAATGCCGGACTCGGAGCAGGTCGGAATCGGAACAGGTTTTTGGAACAGGTATACTTTTTTACCCGGAACAGTTCCGACCTGTTCCGAGAAAAATCCACTCAGTACCATCTCTAGTTCAGAAACGTAAACGTAAACAAAAATAAACATCCACCCCACCCTACATTATCACTGCCGTTCACTATCGTCGTGCCGTCCACTGCGCATCGAATAATTTAAGCCCAGGAGCATCGCATGCGCACTGAAAATCTTATACAACTGTTCCGGCTGAGTAGGACTACTGGTCTTCTCTCTACTGTGGCCCTATAGAAGGTTTAAATCTATACCTGTGAACAAATTTAAGTTGATAGATGGGGAAGTAGTAATTAAGAATTAAAAAACAAGTTTCATATGATGTGTTCTCTGTTAATACATTTATTCAAATAAAAAATAAAGTATTAAACTAACCAACTAACAAAAGATTAATTATTTTACCTGAAATATTTTTAAATTCCAAATTCACCGAATCCGTGATGTGATCATGTTTTTCTATCAAATGCAAACGCAAGTCGTTATTAAAGTTAAAACACAATTTGCACTCTAAGCACAGATATCTTTTGGGCACCGTAGATTTGATATAAATACGTTGGATTTGTTTATTTATACACAATTCTGTTGTGCCGATTTAACGCTGACTGGCTGGAGAATACTTTCTCACATTCAAAACAAAACACATCCATTTTTATTGACAAAATACAAGAGTAAATTGAAGGAATAAACCACAAACTCAAAACAACAATTAGGCGATCCAAACCACGTGACTTCCAACATGGCGCTGAGGGCAAACATCCGGCAATCCTTTATTTTCATTCGTTAAATGAGTTTTTTTTCGGTTGCCTTGGCTACGTTTCCGCGAGTTAATTAAAATAAACCCCATGTTTGCCCTCAGCGCCATATTGAAAAATAATTTTGACAGGTCGTTGGATTGCCTAATTGCAGCCAAAGAAGTTTGAGGTTAGAAACAGAAGTGATGTCACTCAATTTACCGCCTTCTCTAACCTAATTTGGGAAATATGACCAATTTAGTTCTGCATGAACTTTAAAGACTTTACAATTTTGAAGACTACAAAATTATTTTAACCTATATTGGTACCATTTAACTTTAAAGTAAATAATATAAGTTTTAACACTTCGTCTCAAGGAAAAACGTCAATGAGGCCTAAAATATTGGGAGAGAATACTTCGAAGTCGCATGGCACTATGTTCGCCATATTTTTCAACCAGCTGTAAGAGGCCATTTTCAAAAAGGATAAGATAGAGTGGAAGGCTCGCGTACACATGCCATCTATCGAGTTCTAGGCAGCAACTTCATATTTACAGGCATCGGCATCAATGAAAGAGATTGTCGTCTATGCTATTGGCAGAGCAATATCAAGGTTGGTATACTTTAAGGTTCCCTAATATACAGCTTTTAGGCGAAGAAGTCAGTGCGGGGGTGAAAGGTCAGACTATCTTTGTTCTTCGAACGCGCAGTAGCGGCGCAGTTATCTCACTCTAGAAGAATCGTCCGTACTGGCCCGAAATATGGTCTGACGTTACTGTGATCTGTAGTGTTACATTCTACAACTTATCCTCTTTACCAGCATGCAGAACAGTGACTCAAAATGCGAGGATAATTACCACCGACCTCAAAAGCGGGTTATTGCGAGCCCGTTCCAGTTAGGAGTTCTTTGCTTAATTAACATTACACAAATTCTTACAATATTTTGAATAAGGCTCTGCATCTGGTGTGATCTCACACCAGCTGTTCATTGGCTAATGCCATTTTTTGGTGGGGATTGTGAGTTATTAGGCCACCTTAAAGTATACCAACCTTGGAGCAATATCGCGTCTGTAATCAACAGGTGCGTTTTTTTTGCTACAAATCTGACACCGGAATATCAAATCTTGTCGTTTTTTGCTCGCCATTCTGATTCCATACACATGAATGTCGATGCCATTATTCGTTATTTAAGAATCCTAAGAAATTTGTCACATCCCACTTAGGAATTTCAGTTTTGTCGTTTTATTGGTAAATATCATTCTGGAATTTATAACGCTACCGGTCGTGGACAAAAAAACGCACCTAACCTTACAATCATGCAATGGTAATCAATGGTGATCATAATAAAATGTCACACGTAGAAAAAACAAATGAGTATTATATGTGTAAAAAAATTATAGTTTTGATTATAGTTATAAAGTATATAATGGTTGTGGCCTGCAATTTTCCAAACTGCCGTAGAAGAAACGATAAAGACACAGTAGAGAGAAGACCAGTAGTCCTACTCAGCCGGAACAGTTGTATAAGATTTTCAGTGCGCATGCGATGCTCCTGGGCTTAAATTATTCGATGCGCAGTGGACGGCACGACGATAGTGAACGGCAGTGATAATGTAGGGTGGGGTGGATGTTTATTTTTGTTTACGTTTACGTTTCTGAACTAGAGATGGTACTGAGTGGATTTTTCTCGGAACAGGTCGGAACTGTTCCGGGTAAAAAAGTATACCTGTTCCAAAAACCTGTTCCGATTCCGACCTGCTCCGAGTCCGGCATTAGTGATTGCCCGTTCTTTCGCACTCGCAGCTCCATATGCTCCATAATGACACCGCTTTCTTTTCAAGTGCTTGGAGTCTTGATTTTTTTTAAACAAGAATGCTGATTGGTTGTTGAAGGTTGAAAACTGACATGTCAATTATATGCTCCATTCAAAGTTTTGATTTTGAAATCTCCAGAGCTCCAAGCTCTTGAAAAGAAAGTGGTCAATACAAAATACGTCCTGTATATCAAAACCGATATGAACTAGTATTTGAACTCTGAATATATAAGAGTAGAGGGTGTCATAAATTAATATATTTTTAATTTGTTTTGTAATGCGATTTAGAACCGTGAGTATTTCATTTCTAAGTTTTACCATTTCTTCAATTCATTTCATTGTTACATGGAAATAAGTCAAAATATTCACCTAATGCTTCAAACTATTCCTAAAACTCGAATTAAAAAATGCTAGAGCTACATTTTTGTAATACTTAACATTAATTAAACAGAATTTATTATTATTATATACATCCCACACAAATACTACCACTTACCACCAATACCAAGAAGTCCGCAAGTCTGATCTGCTCACTCCACTCCGGCTCCGTGTCCGAAGGTAAAACGTTATCATGTGCTCAGTGCTCCGCTCAAACGCATGACAGTCCAGCGGAGTCGGAACTAGTATTTTCTAAATCTGAGAACTGTTCCGCGGAACTGTTAGCTCGGACCTGTTCCGAAAGAACAGGTTCGGTTCTTTCGTACCATCTCTATTCTGAACAGTCGCCACTGTCGCCAGTATACGACGAAATGCGCGTGGGATACAAACAGTAGATGCGCAGTGGATTAAAAAAAATTAAATCGAGTACAACAAATATCAAAGGGACCGCTGCGAGTGAAACTACTGGTCTTCTTTATACTGTGATAAAGATAAAGGGCATGAGTTTTTTATGGTCCCTAAGGAACCCGAAATGTGAGTAAGATCCCAAGATGCCAGTTTGATTTGAAATTGTTATGAGAATATGCTACCAGCTTGCTACCCTCCGTGTTATACAAATTTCTAGTTACAGGTTATTATACAGTGTCATTTGTAGAATATTTTATAAATTATTTATACTATTTACATTCACTTATTACTAGTAATATTTGTTTTATTAAGGGTGTAATGGCTATTTCTTAAAATAAAGTAATTTTTTTCACGTTTATCGCTTCATTTTTCCTTAATTTTTAAGAAATCCAATGGCATGAATGCGGTGCCTCGAGGGTTTAAATTTCCCGGTAACGGCGGTAGTGGGCAGTGGGGGATTTAGTTACGCATCTGACCTGCAGAGGGCGCCGGCTCGGTACTTCCGAATTTAAATTTCCCGCTAAAAATTGAAGGCTGAAAGCGCAGCCTAGATAGAGAGACAGCAAAGAAACTCCTTTGTGTTGGCGTGACTAAAATCATTCACCTTGAAGTCGCCATTTCGGGTAAAAAGTCAGAGTTGGATTCCAAACAATTTAAATGTTTCCGACAGGACCGTATTATCCAATTCAAATTAAACAGTCTGTGTGCTTGAAAATGTAGACTAGAAACTACGACATTGTACTTAGTCATAAACAGAAAAAATATCGTGATATTTAACAAGAAAAATTTGTGTTCGTTACCTGTTATAATGGAATATCACAAACAGACAACTCTATTAATTTCTTTAAATACACAATAATTTTAGATAGCTAAAAAAGTCATGTAATTTTTTTTCCAACTTGTAAAAATAGGAAGTAAAAGCATATGAAACAGAATTTTCTTTTATAAATACATGCATGATATAATTTTTGTTAGTATTTTTCTAAATAAAAATAGTTCAAAAAAATAGAACAATAGTTTCTCCATAGCTTCATTTGGGATTTTTTATAACAGAAGGACCTTCGTTACTTGAGTTAAGTAACTAAGTAATTTTATTAATTTTCTTGAGAGTTTAGTACACATCTACTTGCAAAATTTCATGTTCTTAGCACGCCTGCAAAAGCCCAAACAAACAGATATAGCCGTTATATGACTTATTAACTACGCCGAGGCATCTTGCGAACTAAAGTAGAGATGAGTTGCTATTTAACAACCTGTTATTTTATAACTGTTATTTGTAAATAGCATTAGCAGCCTGTTATTTCTGTACGAAAATAACAGATAAGAAACACGACTGTTGAGTGAATAGACTCTTCAATCAACGACACGACGTAATAAAAATGTTCTTGCTGACTGCTATTAAACTGTTATTCAGAAAACAGCAGTAGCAGATAATGAAATCGCAACGCAACAACCGCTAATGTAGTGAAGTTGAATATATTATTGTGGGTATCTTGAGTCATCGGCTTTATGTATACACTTCTTAGTTGCTTTTTAATCATAACATATTCAAATCTTTTCGATTTTTTCTCCGTGTGTATATATTCGATTACCTGCATACCAAGTTTAAAAATGAAGGCCAGAGTTAAGTTGAATATTTTTGTAGAAATCTCGAGCCATCCGCTTTATGTACTGACTTTTAGCTGTTTTTTAAATCATAATATGTTCAGAGCTTTTATATTTTTTTCTCCATATGTATATTTTCGTTTATCTGCATCTCCAATATTGTCATTGCATACGCTGTGTTTGGTGTGTTTCTATGCTGGTATTTCTTTATTAATTTAACATAAAATAATAATAATTAAAAGTTGAGGCTTAAAAAATTATTTATATAAATAAAATTATTTATATTTTATTTATATGTATATGAACGTAAGAAAAAATCAATTAATACCTCTATAAAACATAAAAATCAAAGGATTTTTTCTGCCCGTCGGCCAGCAGCAGCAGCATAATGTATAATATAACGTCTATGAACTAACCTTCGACCATATATACATAGACCTATCATTTCTTTGTTCTACATAGACAACTGTTTGAATGCAGCATTAGGGGGGTTGGGGTAAGGAGGGTAGAATCCTTTCCATGGGCGTATCAGTTACTAGGGGACCAACTTTTGTAATTTATTGAAAAATCAATACACATTAAAAATTTACCAACAAATATCAAAATCGGATATTTATTAAAAAAAAAACAATGTCCCAGAAATCACTGCTTCCACATCCAGATCTACTACCCAAGTCTCTCATAACGAAAAAATTTTGTATGTGGAAATAATTGTTTATGGAACTTTAATAATGGAAATTTAATAACAAAATATTTGAAATCGTCTACCACACAAACCCAGAAAACGATATCCCACATCGGTAATGAGGTGGGGGTGGTAGTGGAGATGGATGAAGTAAAAAAAATATTTTGAGGCCTTTGACTCTTGTGCACACACTACACAATAACTACACTACACTACACAATTTTTCTTCACCCCCTGGTAGTAATGCCAAGAATTTTTTTGAGACATTAGCTTCTCTTCTATACACTAAATACTAATTTTGGACTCTTACCTGCTTGATTTACTATTTACCCCAATTTAACCCCCAACTCTTCAGTGGAATAAGATGAAAATGATTATATTTTCATCTTATATAGTTCCAGATCTCGTTACAATACATACGTCTACCAAATTTCAAGTCAATATTTTAAGTGGTTCCAGAGTAATCGTGCGCACAAAAAACTTATAGACAGACCGACAGACAGAAATTTTTCTTTATGCTCAAACTTAAAATCTCAACGTTTCATTACATTCTAAGCCTATTTGTACAATAAATTTTTTTTTAAATTTTTGTCGTTACTATACGTCCACTGGATGTGGAAGTAATAAAAACGTGTATATAATTCATTGAAAAATGAATTTCATAATGAGAATTGTGAATTTTTTAAACTGTTAAATGGAACTAATAAATTTACCATTAGGCTTTTACAAAATTATAGATTATTTTACAGAAATATTTGTAATAAATGTTACTATTTATGCTTTTATAAAAAAAAATGCATGTTTGTTTCATTGCCTACACTGGTTATCAATACCTTGAAAGGATGGAAGACTGGTGAAGAAAATAAATGTAAAAAATTTATATATTTCATGATAAAATACATAAACAATATAAACAATAAATGGAGTCTAAATAAGTTTTAGTAGAATACATAGATTTCATGAAATACCTAATCATTGTAAAAAATAAACAAGTTACGTTTAATGAATGGCCTCAAGTGATTTACTGTCCCTTTTCCACGCCTATGACTTCTGTTTACGTACTTGTGAAATGAGCCACCACATCCTTTACCCCAATATTTTTTGCATACAATGCATTTATTTACCATGATGAACACTAATAATTCTCAAACTAACTGAAAATTCTAATTAACAGTTCGAATCAAAAAGGATAAGATAGAGTGGAAGGTTCCATATGGCCACAATGTATTTTTCCGTACAAGATTTTCCTGCACCACCTGGGCGAGTCCTAGGCAGCATGAAATCCCCCCACTACCACACATAGCGGGAAACTGAAACTCAAGGTCCTCAATCCATGCACCCTGCGCGGGTCGGGCTCGTAAAGGAACTTTCAGCCTTCAATTTTTAGCGGGAAATTTAAATTCGGAAGTACCGAGCCGGCGCCCTCTGCAGGTCAGATGCGTAACTAAATCCCCCACTGCCCACTGCCGCCATTACCGGGAAATTTAAACTCTCGAGGCACCGCACTCGTGCCACTGGATTTCTTAAAAATTAAGGAAAAAAGAAGCGATAAACGTGAAAAAAATTACTTTATTTTAAGAAATAGCCACTGCACCTTTAACAAAACAAATATTACTAGTAATAAGTGAATGTAAATAGTATAAATAATTTATAAAATATTCTACAACTGACACTGTATAACAACTTATAACTAGAAATTTGTATAACACTGATCAATAGTTATGCTACAGTGTTGTATTGAACAGAAAATAAAAATTCTAGCCGTAATGAATTCAACGTGTGCAATTGAAAAAAATTAATCATACAAAAATTAATAAATAAAACGGACACAAAACTGACAGAAAAAATAACAAATATAAACATGTCAGCTCCAATAAAAAAAAAATCGTATATCGTATACTAAAAATAAATTAATAGGTAAAACAAAAATCACTAATTGGTGGTAGCTCAAAATACAACCATTACAAATTATCGAAAAATATTATTTTGTGTACTAATTCAGTGGATAACTTTCAATGAAACCATTCATTTTTTCCATATACTATCGATCCAAGTCTGATCATACCAGTATATCAACAAAAAATGACTCTTACGAGACATCTTATCAACTGCTTTCATCTAACAATATCAATATCAAAAACAAGAAAATTATATTCTTTCTATATACTGACGATCAAGGTCTGATCATGCAGTGGCGGCTGGTGATATTTCAATTTTTTTTCTCGTCTGTGGCGCGTAGGACCCATACGAAATATGGGAAATAACATCTCAAGCTGAACTTGGTTTGAACTTAGTTGGTACAACTCGCCCTAAGTGCTAGCAATTTGCAAGATTTGTATGCTAAGTACATGATAAAGAACTTCGTAAGGCGGAGGGTACCAAGCTGGTAGCATATTTTCCAGAGTTTATACTCTCTGATATTTTCATAACAATTTCAAATCAAACTGGCATCTGGGATCTTACTCACATTTCGGGTTCCTTAGGGACCATAAAAAACCCATGCCCTTTATCTTTATCGTTTCTTCTACGACATTTTGAAAAATTGCAAGCCACAACCATTATATACTTTATAACTATAATAAAAACTATAATTTTTTTACACATATAATACTCATTTGCTTTTTCTACATGTGACATTTTATTATGATCACCATTACCATTGCATGATTGTAAGGTTAGGTGCGTTTTTTTTTTCCACGACCGGTAGAGTTAGAATTACCAGAATGATATTTACTAATAAAACAACAAAACTGAAATTCCTATGTGGGAGGCGACAAATTTCTTAGGAATCTTAAATAACGAATAATGACATCGACATTCATGTGTATGGAATCAGAATGGCGAGCAAAAAACGACAAGATTTGATATTCCGGTGTCAGAATTGTAGCAAAAAAACGCACCTGTTGATTATAGACCAACAGCAATAGCAAGGTAGCATAGACGACAATCTCTTTCATTGATGCCGATGCCTGTAAATATGTTGTTGCTGCCTAAAACTCGACAGATGGCATGTGTACGCGAGCCTTCCACTCTATCTTATCCTTTTTGGTTCGAATATACAAGAAAAGAGCACAAATCAACAAGAATTAAATATAGCGACGACAATTAATATTTGACACTTTTGACAGTATGTGTCCAGTATTGCACAGTTGCCAACACTTAATAAAATTTGCAGATAAATAAAAAAAGTGTGTAAAAAAATATCTAATTCATAGATATGGTTATCTAAATCATTACATTTTGAAGATAATAGGCTAGAACACATATTGTGTTATTGGTAATAATTACATTAGGGTGGTTTTAAAAACGCAATATCCTATCCTAAGTATTGAGATATTTCCTTAATAACATGACTAATGGAGTGATATGGCAAACTTGCATTAAGTTCTACTCTCCTTTCCCCACCGCTATTCATGCCATCATCATTATATGTAAACAAGCTAGGTCTATATGTATATATGGTCGAAGGAACTAACAGTTGCAAACTGCGCGCTGCGGTATACCAATCTCAGTGATCTGTTATTTTTAAACATATACTTTAAACTGTTATTTCAAAATAGCAGTAGCAGTTTAAACCTGTTATTAAAAAATAACAGCTTTTATCCATCACTACTAAACAGCGTAAAAAGTAAATAAACCAAATACATAGAACAGAATAGAATGGAATTTATGTAATAATTTATAATTAAGCAATTTTATGTAAATAAAACAAAACGCATCGAAATTTTTCTACCTGCGATTATTCCTTATTTACAGGTAAAGAGTACCCATATTTTATTGTTTTGGCAATATATGCATTTAAATTCGTTCAATCCGCATTAAGCCACACTGTACGCTTCCTGTGTACATAAGTATTAAAAAAGATACACACGTATGCACTCGCATTCTTTTTTGTAGAAAATTTAATTCTCTATACAAGTATCTGTTACTAAAAAGTTTCAGTTAATTTTACTTACCTATTATTATGATCAGTAGGGAATTTAAAAAAGACTTTTTGCACAAATAACGTTTGTTCTGGCAATATTTTGCAGCACAAACAGAGCCCATACTTGAAAATAATAGATAAATGTTAAACAATAAATAACACAATAACACTAAGTACGTCTATGAACTAAATAAATTGTATCCAAATTATACCTATGTCGCCCGCACTGTTTTCCAAGGTTTTAACCCAAAATGGTTCGTGCGCGACGATCTGCGCAAACCGTTCCCGCCATTCAAGTTTCCCTGCTGTCTCTCTTTCTCTGCTGTGCTGAAAGTTACTTTACGAGCCAACACCACCTGTCTATAGGTGGTGTTGTACGAGCCCGACCCGCGCAGGGTGCATGATTGAGGACCTTGAGTTTCAGTTTCCCGCTATGTGTGGTAGTGGGGGGATTTCATGCTGCCTAGGACTCGCCCAGATGGCGCAGGAAAACCTTGTACGGAAAAATATATTATGGCCATATGGAACCTTCCACTCTATCTTATCCTTTTTGGCCATTTTACAATGAAATTTTGATGAGTATTTAATTGAAAAAAATCATTAATACAAGGTTATTTAACAGATACAAAGTACAATATTATAATATTTTATACCCCAAGAAAGTCCTGCCGGGCAATTGAATAGGCTTTTACAAATATTTTTAAAATACATTTAAGCTAAAAAAAATTTTTTTTCTTTAAAAACGTAAAATACTTGAGGCCCCTTTAATATTCCGAGGTAGAATGGATATATTTACAATGAAAATTGATTGGCAGTAAAAAACACACAGAGGGGAAGTGGACACATTATTTCACAACTACGTATGACATTATATGATGCACTCCTACTCCATCATTATAATAGAGATGTCCGATGGTTTCTGGTTATGTCTTTGCTGCTTATGTCTCGTGACTTATAAGTAAATCATTATTGTTGTAAATAAAATCTTATTAGTTATTTCTGAGAAAGAAAGATTGCAGTTGAAAGAGGATAACTGGTTTGGTAAATATTACCTATCAACGACCACAATTAAACAAAATTTTTACGTTTAAATTACATGTTCAGGGAAATATGTTCAATAATCATTATAACGGAGCAGCCTTATTTAAGAGGTATTCATGACGTCGTCTCATTCCCCATTTACTTATATTTTACGTAAATTTTAAGTTAATTAGGTTAGGTTAAACGGGAAAACGGGACCAAAACGAGGGCTACATTACGTAATTCTGACTTAAGGTGCTACTTGGGGTTTACTAATGAACTTAAGATAATGAAACAAAATCTTAATTTTATTATCGAAGCTGCAAAACATACTAATAGTAATGCGTGTAGGGATGTCCTTAGACGATATCGGATGCAATACAAAGCCTATGAAGCTTACATTTGTGAATCAGGAAATGTGCAAAAAGCAACTTGGAATGTGATTAATTATCACAGGCTCACCAAAAATACTCACAATCGCACAACGCTTTCACCTGATGAACTAAATAATTACTTTATTAATGTTGCAAGGCAGGTAATAGATGAGTTGCCGACTCCCATGTATTCTAACTCAGAATATATGGAACGCTCTGATATTGGAAAAACCCAAACTCAATTTCAATTCGAGAATATCACTTACGATGAAATCTATGACATTATCTCCTCGCTCAAAAATACAAACAGTAAAGACATCTTTGGAATAAATACGACAATCATCAAAAACATTGCTGACTACTTAGTAGTACCACTAACTGATCTGTTTAACATGTGCCTGCAAAGTAATACATTTCCTGATATTCTAAAAATCTCAAAAGTTATACCTGTTCACAAAAAAGGCTCCCTAAATGAGCCAGCCAACTTTCGGCCAATATCTATAATTCCGTTTATTGGAAAAATTTTTGAAAAAGCCCTTAAATCCAGGATTAATAGATACTTTGATATTAATAACTTATTTAATAAAGCACAGTTTGGTTTTCGTACGAACCACTCGACTACAATGGCTATAAATAAACTAACTGAAATAATATCAGCTAGTTATGATAAAGGCGAATTTGTTGGAGCTCTATGCTGTGATTTAACTAATGCCTTTGACTGTATATCTGTTGTAATACTCATAGAAAAGCTGCATTACTATGGGTTTCACATTAATTCACTACAACTTATAAACTCTTATCTCTCCAACAGGAAACAACAAGTAATTGTTAATGACATACATTCCAATGTTGATATCATCGAACATGGTGTTCCTCAGGGTTCGGTGTTGGGTCCTATCCTGTTTATAATATACGACAATGATATAACATCAAGTGTACCCAACAATGACCTTATACTATTCGCGGATGATACCACTGTAGTATCCAGAAATAAACAGCTTTCCTTACTGCTTAAAAATATGGAAGATGCACAGTCGAAGGTGGTGACAAACTGGTTTGCAACTAATAAACTCAGTCTCAACAGCAGTAAATCTGAGACCATTATCTTTACACTGCGAGAGGCTAAGGAATGGAATAATCCTCAGTCAGTTCGCTTTTTGGGTGTACACTTAGATCCTAAACTTACATGGGAGGCACAAGTGAATTGGGTTGTTGCACTAAGTTAAAATTTGAGGATAATCTATGTTAAACAATAACAATTATTCATAAAAAATCATTAGAAACATGTAGAAGTTGAAAAGAAAGTCTTATATTATTGTAATATGTTGCAACCCCTTAAAAATTTAAGGTTATGTTGGTTACTAAAAAGTAGGCAGACTTCAACAGATCGAATGTCAGAATGAATGTAGTGTATTTGCACCTACTCGAAAAAGAACCTACCAGAAGATTCCAAAGTGACATCTGGAATTATCGAGAGAATGGTGGCGTCATCACAGAACAATCGAGATCTGTCATTTTTAGGTATAAAAGACCGATCGCATTCTCGGCGAGTAGTTCAGAAGTTCAGAAAGTTCAGAAAGTATAGAAAGTGAGGTTAAGAGTTCAAAGATAAACATTGTGATTTTTAGTCAGTAAAGTGTATTTAAATTAATAATAGTATTGTGAAATTTCCAGTAAACATTTAATAAAGTGTGTTAGTGGACATCTCTTGTTATAATTTTTGGAACCCACGGAATTTGCGAGGGTGGTTTCCTAAGGGTGGAAACACGTTACATTATATTAATTACAAAAATACATGCATTTAAAACGGAGATGACATAATAACGGCAGTCTGTAGAGAAGTTAGTTATAAAATGACGAGAAACGGCATAGATTAAAGAATATTATATGTTATAGATAGGCAACTCTCAAGGATTTTTTGAACAGCAAAACTTACGTCGAGAGTGGCGCTGTATTCCCGTCTTTTTTATATAGGCGGGATTGTCAAAAGATTTTCAAACAAATTGCTTAGGCCATTAGACTACAAAAGTTCTTTAACAAAGATTTTTTATAAAAGATATTTTATGAGATGAAATATCTATCAAATTACTAATAAAATATCTTTTATAAAAGATCTTTGTCAAAGAACTTTTATAGTCTAACAGTGGCCTTAAAATTAAATAAGTCATTTCAAAACTAGAAATTGATCATTTATTAATTTAACGGAAAATCATTACAATAAATACAATAATATTTAAAAATACATTTAAAAAGTAATTAACGTAAGTAAAATTATTACAAAAGTATTAAGATGTTGAAACTGCCTTGAAATAAGTAAAATGTTAAAGTAACTAATGTACCAAAATACCTGTAATACAATTAAATAATAGCGGGTTTATACGTGCATGGATTTAGTGGCGCCAGTAGATATTGGCACGCCAGTAAAAAAATATTGCGCGTATAAACAGTTACTGGTGAGCATGCATCAATGCATGCAAGGTAAAAGCTTGCGCGCCAGTAACTGTTTATGTGTAATATTTTTTTACTAGCGTGCCAATATCTACTGGCGCCACTAAATCCATGCACGTATAAACCCGCTATAATATACATTTTCACGTCCTTTACTAACATTAAGTGGTGTGAATCAGTCTTTTTGGAATTTAGATTTTTCATTATCATATAGGTTACAAAAAACTGACATTGATTGTGAAACGTCATAAGTAATGTATTTGAATAATGTTAATCCAGAAGAAAAACATACGTATTTTTGTTTTTTTTACTTTTTTACATCATTCGATGGGAATGATTTCGATTTATAACAAATGTAAAAACTGACGTTGAAAAATTCACAGCAACTGCACATAGCTGCGATTGTATTTATTATGTAAATAATGTAACCTAAAATTTTGTACATGTCCTTCATTACAAGACTGAAAAAATTTTCCATCGGTAAACACAACATTGGTCCAAAACTCCAACGGGCGATAGACACAATTTAAACAAAACATAATGCGGGCTTGCTTGTTCTCCTGTTAATATGGTCTTCTTGGCACTTGTACAGTTTTTTACTTTCGATTTTCCTATCCTTCGGCTAGCTGCTAACCTCGACACTAGAAAATGTGTCATGAACACAGCGTCTCCTGCTGTTTGAAACGGATTTTGCCTCAAATAGCCAAGGAGTGCTTCATCTTGAACGAGATTTGAACTTC
Organism: Rutpela maculata; assembly: GCA_936432065.2. NCBI lineage: Eukaryota > Metazoa > Arthropoda > Insecta > Coleoptera > Cerambycidae > Rutpela > Rutpela maculata. The sequence goes on from OW386289.2 coordinate 69,930,818, forward strand.
TCGATAGGCCTGAACCGTCTTTTCTCTTTACGCTACCTTCCTCTTCCCACTTTTCTTCACACTCATAACAGTACTTTTATTCAATTGATAATGGTTAGCAACTGCTCTGATAGACCATCTCTCTTTAATTTTAAAGAGAATTAAAATTTTTTCATGTTCAGTTAATTTTGGCATTGAGAAAATATGACACTGACAAATAAATAATGATTTAATAAGGCGAAAAATAGGTGTACGGGATTTCATTGCACAGAAGTGTACAACCCGTCAGTCTTTCGTTTTTAGTCAATTTCTTGGGAGTCACGTTCTTTGGAAATCAATAATACCTATGCATGTTGGAATTTTTCGAAGTCGCAACACGACGTGAACACAAACAACACTTATAACCCGTTACAGTTTTTAATATTTAACAGAACAGCGTCCTTTCTAATCAGTTTCATTGGAAACTCACATTATTTACAAATAAGCAAATGGACTCCTGCTCTATGAATTTAATAATTATTAGTTTAATGTCCAAAACACAAAGCACAGACATGTAAACAATAATGGCGCGACAACTGACAGTACTGACAGTCGGGCAAGAACCAAAGGCATATTTTTGCGATCTCGCGTCTTACCCCAATGCTTTAAGGCCTACGTCATCATATATTTCTCCGCAAAAATGAATGTCTTTTTAGTTTTTTTTAACAGTTTAGTTCTAACCATCTCTAACGTTCTTATGTCATATCCCCACTATTTTCCGTTTACACATTTTCTAGCGCCCTAGCGAGACCGCGCGATACCACTTTAAGCGTGACGTCACAGCTTATTCGCTCGGATGGCTCCGCTTATCGCGGTTTGTAGCGTCTTATGCGCAAAAACATGCCTCAGATTTGCGCAGCCGCCGTGTGACAAGTACAAGTAGCGACAAATCGATGGAAGTTCAAACTAAACACGCTGTTTTGAAATATAGTGGGAGTGCGCAGGGCCTGAGAAACGGGTACTCATTTAGAAACTCGCTGATAGCAACGGAGAAAAAAGACAATCACGACAGTTTAATCTGACATTATATTTAACGTCAAATTCAACTGACGTTCGTAGGTTACAATTCGGTATAGTTTAACAACATCTAGTTATGGATAAATATAAGTACAGATAGGGTTTTCTGCCGTACTGTGTAAATAATACCACCAATTCACCAGAAAAACTGTTGTGTTCCAATAATAAACGCTGAACGTAATAATGAATGGTTCAAAGCCACCAGAGAAGGACCAAGTCTTCTTATTGTGGAGACCATTTCAGTGTCAAGTAAAAGTAACATTACAATGTATTCTAAGCGTTTTATTTGTGGTAAGTTATATCTTAATGTAGGAATTTGATTTTTAATATGGGTTTATGTTGTAGGAAAAACGGCCGCATTACAAGACGTGTGTGGCGTTCTAGCTGTTACAAATTTAAATTACCCGCCAAACTGGTGGATAAAACAGGGTGTATTACTGTATTCTTAACGGCTCTAGATTAGAATGTTATTCATGCTTTGACTTCCTAAAAGGAGGGAAATGGCTTTAATCTGCTTTTATGTATTTTATCTAGTTTATGTTGGAATAAAGTGCAGTTGTTTTTGTTAGCTATTCATTATTTATGAAGCTCCCTAGACGCCCCATAATACTAGGATGATCAATAAATTAAGAAAGGAAATTTAAAAACTCGCCGTTGAAAAACTATATGAAACAAACTGTGAAAGTCGTCTAAAGTCGGTGAACACAATTAGTCGGAAATGGCTACGAATGCGTTGGATTGTAGTTATAAATGCCCTTTGAATTATGTGTTATAAATACATATCATTGTTTATTGCTTTGATAGATACTAGGATAAAATACTTACCTATTTATATATACATTCTAACATATAAAGCCTACGGTGGTACCTCTGGCGGCCGCTATGAAACTAAAAGTCCTTATAATTGCCTATTAACGCACATAGCTTGTTCATTGCGTGTCTTAGAGCACTCAGAATAATGATGAGGCTCTAGACATTTTATGCAGCGTAGTTCTAATTTATAGTAATTTTTTGTATGACCATACCGCTGACAGCGGGTGCATTGTGAAATTATTGGAAGATTTTCTCCTAGGTTGTACCTCAACTACTGAATACATTAAACGTTCTAATTTGAAAATATCTACCCACACAGCACAATCGGGATATGGGATGACAAATTGACGTACCTGGATATACCAGTACGTAAAATAAATAGAGAAATGGATGTACCTTTTAGGACATCCTCAAGACAGCTCATTTTAGTACGTTCCAGGATATCCTTTTATGGATGTCAATGGGCTATCCTGAATAAGTTCCATTTTGGCATTAACTATGTCGGGATTAAGAACAGACATCTGATGAAGAGCCCTAAATCTCCTTAAAATGTACCCTAATATTAGGACTCTAATACATTTAAATAAAGCGCCATTTTGATTTCCGGCCGGCCAAACTGGCCAGGCCAAAGCAACTAGAAAATACCCCAAACACACAGCAACCATGCTTTATTAGTTTTTATTTTCTCAAATATTTAAATAATAATTATTGTTACTGGCTGTATGAAATATTTTAAAGTTGTATCTTTGTGTTTTATCTATTTAGTTCAGCTTTATTTGAGTTTGCCTTCATTTCAGACTATAAAAAGTGAGTAGAAATGCATAAAAATATAACATAACCTATTAAACTTCATGTTATGAAAAATTTATGATTATGATTGAATATTTAATTAGTTATTAATGTCGTGTTCGAAACCACGAAAATTTAATACGATTTTTTATACTTTCAGAATGCCAAAGGAAGCTAAAAAAACGAGGATTTATACACATTTCCGTATTTTACAATCATTGAGAAACCTACAAAATGAAATATTAATTGAGCTCAAGAACTGAATAGGCACTGAAATCAGCTTGGAGAGAAAATGTGAATCACGTGAAAGTATTGTCAAATTTGCCAATAAACCTGATGAAATTGAATTTGAGAATGACGACAAATAATGTGCCTACTTATTTAGTTAATAATTTTAAAACCAACTATAGCAACTAATGAGCAAAATGCATAAATTTTTTTGACATCACCGAATAATAGATCACTAAAAAGCGTTATTTTCTATGTATTTTTTATTTTTTTTTTATCGAAATTAAAGGATAAAAAATAATTGTTTCGCTGAGAATTTAGACACGTTCAAACGAAGCAAGTTTCCCGCCATTTGCGTGTGACGTCATCCGGCATTTAGCATTGGCAATGTTTATTAGTATTATTTTCAACAGATATTTAATCTATGTACTTAGTGGTGGCAAACTATTTAATATAAAAAAGACAAAAAACAATAGTTAATGTTGATAAAAATATTAAAATAATGCATTATGTTTGCATATTCTGAGGTTAGGTATCTAAATCTAACTGCAGTAAAAGGATAAAAGTGAGCGTAAACAAATTTGCTACGAACAATGAATGATGCATCCTTGTCGCTGTTCCACCTCCAATTTCTGCACTGATATAATCGGTATTATTACCAATAAATTGCTCATCATAAACACGTCGATTTTCGGCAAATTGTCACTTTGAGCTTGCACAAAGTCGCTGTTCGTCATTTTTACCACTTAGATAAATTAATACACTAATAATTTTTACAAAAATAAACAAATCGATATTTAAAGGTCAGCAGACTAAAATTTAACATTTAATTAACATACAATTTAATATTTCAGCACTAGCAGATGTAAACTGTCAAAGCTATCAAACTTGTCACTTGTCTCCGTACTTTTCTAAATTTACCGCTGGGTGGATAAAATACGAAGCTGATTGGCTGTGTTTTTCAAATTAGCCAATCATATAATGTTATTTCTTATATGACGCGTTTTTCTTCCTTCCAATTGCCTTGTGCACTCGACAAGTGGAAGCGTCACTTTAGCGCTTGAGCTTTTTTTAACAGATTTATTTCAGAATAGCTCGGGCGCCACCTTTACAATTTTTTACGTGGGGCAAAGGTCCCACACTAGCCTCTTAACACAGCCTGTTGCAGTAGGGCTGGGATAGCTGCAGTGAAGAAACGGTAATTCCAGAGGTCGATAAGGAAGTTCAGACTATCACAGACACACAGCAGTAAAACTCAGAGTTAAAAACAATAACAGTGTTTATTAAATAAAAACCTACTATCTACAAATCTATCAAAATACTTAGTTAAGGTTAATAGTCAGTTTTATAATATTACCAAAGTACCAGTTTGATAAGCTAGGCTACTCAGGTGTGAATACGATTTAACGGCGAAATTAGAGGACGGTTAGCGGGGTGTGAGGCAAGCAAATAGTGATGCGTTAAAGCAAACTAGTGAGAACGGGCAAACGGTGACAGATATCAAGCAAGAAAGCACAATCACAAACTACCAAATTATGAATATCTCATGCAAATATTGCGAGCTTAATAGTTACAGACTTGGGTCGTAGTGTAGATTAAACAGAATAAATCAAACAGTAGAATAATAACAGTGAATAATAAAAGACCAAACTTTTATAAGTACGACTACTAACACGCTTCACACAATTTGTCTGATTCATCAAAGTGCCTGGACAATGGTGCAAAGACGCGTTTTCATAGTCTTAGGACGGACAGAAATGATTAACCACTTTACGACTAACTGAACACGCTTCACACAATTTGTCTGATTCATCAAAGTGCCTGGACAATTGTGCAAAGGCGTATTGTTCTAGTCTTAGGACGGACAGAAATGATTAAACACTTTATGACTAACTGAACACTCTTCACACAATTTGTCTGATTCATCAAAGTGCCTGGACAATTGTGCAAAGGCGTATTGTTCTAGTCTTAGGACGGACAGAAATGATTAAACACTTTTATGACTAACTGAACACGCTTCACACAATTTGTCTGATTCATCAAAGTGCCTGGACAATTGTGCAAAGGCGTGTCTTTCTAGCCTTAGAACGGACGCAGAATAATTAATTAATTAATGACTGACAGAAGAACACGCTTCATACCATTTGTCTGATTCATCTAAGTGCCTGGACAATGGTACAAAGACGTATCTTTATAGTCTTATAACAGACGCAGAAATTATTAAACAGTTTATAGCTAACGGGGCACGCTTCATACCATTTGTCTGATTCATCTAAGTGCCTGGACAATGGTACAAAGACGCGTCTTTCTAGCTTTGAAATAATTCAACAGATTTCGGACACAGAATAACAATGCAAAAATATAATTAATAAATGTCTTAGTACATCTTTTCACATTCACCAAACTCTATATAAAGAGTCTACCAAATGATCAAAGTTCGCACCTGCGACAGTAAAACACTTAGAACAATTTACACCGACTACCAAGTCTGTTAACTTAAATTATAAATAATTTAACTTACTCCTGATCACTTTGCTAGCCTGCCTCGGACGACGATGTTAAACGGAGCACTACTCAAGACGGAATGAATTTCTCCAGCCCGGTTCTCTAGTATTTGGGCGAGAGCGCTTGGTTGGAGAGGGGGTAAGCGCAGAGTGAATGCGCGGTGAGTTCACGGGAAATAACTCATAAGTCATTAAAATATCGCATGATTTGAATTTACAACTAAAATCACAAGTCCGAAAATAAATAAATGATAAAAAATATTTTCGTATCTGCCTTTTCAAACGGTTAAGTTAGAAATATTTTATTCCTAGGTTTCAGTAAAATTTTCTAAGTTCGAAAATAATTAAATGAATGAATGAAATATTTCCGTGTTTGCCTGTCAAACGACTAAGTTAGAAATATTTTATTTTATTATAAGTTCGAAAATAATTAAATGACGAATAAAAATCACAAGTTCATTTATAATTAAATGACAGAAAATATTTCATACCTGAGGTACCTGCTTGACGTCGCGTGCTAACGATCAGTACGGTGCGTGGAGAACTGAATGATTTCAACTTCGCGTTGTAGTGCATAGCCAGCCCGTGGGCATGGAGGGAGTAGGCCTGCGCGCGGTGAACACGTATTCGCTGGTAGCAGCTTAGACATTCTGAATGCATTTTATATTACGGATTTTTATTAGCAATTTAAATGTAAACTGATAACATTATTCTGATGTTGAAGGCAGTAAAATAAACAATTGAAATCAGGAACTTATAACATACAGATTTACTAGAAAACAAACTAGTATTTCTAGGTGACTGGTATGGAAGACAAAATTTTAAAATTAAATATATAGACATAACATGGTTCTAATACAGGGTGTGCAAAGAAGCAATTTTAACGGACAGAATTGCATAGCAAATTTTGCTTCGTTACACTTACTGATGCGCTCCACCGGTGAATTTAGAAATCTGCAGTCTATGGATGAAACTAAAACGTTATGCCAGATGACATCAGTACCGTTTATAGTCACGTGGTTTTGTTCCGATAAAATTTGAATTTTAAAATGATTTTTTTTTACAAAATAACTTTTTTTATAGTTTCCTTTTATTATATACTCGGCTTATATAATATGTATAATGAAAAAATAATAAATTAATGCATTTTTAAAATTCATGCATCTTGCTCATTGTGGATGAAAATAAGTAAGTAAATACTTATTGTGCTTGAAGATAATTATTATTACACTTTTAAACGAAAGATATGATACGATATCAGGCCGAACACAGGTGGACAGACTGCAATAATTTCTATTATTCTTATCTTGCCCATTTTTCATATACCTTTTTAATAATAGTGGTTCAAATAATAATAACGTTTATTTTAGCTGCACCCATGAATGAGTATATTATGGAAAACGAAGCAGAGAAGCTGTTAAAAGATTATATGAGAAGTGCAAAAGAGAAGAGCGAGGCAAAGAAGATAATAGAGAAGTAGAAGTGCGCTACACCCTAAAAATTCATGTTCGGCTATTATTAAATTTGTAAAAGTAATATAGGTATTTATTTTACATTTTTCTAAGAAGTTTGCTTTTTAATATTACAAATGTTTTTAAATATTGAATGTTTTTAGCTTATTTCTATTATTAAAATATTATTGTTTAAGTAGCACTTAATTCCATATACACACAAAATATTTCTGTTTTTTTTTTTATAAAATTGTAGTGTCTTTGACGATGGTTAATAAACCGAATCAAAAGAAAATAATATTTTATTTTTTAACTGACCATAAACCAAAGAAATTACGTATAAGTTATAAGGAAAAATAGGCAAGTGCAAATATTTCAAAAATGACAATTTGACGAAAATTCTAAAAATGTGTACGATTCAATTTTTTTTAAATTTTAAGTATAACATTATTGTCTAAATGTTGGTTGTGGCGTTTTCTTAATTTTTATGTTTCTTAGTGGGATTCTTTGCCACGTGTTTTCTTCTAAAACAATGTCCGTAAAATCTACAAAATAATGCAATTATCCAGTTTTTTACTCGAAAATAACCTCTACGGTCCTATAACGTAAGAGTCACAGGCGTACAGGTTATTTTCTAGTAAAATACTGGATCATTGTATTATTTTGTTGATTTTACGGACATTGTTTTAGAAGAAAACATGTGGCTGAGGATCCCACCAAGAAAGAGAAAAATTAAGTTGCCCGTGGATATCTATTTGCAGTCCGAAGGATATCCTGGGACATTTCAGTATGTAGTTTGTACAGCCTATTTGTAATACTTAGGACATCCCGAAATATCCCTGGATGTCCTGGTACGTCCTTAGTACAAGTACCAGTATATCCTTCAGGACGTCCCTCGTACTACTTTTATCTGATACCGAGTTATGACATTAGGATGACCAAAAGTGCCGGAAAGCTACAAACTGGGATATTAGGATTTCCATAGGCAAGCCCAAATACTAAATGGGATTTGCCATAGTACGTCCCTCGGACAGCCTTGTGTTGTGTGGGTAGCTCCTTGCCAGCTTTTATGATTTCTACTGCATATATTGGTATAGATTTTTTATCCTTGTTTAATAATCTTGTGACTCTTTTAATGTTATAATTTAATTTTAGTTCGTTCTCGATCCCCTTTTTTAAGCTTAAGCTTTTTGTTTATCATAAAATGCTGTTAGCTTCTGAAATCATCTTCAGAGTCGAGATTAATTTTAAGCGATTCTGGACGATTTTAAGTTGTGAACTTCACGGTAATATATGTTTTAATATCTTTTAGCATTTCTTGATAATTATTCACGTTATGAATACATGGAATTTTTTGCTTTTTATTGTGTTGTTCTTCTTCATTGGTGGGAGATAATATTTATTTCTTGGTAAGTAGCTTCAGTGTGGCTTAGAACGTATTTTTTATGAGTTTCACTCAGTTCTGGATAACTTGGGCGTTTCTTGGAGCTCTGCCCAACTTGATGGGACATTATTCGTGATCCCTCAGAGATTTTGCTTTTAAGTTAATTTTATTATATGGTTAAAATTTTAATAATGGTAAAAAGCTTATCGCACTTACAGTTATAAGAAATAATGGACACCGATAGTAAGACTTTGACAACACTACTATACTCGTCAAACGCTCACATGAGACTCAAACAGTACTTTTATATGTAGCTATTATAATGTCTGTTGATTATGTTTTTGTTAATATCAAGATGGACTTGAATTTTTATAAATTAGGACTGGTTTTTTAAAATGTATTATATAGTTCGACATGTTCAAGACCCTATGGGTATTTGTAAAATTCTCTCTTTTACATGAACAAATAAAGACTAATTTAGTCAGTCACCTTCATTCATGACTAACAATGTATTCAACTAATGCCCAACTCTGATCTAAATGGGCTCGTGATACTTGCGGCCTCGCATTATGCATGTCCGACAAAATAACATGTTTTCAGAGTTTTCATTATGATTAAATATTAAGGGCTAATACTTGGTAAAACTTAAGTGCCTCCGACAGCAATCAAAATTAAAAAAAATAAACATAATCCATGTGGGGGCCGATTAGCCATTCTCATCCTGCTACACTCTTTACTACACTTCAACATGAGCACTGAAAAAACTGCATTCTTTATTACAACTTATTTATTTATTTACTAAGAATACAAATGTTACGGATTATATTTATATAAACAAAGCATAATAAACTAATTATTAAATACAATATAGATTGTTGATAGTGCTAACAAATGTTAAACATTCAAGTAAATAAGTATTTACTATTCTATAAACACACCTTCCTGTTCTCCCGGATTAGACATATCTGTAAAAATAAAAAGCGATATAAAATGTATGTATGTGTTTATGTATTAAGGAATGCAATTCCAGGATCCCATCTTCAAAATGTCTTGATTGGTGTAATGGAATCTCGAAATCTTGGGGACTGAATTTGACTACAATAACACTAACGTGAACCAAGAAGTATTTATTAAATTCAGAGATGGATAAAAGAAACTTTCTATATGAAAGTTTTCAGGGCATTTTCAACAGTTTCCGGAGCAAAGTTTTGATAAAAATGAATGTTTCCATTAAAATATTTGAATATTCTAAAAGTTTCCATATTTTCTGCGATTATATAATTGTTCACATAATTTTAAAAAGGTGCCAGAAATCCAGTTTTTATCTATTCCAGCACTTCTCGCTGAATGTAAGGTAAACGACCCAATTACCGTCATTAACCCAATTATCGTCAGTTTCTATATATTTTTGTTTAAAATAAGAAATTAGTGCTTCCTTTGTGTACAACTAAAATTATAGATATATTTTTGTACATTTGGCAACGTCCTTAAACAGTTCTTCTAAGCATGCACGTTTTAGGCGCGTTTGCAGAGACAGTACTTCAGTTGTGTGTTAGACGTGGTAACGATAGCAGCGTTTAAATTCTAAGGTAAGGTGAGAGTACAGGCTATTTATATTATTTATTTTTGAGCTTATTGTTCCATTTTTAGTTTTTGAGCATGCATTTTCTAATTCATAAGGGATGGTAGTTTTATTATTTAACCATACGCGTCTTTTATTCTAACAACAAAAAAAGAGGTGACGATATTAGGGACAAGTCAAAACAGAGAATACCTAATTATCGTCATGGGTGACGATAAATGGGTTTTTACACGAAATGTTCATTTTAATATAAAATGTATTAAAATTGTTATTACAAAAATATCTCATTTTTCAACGGCTATACAGGTGTTCAAAGTTTTCTGTGCCTAATTATCGTCACCCACTTTTCTTAGTCATTTACCTGTAAAAAAATACTTAAAAGGTTGACGATATTGAGCATATCTATGACGATAAGAGGGCAGATGGAAAAAATCATACATAATAAAAATATTAAACAGAACGTCTAAAAACTTTTGTTATTTTAGTTAAAAAATGGCAAAACAACGTTGTCAGTATACGGCAGATGACATGAGGAAAGCACTAGAGGCTGTGAAACAAGGAATGTCGATTAAAAAGTCAAGTGAAACTTATGGAATTCCTAGGATGACTTTATCCGACAAGCTGCATGGGAAAAGTCTAATTGAAACAAGAACGGGTCCATCTACTATTCTGAGTACAGATGAAGAAAAACTTCTAGTCGATGACAGTATACAAATATTAATGACTGAATTAAAAAGGGAAAATCCTTTTCCAAATAATCGCCCTCAAAGGCTTTGGTACGAGTCTTTCATGAATAGATATCCAACATTGTCCCAAAGAACATGCCAAAATTTATCTAAACAAAGATCACAGTTAACAAAGGGTCAAATACGCAGTTGGTTCACAGAAATAAAAACGTATATAGAAGATAGGGGACTAAACGATATTTTTGAGAACCCAAGACGAGTTTATAACTGTGATGAAACTGCATTTCTCTTGAGCCCTAAAGGTGACAAAGTATTAGTAAGAAAAGGAGAAAAGACTGTCTACAAGTTTATAAGTAATGACGAAAAAGAATGTCTGACGGCATTAATCATGTGCAATGCCATGGGAGAGATTCTGCCCCCAATGATTGTTTATGCATTCAAAAGGATACCAAAAAGTATTTCTGTTTTGGCTCCCAAAAATTGGGCTCTAGATAGAACAGATACAGGATGGATGACTCAGGAAACATTTTTTGAGTTTATAGCTAATATCTTTTATCCGTGGCTTAAAGAAAATCAAATTCAATTTCCTATAATTCTCTTTGTGGACGGACGGACATACTTCACACTTGACGATGCAATTAAGCAAATTTTGTTGTGATAACCAAATCATTCTTATTAGTTTATTCCCGAACGCCACACACATACTACAGCCTTTAGATGTGGGCGTTTTTCATCCACTAAAGTCTGCTTAGAAAAAGGCCGTCGATAAATGGAGAATTAATAACATTAAGGAAAAATTTGGCAGAGAGCAGTTTGCACCTTTGTTAAAAGATGTTTTGGACAATTTGCATGGTTCTCTTCGACTTTCAATTAAAAATGCATTCAAAACCTGCAACACAGCATTCACATAAAAAAACGAACAGGTAATGAGCAGTTTACACGGCACACGGTCACATAGAATGAAATTAATGTGATTAAAAAATCAGAAAATGTCTTACCATGTCTTATTTTTTAGTAAATCTTTATTTCTTTCCAACATTTCATCTTTTTTATCCTTTTTGACTTTACTAAGAAACTTATCCATCTCTTCTACATTTGTCTCTGCAGGAATTGCCTTACTGCTAGAAGCTTCTCCACCATCATCCTTTTCCGCCCATTTTCCCGCAAATGCATCTCTGTCTATAAGTTTATTATCACTGGTAGTATAATCATCTCTATCCTCACCTTCAGATAAAGGTCCCTCATGTCTTATGGCTTCACTATCTCCATCAACATACTTGTTGATTTTCGTATCTTTTTCTGTGGAGCTTCTCTTCATAGGGGTATCATCAGAGTCACGGTCACGGCTTCCACTATATGATCTACTACGGTCTCTTGACCGACTTCTATCATATCTTCTGTCTCTGTAATCTCTATAACCGCCTCGCTGGTATCTGCCTCTTGGTCTGCGACCACCTCTATTGTTGTAAGGATAAGGCCTACCACGACCACGATAATCTCTGTCGTTGTACCTAGAATCCCTATTATTATAATATCCACCACCTCTACCTCTTTGATTATTATGCCTTGGATTTTGAAAACGTGGCTTATAATATGTACCACGATCATTGTAACGACCTCTGAAACCTCCTCTCCTATACCTTCTACGATCGCCTGAATAACTTCTTGAACGTGACCTGCTCCTGGAATAATAACTTCCAGACCTTGACCTAGAACGGCTATAATAAGATCGAGATCTACTACGATAACTCCTAGATCTTGATCTTGACATGCTTGAGGATCTGGATCTGCTATACTTTGAACGAGACCTACTACGTCTCTTTGGAGACCTGCTATCGGACCTGGGCCTTCCTGGTGGTTCAGGGGGACGACGACCTAAACAATGAAGATATATTAAAATTTATATTAAAAAGTAGATACTATTAATAGAAATAAGCTAGAAATAGGGTTTTTTCTCAATGATTATTGATTACACCCGTTGTATTCAAAATTTTGTATATTCAACCGAGATATAATAATTATAGTGTGGCAGCTTAATGTCAAAAATTTATATTCCAAATGCTCTTTGGTGTTACAGGCAAATGGTTTAGGATTTAACAGTTTTCTTAACATAACTAAGTTTGATGGACATCAAAAAAAGACAATTGATCCTGTGACATAATTAGGGGTGGGGCGTGTTACCACTGTATTAGTGTGATATACTATAAGTGCTAATTAGAGAGCCTTCTCATCATATACAAGATATCACATTCTGCACTTCGACTTCTAATTGGTCTTTTAAGGTTGTCAAAGATCTGTTGCCAATCATGAGCCGTGAATTAGAGTAAGTATACACTAAAATATCGTGGTTGAAGTAAGCTTCCAATGACATAAACACAATGGAACATAACCTTCAAGAGAAGTTTTGACAAAGCTGATATGATGGATGCGACGTATCCATCATCCACGTCACCAAGTCCTCTTTATATAATTTTGATTTATTTCTTTACAATAATAATTTTCTTTAGCTCCTTATAAGGTACACTCAAACTTTTTAATGATAAAACTTTTTTCTGCAGGTATCTTTGAAATATTACTATTCTTTCATCATTTTTTCTTCTACCTTTAAAAGTACCTGTTTGTGTTTTTCATTTAGAGTTGATAAATCAGAGGAATTTTATATCATTAAATTTCATTGATAAAATATGCTCACATTGGCCATGTCACTTTTTCCTACCCATCTGGACTAAAACCAATAAAATTTAAATCTTTATTTGGTAAGTCATTACAAATGTTGCTAGTGACGGGAATTTTTCAATTAACTATATCTCAGGAATTGTTTGGATTAGAGGACTGATATTTAGGGTAAAGGTACTCTATTGTGAGAACTGAACGTATTAAAAACATGGTGTCAAACTGCCCTGACTAAGAATACCTTATTATTATTGTTTCATGTTTTTACAAATCTATAGGGCTATAAAAACGGTTTAAACACTTATTTTACTTCATATGAATATTGACTCTCAAGCTCACATGAAGAACATGAAAATACTGCTTCATACTATTATTGCTACAGCAATTTTTCTATGGAAATGCAATCTGTATCTTACCAGGCAGTTACAGTTACGTGTTTTTGTTTCGTTTTTCGTTAATATATCGGATTCTGCCCATCGCATCAGGCCAAACAAAAAATATTTGTATATAAATTATGAATAAAACTGCAAATCAAACTGCCATTTGATTTTCTTACAAAAAAATAAAAACCATGAAAGTTCCAAATTTGCATACCGTAAGTCAAGTAAATTTGACATCACCTCCCTTCCACCCCCCATCCCTCCCCATATGCTTTCTGAACATTTCGTGTTTGTCATGTTTTACTGCTTGTAATCAAATTTGGGTAATTTTGGGACATTCTATACCCATTTTAAGGACTATTATAAGATAACCTCCCTTGCTAGAGTGATTATGACGGTGAGGCATTCCAATCAGACACAATTTCCAGATGTTCATCAACTTGTTTCACGTTTCAGGGAGACCAAAAAATAAAACAGAATTGACCATTTGCTTGTAACATATTAAACAGCATATGGGATTACATTTGTTGCCGGAATGCAAAATTTTTTTATTGAAATATACTTATTTGTTATACTAACATGTAAGGATGTAAGCATAAGTAAAATTTATATTACGCTTGACAAGACTCATGAAAAATTACTTATGACCTGGAATCATTGGAATATTTAGCTACATTAATACAAATTCAACAAAGAATATATTTTTTAGAATTTCGCAAACAGCAAAAATCTGTACTGTACAAAAAAAAAAAAATCAACGCGAAAAACGTGTTTCAAAGGCTAATGCTTAGATTGTTTAGAAGAATGATAGTTCAATTTTTCGAGGCAAGTACTTTTGAATTTAAAACTTGATAGGTTTTTGTAAACAAATTCATTTTTAGAGAGAGCTCTTTGTCTAGCACGACCCATTTAACTATACTACATAATGAAATGATAACTGCAAGCTTAAGAGGCCGGTTAACATTAAAGCTAGCGTTGGACAGAGATGGAGATGATAAAACCCGGAACCCGTACTAGTTTTTGCAGATTTGAGTGTGTTCTCACACTTATATACGCTCCTTTCTACAAACTTTAATAATGGAGTTTCATAGCATTGCTCAAATTACCAGTGGTGGTTGGTGATAGGTTATATTATTTCTTAAGTTTAGAAAATGGATCCTAATAAAACTATTAAGATTTAAATGAAGTTTTACTTAAAAAAAACCGCTGCCCAAGGAATCACTACTTCCACATCCAGATTTTCTATCCAAGTCTCTCATAATGAAAAAATTTTGAACGTGGAAATAATTGTATACAGAACATTAATACAATATTTGAAATCGTCTACCCAAAAAACCCATAAAACGATATTCCACACTGTAGTGGGGAGAGGGGTGGTAGTGGGGGTAGATTAAGTAAAAACATATTTTGAAGCTCTTAGTCACGGTGTATTAAATAGTTAAGAATGACTTAAATATTTTTGATTAAATTGTTTACTGAAGAAATTAATTAATCAATTAATTACATTATTCTTTTCGAGTAATATGTAAAATTATTGTAAATAACGTTGACGGTTAAATTTAATTTGACAAGACATTCTTTTGACACATAACGGCCTACTCAATAAAATTTAAAAACAAAATTGTATGATAATAAAAGGGTCTGTTTCTGAAACGTCAAAGTTATCTATTCATAAATTTCATAACAATAAAATTGTTCACATAATTGTACCTATGACAATAATTCCATTTAACGTTTCAGAAACTGGCCATAAATTCTACTAGAGTTGCGAGATTGCACTCAAATTGAAGAAGTACCTGTCAGTGATTAATCATTAATCACTGGTAGTAGTGAATAATGTACATGATTGTGATTAAACATAAGTTAATTGGTACATTACAAAAAATTCGTGGACAAATTTATTAAAATAAATGCGTTCTACACAATTTCCACTGACTAGTTCTTATTATAATTTTCCAATTTAACTTTCAAATTAGTGCAAATTCCCTGATTTTCCAGAAAAGTGGCCACCCTGTATGAAGCAAATTGTATGAGAAAAACTGTGTCAAAATATAATCACTGACTACTTTCAAACAAATTAACCTAATGATCTAACTATCTATAACTTCTATACAGGGTGTCTAAGCCTTGTGTCATCCAAATATACTGGCTCTCCTATAAAAGATTTTCAAAAATGGTTACTAGGCATAAAGGTGTATTATTTAAAAATATTAAAGAAAGAAAGTTTACTTCCTGCTATAAGCGAAGAAACAAATAAATATGCAAAATCATTGAAAGACAATGAGCATAGATATTATTTTCTTGTTGGGTGGATAGAGATGTATCGATTTTTGGCACTTTATATTTTGATGGGCTTAATAGAAAAAGGGCTATTGAAGGATTATTGGTCCACGAATCCCATTATCAAAAATCCACTTTTTCGCAAAGTCTGTGCTTTGCATTTTGCTCACAATCAAACAATGAACAAGACAAATTCACTGAGAAAAATCAGGCCGATCATTGAATCACTGAAAATTAAATTTAGTAATAGTTATTATCCATTTCAAGATTTTGCGATTTACAAACTTATTATTTACACCGGGGCATCAACCGATATCGAAAGAACAGAAGAATTTGGTATATACGTTGCTATCATCCTAAGGCTAATGAAAGACTACCTAAAGAAAAATCACATCCTCTACATTGATAACACAGCCACACAAAAAAAATAAAGTGTCTTGACCCCAGAGACTGACTAGATAGACTTTTTTGGGTCGCTGAATCCGAATCCGGGGTCCATTTGATCCGATGTCATCAGGTTTAAGGTCATTTGAAGGTCAAATTGAGATAGGACCGTGAAAAATTCCGCAAAATTTATGTTCATGTTTTTGAGGTTGCTGAATCCGAATCCGGGGTTTATTTGATACCATCATGTCAGAATCAAGGTCAAATGAAGGTCAAATACATTAAATTCAATAATACAATCTTTTTTGACCCCGGATTCAGAAAAAGCAGAAAATTTTACATCCAAATACATCCTGAACGGTTTATGGAACCGATTTCCTAGGTCATTTGTTGGTTATCAAGCGGTCAAATGCTTATTTTCCATTTCTTAGCTGATATATCGATTGAAAATAGAAAACTTGCGTCTATGACTAGTGACTTTCAAGTTTTTATGGTCGCTTATCACGATCCCGGTATCCACTGGGGTCAAGACACTTTATTTTTTTTGTGTGGCTGTGTAATTAGTACACCAGCCCAATATTATTCAAGCATCTTAGAGCAAGGGACGGGCAGTGAAACAGTAATACCGAACAGGTTGGGTATGCCTGTTTTTGAGCAAGTTGAAAAGGAACAGGTTTTAGTAGCTTACGATAAGAATCTGTTAGCTTTGAAGTGGAGTGACAAAAGCTAGTACACATGCTTACAACAGTATTTTCTGCAAATCAGAAAGATACTGGAAATATCCATTTCAAAACCGGTGAGTCAATAACAAAACCAGAATACATAATCGAATATAACAACAAAATGTGAGCTATTAATAAAGCAGACATGCAAGTGTAACGGGTCAAAAATGACAGCCATTTAAAATAAATTTTGTATTGATAATAATTGATACTGATTTACAATTTTTTAGTCTTTATTTTATAATTTAATATTCCTTGAAACCCTCTTGAGCCGACCCTAAATCAAACTCCGTATTCGTAAATAAAACCGTTTGACAATAAAGCCGATATTAGCTCAAGCTCGAACCGAAAATCTCGGCCTACGATTGGCCTAATTTAGTCAATGCTGGAAATTGATGCGTTGTTCCCTACTCTGGATATAAAACTAGAGCTTACCCTTTACGCGGGGACAATTCGTGTTTGAGATTTGGACTGGTGCAGTAGAGCCCTAGGGCAGTTGGCCCAGTGAAACCGGCTTCGGCCGGCTTTGCAATTTTATTAGATTTTGGCGATTCCTGAAAGTAAAATGTAACACTACCGAATAAAGGTTTATAATAAGTTTTGAGCAGCAGAAAAAAGCCGTTCAAAGATGGTTTAGTAAACCAACTTAACAGTGGTTAATATAATTAGTACCAATTATCTTCTTGTTCCAATTTGATTTATTAATTAGTAAAATGTTACCACGATTAAATAAGTAAGTGTCAGTGCTTCGTCTCACGAAAAATCGTAAGTACTTTTTTCTTTTCCTGTTTGGATTGTCTTCTATAAGCTGCCAGCAATCTTCGCCTCATGCACCGTAAATATCATCGTTTCCTGATTAAGTGTTGTGTGCGGTGTTAAGAATTAACTTTCCCTGCAGTGGGAAGCAGTGGCGGCTCGTCAGGGGAGGCAGGGGAGGCTGAGCCTCCCTTTGGAAGAAGCAACATATCTTGCAATCTTCCAAATTAATATCTTTTACTTGTAGAAATTTCTACTTAGGTATATCTCAATTTTCAATATTGTTTATTGTTTATAGTTCATTAATTAATTTTCAGTGTATAAAAAAGTTCTGCATTTCCTTTCCACAAACATGCCTATAACGTCACAGTCCGGATTGTCTTTGTATGCATATTTCCCGGGCGACCGGAATGAACAGAGCGCTTCGCTTGAGGCTTATACGAAATAGCTTCCAACTTCAAGGCATTTAGTTTTAACATAAATGACCTTGCATTACTTTTGCGTTGTCTAGCAACACTTCAAATAAGACAAGCTAGGCCGCTAGCCTCAGTCCTCAGTTCTTTATAGCGCATGTGCAGTTCAGGAGTTCAGGCACAGTATAGAGAAGACAAGTACTTTCACTCGCAGCGGTCCCTTTGATATTTGTTGTACTCGATTTTATTTGGTTCAGGTGATTCACAGGAAAACGAACTGTCAGTGGTAATTTGTCGTTTAGCCGGTTAAGATCAACTTGACATTAAAATACATAAAACATTTGATAGGCGGGCTAGAAATGAGTGCTCTAGGTAAAAATATTCCCAACAACATCTCTTGTTGTCCAGACGTGGTGGATTATTTGTTATTAAATGGATTTTCTACTCTTACTTACGACGAAAAGGTAAGAATTAAAAGAATTGCTAGGCCTACACCAGCAATGCCTTCGTTAGTTTTTAAAAGTGGAAAACAAAACAGAGGGTTTTGTGATAACAATTATAAAAAAATCGAGTGGTTAACGGCATCAACAGTTAGAAACAAATTATATTGTTGGAGATGTTTATTATTCACTAATGATCAATCCTCAATTTGGGGCAGGACCGGGTTTAATAATTTGAAAAATTTGTCGCGAGGTTTACAAAAGCACGAAAAATCCCAGGAGCACATTTCATCTTGCGTTAAATTCGAAATATTTGGTAAACAAAATATTGTAAATTATTTGGAATCTGCACATAAGAGAGAAATAGAAAATTTTAATGAAAAGGTCCGTGAAAATAGGGAAATATTAAAGAGATTAATTGATGCCGTTATATATTTATCTTCGCAAGAAAATTCTTTCCGAGGGCATGACGAAAAACGCGATTC
Organism: Rutpela maculata; assembly: GCA_936432065.2. Lineage (NCBI taxonomy): Eukaryota > Metazoa > Arthropoda > Insecta > Coleoptera > Cerambycidae > Rutpela > Rutpela maculata. The sequence goes on from OW386289.2 coordinate 69,949,823, forward strand.
GTGCAATAAAGGAAATTTCAAAGAGCTAATAGATTTTTTAAAAATGTATGATCCAAAATTAGAGAACTTTTTGAATAACGCCACTATTTTTTCCGGAACATCTAAATCAATTCAAAATGATCTAATTGAGAGTGTTAGCTCGATTATTAAAGGCAAAATTTATGAAGAACTATATAATTGCGAATTTTTCTCGTGGCAAATTGACGAAACGACGGACATTACCTGTAAATCTCAACTTTCCGTAATTTTTAGATATGTAATGCACGGCGAAGTTATTGAAAGGTTTGTTGGTTTTCTTGATGTGAGTAGTGGAAGAAACGCGGAGAGTTTATTTAAATTATTAATCGACGAATTTGATAAATTTGATTTGAAAAATAAATTAATAGCACAAACCTATGACGGCGCTGCAGTTATGTCAGGGCATCTTAATGGACTCCAAACAAAAATAAAAGATATTGCTCCTCAAGCATACTTCATTCACTGTTATGCACACCAATTAAATTTAGTTCTGAGTAAAGCATGTAACGGAATTAAAGAAGTTAGAATATTTTTTTCAAATATTACTGGTTTTTCGTCATTTTTTTCAAAATCTACCAAAAGAACTGATGTTTTAAATACAATTAATATGAAACATAGAATTCCGACAAACGCTCCCACTCGTTGGAATTTTTCATCTAGAGTTGTTTTCACTGTTGACAAATACAGGAAAGAACTTATTGACGTTTTTAATTTTATTTCGGAAAGTGAAGATTTTTTAAATGACGCTCAGACTTTAAGAGCAGCTTACGGATTAAAATCGTTATTGTTGGATAAAAATTTCATATTTTTTCTAAAAGCTTTTAACATGATTTTTGAGCAAACTGATGTTGTTTTCCAAATTTTACAGAATAAACTAACTGATATAACATATTCTAAAAATAGACTTAAGTCACTTATATCTAAATTAAAAGAATTTCGCAATAACGAAATACATTTCAATACTTTATATAATATTTTTTTAGAAAATACTGAAAACGTAGATGATGAGCCAGGGCCACAATTTAAAAAAAGAAAGACAACATATAACTTTGACAGGGCAGATATACATTACAAACAAATTTTTATAGAAATTTTAGACACCATTATAGTCCAAATTGAAATTAGATTTTCTGATTTAAATACTTTGCAATGTTACGATTTAGTAAATCCTAATAATTTTACAGCGTTTTCTAAATCATTTCCTACCAGTCTAATGGAGAAATTAATGGACCATTATCCTTTTTTTGACCGTATTTCGTTAAAAAATGAACTATGCGTGTTGTATTCTGACCAGCAACTTTTAGCAAATCCAAAATCATCTCAAGAAATGCTTACTTATATATATAATAATAATTTAAAAAGCTGTCTACCCGAACTGTACAAACTTTTATCATTAGTGTCAACAATTCCGGTAACCTCAGCTTCTGTAGAACGATCATTTTCAGCACTTAAACGCATAAAAACATTTACTAGAAACAAAATAAGTCAAGACCGCCTCTCAAATGTATCGCTTATTTCAATAGAAAAACGTTTTTTGTCAGAATTGAAGAAACACGATTCATTTTATGATGAAGTAATCAACCATTTTGCTAGTTCCGAAAATCGCAGGTTACCACTCATTTATAAAAATATTTAGGCTTTACACCAAAGATTAATATAGTTGTTATTTTAGAAAAAATATTTATTTGCGTTATTTATTTTTTAGGAAATATTTTTTAATTCTTCCGCGGTTATATTTTTTTATATAACTTCTTTCTCAAAGCTATTTTAATTTTTATTAAAAGTTATAATTTTACACTCTGGCAGTGATAATGAATACAATTTTTGTTTGTAGGAAAATACTTTAATTTTTTTTCCAAAACTATTTTGATTTTTATTAAAAGTTATAACTTAATTATAAGTGGGATAGTAGGGCTCCTTTGGATACCGATACTCGAGGCGTAGGAACGGAAATTTCATGAGAATGATTTTTTCGTCTCATTATATTTTCTATTTCCTTTTCTTTCTATTCTTTTATTAGTTCTATTCTCTCAAGTCGTGAATCGGTATCCTGGCGAACAACCCACGACAAAAAAATGTAACGCGCCGTTGTACTACCTCGAGGGTGGTGGGGAAATGTACAAATTGTAATCATATTGCAAGTTAATTGTCTTTCAAAATATCAAGCCTCCTCTGCAGAAAATATCACGAGCCGCCACTGGTGGGAAGAGTGGTTTAACTTTCATAACAATTATTGTTAAAACGTAGACTTTGAGGGCATTTTGCCATTTTGTAATGTTTAAATGGACTATTCAGCATCCAGTATTTTTATCACTATTGTAAAGTCGTAAAGAAAAAGATTGGTTAGTATTATTAAATTATTAGATGCCATTGATACCTGTTTTCCGACAAAATCCAAAATGCAAAGTAATTTTAAATCTCAAAAAACCAATTGGTATAATGAAAAACTGCAAAGTATGCGAGATCATCTAAATTTTTTGATAGATTTAAACAAACGAGACCCATATTTGATATCCAAAGAGGTAGTAAACTCTTATCGTAACAAATATCGTCTCGAAATTTCTAATGCAAAAAAGTTGCGAACAATGACCTCATACAAAATTCTCCAAATATGCAAGCCACCATGTGGAAAATCATTAAAAATAACAGCACAAATTACCATACAGAAACATGTCAGTCTTTAAATGCAAATGATTTTAACAAATACTTTTCAAACATTGCAGAATCCTTACTAAATGATCTTCCTCAATCCCCAAATCACCTACTGATTTTTTTGAAAATGTATCTCCTAATCTAGGCTTTAAATTCAGGGAAGTTTCTTACAATGAAATAAGAGAAATCTTGGAAAACTTAAAAAACAGCAAAAGCAAAGATGCTTACAATATAAATGTAGATTATAAAAACAATTAAGAACATCATTATATATCCACTGACAAATTTAATTAACCACTGTATCAGGCAAAATATCTTTCCAGATGTACTTAAATTATCCAAGGTCATACCTATCTATAAAAAGGGTTGTACTGCTGATGTATCCAACTACCGACCTATTTCACTAGTTCCCATCCTGGCAAAGATTTTTGAAGCAGTTTTAAAGATACAAATATCAAATTTTTTCGAAGAAAATAAATTATTCCATTCATGTCAATTTGGGTTCAGAAATAAGCTATCAACAACTTTAGAATAACCTAACACGAATTGTACTACAAAATTTTGAACAGGGCAATTTCACCAATGGAACTTTTTATGATCTAACAAAGGCCTTTGATTGTGTGTCTCATAGCGTTCCCTTAGATAAACTAAAACAATACAGTTTCGATGACAATAGTATATCACTTATAAAGTCATACCTGTCAGATAGAATGCAGTATGTGTCATATAACAGTAATTGTTCACAGCAAACAATGATAAAACACGGGGTACCACAGGGCTCGGTACTTGGCCCCATTCTATTTATATATATATATAAACGATCTCGCAAACTGTGATGATAACACTACCTTTATATTATTCGCTGATGACACTACAGTTCTTCACTCAGATAGGGATATGAATCAATTAACAGAGGATGTTGTGAGTACACAATCTAACATAAAGCAATGGTTTTTTGCAAACAAGTTGAACTTGAACCAGAATAAGACACAGTCGCAAACATTTACTCTCCGCCGTGACAACCAAATCAACTATGACAATCTGGTAAAATTTCTTGGTGTATACATTGACCCTAAGCTAAGTTGGGAAGGCCATATAGTAAATTTATCATCATCATTGTCAGAAAAAATCTTTTTACTGAGAAATCTAGTGCATACAGTTTCAAAACAAGTTCTTATTTCAGCTTATTATGGCATATTTCACTGTAACATGACCTACGCTATTTTAAATTGGGGGCACTCATCTCACAGTGCAAAAATCTTTAGTCTTCAAAGAAAATGTATCAGAGTCCTCGCTGGTCTAAACTATAGAGACGATTGTCGCCAACATTTAAGACTTTTAATATCCTCACTATGCCCTCTGTATATATACTAGAATGTCTTGTGTATATTAGACGTAATTTACAGACATTTGATGAACAGGGCGGGATACACCCACATGACACAAGATACGGACGTAATATAAAACAAAACTTTCTCAGACTTACGAAATCCAGAGATGGCACTGGCTACTACTGTGTTAAATTTTATAATAAATTACCAGACAGAATAAAATTCTTAGATTTTAACACATTTAAACAAAGAATCAAAGAATACCTTAAAATAAAAGCTTACTACAACACTGACGAATTTATTGAAGACAATTTATTAGATTTGTAAAATTGTTAATGTTTTAAATTATATGTATATGTATTTTATAATCAACTCTTGTATTTCTATATTATTTGTTATACACTATTTTTATATTAGATTTAAGCTTTTACATGATCGATTTTGATCCATTTTAATATTTTTGTATTTTTCATTCTTGACTTGTGTAAACATTTTAATGTACTGACACTAATAAATGATTATTATTATTATTATTATGTATTGTTCATCATATTAAAGATATTAAAATTCTGTTGCTATTTACCTTACGGTACTAATTAAAGTAAAGTAAATTTGTATCACGCTGGCCGGCCTTTGTTAATGTCTTATACTTTGTTTATCTTGTGCATTACGACACAGTATAAATATATTGTGTATATCTGTTTTTTATTGTAAAAGTGATATTTTCATTTTCACTCACACCCTATAAAGTCGAGTGCTCTTTGTAAGATTCAGTAATACAGTTTGTTATTGATTAATCCAATTTGTTATTTCTTAAAGCCTTAAAATAGTACCTTTTTCTATTAAAAAGTATACATTAAACTATGAGCTAGTTGAGGGGCAATATTTTGTTGTTTTAGAGATTATTTTCAATAATGTAGATACTAAAAAGTAAGCACTACAAAGTCAGTTTTTTAGGATGCTCAAGAAAATCACTCAAGTGCTACAAGAAGGTATTCTTTCACCTCATAGACTTAATGCTCTACAATTCATACATAGTGTATCAAATGAAAACGGAATAATTTTCATTTAGTGATTTCCACCTAAATGTTGTAACACCAATTATTGAACAATATGCCAAGGATCTTCGAACAATTCCAAGACCACTAATAGTTGATAACCTCACACGGCTTACTCAAAGATATTTCTCTGCTCCTGTTCAACGACCTGAAGGCCAAGGAGCACAAACCCAGAGATGTTATGTGTGCAGTAACATCAAGCTACAGAAGTGCAAAAGAAAGGACGCGAGGTTTAAGTGTGTAAAATGATTTTTGCGTGCATTCATGTTTTGCACATTATCATACGAAAAAGAAGTATTAAATATTTTTATATTATAATACATATTACACTGATTTACTGTGTTTATATTCTGTTATTAATCATTTTATTTTTAACATGCTTTTATTAGGCCGACCTGTATACTATCTATCTATGTAATAAGTCTAAGGAACTGAATTTCACACACTTCTAACTGTCGTATCATCATGAAATTTGGCGATTATGTGTAGCTCTGATGACAATACAATATAGTATACTCAATATTACAATATGTTCAAAATGGCCGCCGCCCCAAGATGGCGGATTGTCATTTTCTTTACAACCCCCTTGATATGGGTATCAAAAGAAAGGGCTTGATAAGTAGAAAAGAAATATGTGATCAAAATTTAAAAATTCAAAATACCGGGGTCAACATGGCGGATAGGTTTTATCAATTATCGTCGGATTTCCTTGATGTGAGCATCAAAAGAAAGGGCTTGATAAGTAGAAAAAAATATGTGATCAAAACTTAAAAATTCAAAATGGCGGTATCAACATGGCGGATAGGTTAAATCAAATATCGTCAGATTGGACTGAAAATCGTTATTTGTGGATTATCGAGGTTGCAGATTACAATTATGCGGTCCAAGTTTAACAAATTGTTTGTTTTTTCGAAAGTGCCAAAATTCTCTCCTTAAATATGAGACTAAAAAGTAAAAAAATAAATTAATAGTTTAAAAAACTAAAAAAACATGCTTTTATAAATACTGCACTAAAAAGCAAAAAATAGTCATCGAACCTGTTCCCTATGTCTACCCCGAAAGGGCCTAGTGTAAGCCGTGTTTGTAATTAAGTATAACTGAGTATAAAAGCGTGGAGCGCTTTTTGAACGTTATTTTGAACAAGTTCGATAATTAAAACGCTGAAGACATTAGATTAAATGAAAAGCACCCCATTCTTTTATACCCAAATATTATACTTAATTACAAACACGGCTTACACTAAGGCCCTTTCGGAGTAGACCTCCGATTAAAGAACTTATATCTAGATACATAATGGCATGAATTTTATGATCCCGAAAGACTCCCATTCTAAGGCACTTCTTCCCATAAGTTGCTGATTGGCCCATCGGCGTATTCGCGGCCGCTCGTACACGATCGGCTTCAGTTCGATTATCATAATATGAGTTTGACAGTTCGGCCATTAATGTCAATAAATGTTTTACGTGTTCTCCGACCAAAAACTGGTGAAAAAGTAATTTTATTTTAAGTTGTGATTTGCTTAATACATAAATAATATTCTCTATTCATATTTACACAGTTTAGTGACAATATATTTAGTGCATATAAATAGTGAAGTGCTGTGCCGTTTGCAGAAAGCAGTTTAGAAAAGAAGAAAATCGATCGTTCCATAGTCGTAACATGATGAAGTTCAGTTTACAGTTATAAAGTAAATAGCAATTAAATTTTAATATCCTTTCAATACATATTTATCTTGCTGTTTTATTTTACTGTAATATCGTATGCCTACATCACGTTATATAAAGAGCCGGTAATGCAGGAATTGCAATAATTCATTTTAATGAAAATATTTACCATTCTACACATTTTTTACACACACAACGCCACTGTTGCCTATGGGATGTGATGTTCATCTATCCATTTTAATGGACATATAATGTGACTATGTTAGGAGCAAACAAGGTATATAGTGAAAAGATAGCCTCTTATGTATCTAGATATAGATACAGGTTCGATGACTATTTTTTGCTTTTTAGTACAGTATTTATAAAAGCACGTTTTTTTAGTTTTTTAAATTATTAATTTATTAATAAAAATGATAAATATTACTCATTTTACTTTATTTTCTTCAGAAATCCCAATCGTATATGTACTAGTCCCATAACCGAGGAACGTACATGTACAGTGCTCGACCCCCAGTGTGAAAATTGGTACCATACATTTATGACACTGGCCTAGAAATTGAATTAAAGGCCTCGTACATCTACGGTGACCGGCCCTAAAAAGAGAATTTTTAGAGATATGGGTACGACGACCAGTTAAAAAACGTATGACTCATAGCTCAAAAGTACTGCGTCAGGCCATCAATGTAGAGAATGGGAAACGTAAAACTACGGCGACCGTCATTAGAGAGTTGTCAAACTTTAAAGCCTCTCAGGTATTTGAGTCATGGAGGTTCAACTGTAGTAGCACAAACAAATATCTACATGCCATTAGTGTACAGCATTTAATCCACTTAATCAAATTGATTTTTTTTTATCACGTAAGAACAAAGATGTTAAATACTTAAAACTTTCTTATAATCAGTCATGAAGAATGAATTATAGTTACTCTTTGATCATTTAAATAGAATATCTTATTTCTTTTTTGTTTCGTTTCAAGATATTAAAATATCAGGTGTTACATTATTTAGTATTTTTGAGGTTCATATTTTCATAAACATTCAATGAGGTTTTTCGAAAAGGTTGCGGCAGTTATTCCAAAAAATAGATTTTTGAAACGTACGCATTTACTATGTTAACTACCTGGCGGTAATGGAGGTAACTCACTTCCTTTCTTCAATTCTGGTGGTGTCATTAGTCGGAAATTACCAAATTTATCCAACACCACTTGTCCCTGTGGAATTTTATTAGGCATTGGTGCTGGCGGCAGCGGCTTAACTTTTTTCGGGGACTCCGGTTTTTTAGGTGGAGGTTCTTTCATAGCCATCGCCTTTCGCACACTGACAGATTTTTCGGTAGGTGGAACCGATGAAGGAGCACTCTTTTTGGGAGGGGAATCATCAAAACTTGACCCATTTTTTCCATGTTTATCCTGATCGCTTTGCCAATCCGACGGGGGTGGTAATCTTTCTGGTTGTTTCTTTTTAAAACGTGAGTTGCCTGATGTTCCGGGTCCAATATGCATTTTCCATTTCTGGGTTCCTGCAGAAGCTGCGGCCTCAGCTACAGCTTGCCGAGCTTTCTGCTCTCTAGTTGGTGATGGGGAATCCAGCAAAGGACGTTTAGGACTGTCGCTCAATTCACTCCTGCAATATCATATAAAAAAAATTATTAATTAACAACACACGCATCAACCTTAAAAATATAAAGATTTGAAAAATATATCTGAATGCCTAAAACTGCGTAAATATAAATACTTTCAATTTCATTGGATCCATTTCCGAATACTTTAGTAAAGGGTCTAGCATGATAACCATATGAAATGTGCCCCCAGAATCGAATATGACAACTATTATTTTATGTAATAGATTATCTGTTTATACTATTATTAACCCCTTGACGCGGGTGTTTTTTTAATGGCATCTGTGTTACGCGGGTGTTTTTACGATTTCCAAAAACGCTCGCTTCCCGCAGCTACCCGCTATTTGTGTTAGCGGATCCATTCACTTCCCGTGGCTACGTGCTATTTATATTAGCGGATCTGTTTGCTTCCCTCAGGTTTCCGATGGCAGATATAGCGTTGTCGTTATAAATAAAATTAAAATTGTAGTAAATATACGCATATTTGTTTTTGTTGATACATGTTCATATTTTATGTGATTTTTATATTTTTAGGTATATATGTTATTATATATTTATCGAATGTTTTTCTTTTTTCCTTAGCGGCTCTATGGAAACTTTTCCATTTTGGATCGAGTTTTCCTTTTTGTTTCTTACGACACCATGGAAACTTCTCGATTTTGGAACTTCTCGATTTGCAGTGAGAGAGTCGCTATAGTCGCTATATACACCCCTTCGTTAAAAAAGAAAAGAGTCAATCAATCAAAGTGTCGATTGTAAAACGTACTTTTTTAATCGGGATAGGCAAGGTGTCACATCTGTCAACTAATACAAAAGCTGGTTTAACCCTATCAATATTGACAGTTATGACTTTGGTTCCTTTTTAAAGGTAAATAACTTATCTGAACGAGATAAAACTCGTCGAATCTGATTTTCGGGATGGTGAAGTTCCCAAGAGGACTTCGCATATGTCGACTGACTTCGACAGCTTGACAGTTAATGCACGATTTTCACCATAAATTGCAATCTGTGTTCATTTTCGGCCAAAAATAGTTATTTGAAATCAACAGTCTAGTGGCTTTAATACCAGGATGAGAGAAGTTGTGAAAAATATCGAATATCATTCGTCTGTAAACAAGTGGAACAAAAGGTCTGACTTTTGCACGAGAAACATCACACCAAATAAAATCATTTGAATCTGGAATTTGTATCTTTTTTAAAATGAAATTGGTTTTAGTTAATGATGATTTATCTGACAATAAATAGTTGAGATTTGAATCTTTCTCCTGAGCTTCACTAAGCAACTTTAGGTCAAAGTTAACATTAAGGAAGGAAGAATTTTTAAGTTGAAGTGGTAAAATATTTTGTTTTAAGGAAGAAGTGTTGTAAATACGTGACAAGCTGTCAGCTATTACATTATGTTTTCCTTTAACATGTTGTATTTTACAAGAAAACTGAGCTATGTATTCTAAATGACGTATTTGACGAGGAGATTTTCTACTTTTGTGAATAAAGTGTTGATTAAAGGTTTGTGATCTGTAAAACAATTAAACTTTCGACCTTCAAGTATAAATTTAAAATGTTTAATTGCAGTATATAATGCTAAAAGTTCTTTGTCAAAAACCGAATAATGGGTTTGTGCTGTAGGGGAAAAGAATGCTAAAGGAGCAAGAAATCCCTTATCTTTTTGCTCTAAAACTGCACCCATGGCAAGGTTAGAACAATCGACTGAGAGAGATAAGGTAGTATCGACATTATTGCAAGGATGAGCTAAAACTACTGCATTACTTATAGCGTCTTTGGCTTTCGAAAATCCATCTAAACATTCATTAGGCCAACTATTTATCTTTGTAATTTCATCATAAGATAAACTGTTACAAAGAGAATATAGGGGAAGTAAAATTTCAGCAAAATGAGGTATGAAACGATGATAAAAATTCACCATACCTATGAAACGTTGTAGTTGTTTGAGAGTTGTCGGTAAAGGGAAATTATTAATGACTTCGACTCTCTCAGTTGATGGTAAAATACCTAATGAAGAGATGTGATGACCTAAAAAGGTTAAATTGTCAACTCTTAAGATACATTTAGATGGTTTAATGTTAATTCCGTATGTGTCTAATCTTTTGAAAACTATTTCCAAATGTTCCAAATGTTGTACATCTGATTGACTTGCGATTAATATATCATCCAAATAGACGAAAACGAAAGGTAAATTGACAAGTACTTCATTCATAAAACGTTGGAAAGTTTGACCGGCATTGCGTAGACCAAAAGGCACGCGGGAAAATTCAAACAGTCCGAATGGAGTTGTTATAGCTGTCTTATAAACGTCATTTTCAGCGACAGGTATCTGATGGTACGCTCGCACTAAATCAATCTTGGAGAAAATAGTGCAGCCATGCAACTGAGAGCTAAAGTCGTGGATATGAGGTAATGGATATCTGTCTGGAATGGTAATTGTATTTAGTTGTCGATAATCTCTACAAGGTCTCCAGTCATTCTTCTCTTTTTTCGCCACTAGATGGAGTGGAGAGGAAACTTGAGAAGATGATGGTTTGCCGATACCTAATTCTACCATGTTGTTAAATTCTGTTTGAGCTATTTTAAATTTAAGATTGTCTAATCTACGAGGTCGTGAAAAAGGTAAATGACCTTCAGTAACTATATAATGTACAATAGAATGTTTAATAGGTAAATTGTAATCTGGTGAACTAATTAAATTAGGAAATTGTAAAAGTAATTTGTTATATTTATCTGTCAAAGGAAATAATTTAAGTGTATCTAATATACAATTGTCTAGAGGACTATTTTTAATAAAACAATTAATTGATAAATTAGTCTTGTTATCAATTATTCGAGCTCCTTTAAGATCGACAACTAAACCGAAATGAGACAAGAAGTCTGCTCCGATGATTGGAATGTCAACGTCTGCTATATTGAAAACGAAAGGAAATGATGTACGTAAGTTTAAATTGACTTTTAACAATTTCTTACCGTATGTAAAAATGGTTGATCCATTAGCCCCGGTTAATATCGTATCAAAATTCTTTTTTAAATCTGTGAAAGCATTACGTGGCACCACAGATAGAAATGTTAAAATCAGACGTCATAAAATTATCAAACTTCAGTCATCTTTGAGGATTATCAGATTTTTTACAATTCTTACTGAATTTGCACCATTCACCTTCACAACGATAGGCATTGGCACCATAAAGTTGATGGTAATAACAAATAATATTGTCTGTACGATCAAACTTCTTGGGAAAATTATTAGGGCTGGGTGAACGATTGCAATTGGAAATATGAGTTTTTGAAATGTTTCTACTTCTACAATTACTACAGAAAGAAGTAGAAGGTTGAGGCTCGAAAGATTGATCAGGTAATTTAGATTCTAAGGAGTTTAATCGAGAATTAAAAATTTCTTGTTTTTGTAAGACTTGATTAATTGAATCATGGAAAGTGATTGAAAAATTTTTGATAGTGGTAGTTAAATTGATTCAGAATCAAGAGGATTTTTGGAGTACGATGCAACCATTGAATTTTGATAAGACTCCCATATCCGATCCGCAATATCTAGAATCTCTTTTATGTCTGTTTTCCCGGAAGCTGTAATAGCGATATATACAGTTTGAGGCAAACGTCTTTTCCATAGCTTTATCAATAAATCTTGACTAACCATGCTGAATCCTCCAACCATATTCAGCATGGATCTATAAAAATCTGAAGGTTTCAGATCGCCCATTTGGGAACCTGATAACAGATCATTGAGGCGTTTTTCCTCACTCGATGATAAACGTGAAATTAAAATTTTCTTTAAATTTATATAGAGATCCGTTTCCGGGGGATTACATATTATATCGTATATATTATCTATCACATCTAATGGCAAATTAGCTATAACCTGATCATACTTTTTCTTGTCATTGACAATTTTTGCAACATAAAACTGTGATTCGATTTGGGTAAACCAAATTTCTGGTTTTGATTTCCAAAATGGGGGTAGTTTGACAGACGTGACATAATGGGTTTGAGAAAAATCCTCGTCTGAAGGTTGTCTTGGCATAATTAATCGACTGTGATTGATTGATTGACTACTTTCTTAGATAAAAAGGGAATGTACTTTAACTCACTCACCAACAGATGACAGTACTTGTAATGCACACTTCAATTGATGGAATTAGGAAACTACCATAAATTATAGGAACATCTATTCAAATTTGGAACCTCTATTCAAAATTCATCAAGAAAATTCTTCTCTTCATAAAACGATAAAAATCATCTTGGTCAATTTATAACGGTAGTTGATATATTGAAACTCTTCTTGAAATTATTGATAAAAATTGTTCCAAAACAGGAAAGTGTTGTACTTCGGTAATTATATCTGAGATATTAAAAAAGGGTGATCCATCTATACTGCAAAACTACAGAGCTATATCCATTCTATGTAACTTCTCCAAACTTCTCGAAGTCATATTGTATAATGTCATCTATAACTCTACTAAAAATGTAATTTCATTAGACCAACATGGCTTTATCGAAAAGCATCTCAGAGGCACTGGACAAACAGCTGCTAGTCGACGTAGTATATATGGACTTCCAAAAGGCATTCGATCAAATTGATCATTACGTGCTTATCTCCAGACTAGAGAACATTGGCGTCTCTAACAGCTTTTTAACCCTATTAAAATCCTATCTACTAGATAGGATTTGTTCAATTTGTTGAATATGAAGGACTTCAATCACATTATATTACTCCCTCATCTAGGGTCCCTCGGGGGTCAAACTTAGGTCCGCTATTGTTTATCATATTTATAGATAACCTAGCTCAGATAGTAAACTTTCCAAAACTTTTCTATGCGGATGATTTGAAGATTTTTAATACAATATCCACTCATCAAGACTGCCTAGTTATACAAAATTGTATCAATAAGATATCCCAGTGGTGCAATAGAAATAACTTGCACTTAAACATATCTAAATGCTCCATATCATCATTCACTAAAAAAATCGAACATATTGATTATCAATACCAAATTAACGATATTGTCATCACCAGATCCCTTGAAATCAAAGATCTCGGCATATTCTTCGATCGAAAGTTCAATTTCATTACACATGTAAATAATATAGTGTCAACGGCTAATAGAATGTTAGGATTTGTTATAAGAAACTGCAGACATTTTCATAATCCTTTGTCATTAAAGCTAGTGTTTTTTGCCTATGTCAGGTCCAGATTAGAATATGGTGCACTGATATGGTATCCATTATATCAATGCCATATTGATGCAATAGAATCAGTACAGAGAAATTTTTTTAAATATTTATCTTACAAGATCAGTTGTACTTATCCGGAAATGGGAATTGAATACTCATTACTACTTAACCAGCATCAACTTATATCTCTAAAATCAAGGAGAATCTTGATCTCTATATCAATCTTATATAATCTGTTGCATAATAATATTGATTGCATTAATCTACTAAACAGGGTCAATTTTTTTATACCTAGAGTAGCGGGTCGATATTTTCCTACTTGCTATAGCGATAATGCTAGGACAAACGTTTTATGCAGATCGCCACTATCTCTAATGTCCAATAATTTTAATGCTATTTCAGAGGTATGCGATATTAATACCAACTCCTTGACTTATATTCGACAGGTTCTGATCGACAACAATTCCTAAAAGAATGACATGTTTTTTGGTAAGTTCTACTGGTCTTGTAAATTAGCCTCCCTTTTTTCTATTTTTGTTTTGTGTTATTCTCTCACTGTGCTATCTTATATTATTAGTTTATTTACTATGTCAGTCAGTTACTGTGCTACAGTTTGTCTTATACATTAATTTATCATATTTGATGTTACCATATATAATATATATATATATATATATATATATATATATATATATATATATATATATATATTATATATATATATATATATATATATATATTATATATATATATATTGATCACTTCTGGTATATATTTATCACGTTGGACATAAAATTTTCACTTCTGGCATATATTTATGACGTTGGACATAAAATTTTCACTTCTGGCATATATTTATCACGTTGGACATAAAATTATCACGTCGGGGTCCCCAAATTTATAGCGTTGTCGCTATAAATAAAATTAAAATTGTAGTAAATATACGTATATTTGTTTTTGTTGATACATGTTCATATTTTATGTGATTTTTATATTTTTAGGTATATATGTTATTATATATTTATCGAATGTTTTTCTTTTTTCCTTAGCGACTCCATGGAAACTTCTCGATTTCCAGTGAGTGAGTCGCTATAGTCGCTATAGCAGACAAATTTTTCATCTCGTGTATTATTCTGTGTTATTGAGCAAATATATAAACGGATTTCTAATAAAAAATCAAAAGCGTTAATAGTTTATTTTTTCAAAAAATAACAATACTCGGTTGTTAAAAATTAAAATTTTAATTTTTCGACATTTTTAACAATTTCTAACGGTATGTGAACTCCATGAAAGATTATTTAGCTTCAGGTCATATGACCCTATGTCAAGTGCCTCCTGAGGATTCGAACTCCTACGTTATTCCTCACCATTGTGTGTTCAAGGTTGAAAATAGTAAACCCAAAATTCGTGTAGTCTTTGATGCGTCTGCCAAAGATGCAAACGATTTCCTACTAATTGGACCCAAGCTTCAGCCTGACATCGCTAGTATTCTTCGTTTTCGTGCACATTCATTTGTCTTGTAATGTGAGGCAAATGTATCGTCAAATTTTAGTTGCTTCAGGACACCAACGCTTTCAACAGATTCTTTGGAGGTTCTCATCTTCGGACCCTGTCCAAACTTATTGTCTCAACACTGTAACTTATGTTGTCTCCTCAGCTCCTTTTCTTGCTATCCGCACCTTGCTGCAGTTAGCCGAGGAAGGACGCTCCCAGTTTCCTTTGGCCTCCCAAGCCATTGAGAACGACTTGTACGTCGATGACTTAGTCTGTGGTGCTAATTCATTGGAAGGCGCCCTAGAACTCCAAAGACAGGTCAGAGAATTGTTTAGTTCTGGTTGTTTTGAACTTCGAAAATGGTCTAGCAACCATCCCTCTCTTTTGGAAAATCTCCCTGAGTCATTGTGCAAATCAAAATTTGTCTTTTGATCTTGAAAAGGATAGTTGTATGAAGGTACTTGGTCTTCAATGGCAGCCTTCATTAGATTCTTTTGTTTTTGCTGTGAATCCCCGCGATTCTATTTCTTCGAAACGTTCGATATTATCCGAAATTGCCCGGATAAACGATCCCCTTGGTTTTTTATGCCCTTTGTGTCACATTCTTTGCAAAACGCCTCATTCAGGTTCTATGGAGGCATTGGTTGGGATGATTCGCCTCCATGTGATGTCGTTTCCAGATGGCAGCAGTACAAGGATCAGTTGCCTTGTCTTGCTTCGTTGCAAATTCCTCGTTTAGTTGTTGCGGATCTTACTTCCGTAATGTGTCAACTCCATGCTTTTTGTGATGCTTCTGAGCTTGGTTATGGTTGTGTAGCCTATTTGTGTTGTTTACCTTAGTGGTAATGTTGGTGTTTCTTTTCTTTGTGCAAAGTCCAAAGTTGCTCCTTTGCATACTTTGTCGATTCCTCGTCTTGAATTGTGTGCCGCAGTTTTATTGTCCTCTCTAGTCGCTTGGATTAGAGTAACTCTGAAATCTGTTCTTGAAATTAAAAATGATTTTGCTTGGTCTGATTCCACCATAGTTTTGAACTGGATTAGATCTCCACATCGGTGGAAAACTTTCGTGTCAAATAGAGTGAGTGTCATCCAAGACAGGCTAGCTCCTAGTTGTTGGCACCACATTCGTTCTTGTGAAAATCCTGCGGATTGTGCCTCTCGCGGTCTTCTCCCAGAGGAATTTGTGACTTTCCCCTCATTCCCCTGCGGAATGGCCTGTTGAAAGTTTACAAATTGTTGATCCCCTTGCGGATGTTGAACAGAAGAAAACTGTTTAGGTTGCTCAAATTGAACCTTGTGTTATTGATTCTTTGTTTGTTCGTTTCTCATCTCTTCGTAAAATACAAGGTATTGTTGCTTATTGCCTTAGATTTTACAACAATTGTCAAAATCCAGAAAAACTTTCTGGTGTCTTGTCCTCGTTCGAGCTTCATCAAGCTCTCTTGTACATTGTGAAACTTGTACAGAAGCAGTCTTTTGCAAAAGAGATTTCGGCTCTTCGTAAAAAGAAGAAGCTTCCCAAAACCTTTTTGAAATTGTCCCCCTTTTTGGATGAGAAAGGGATTTTGCGTGTTGGAGGTAGAATCACTCATGCCAATCTATCCTTTGAAACAAAACACCCCGCATTGCTTCCTAGCACTGACGTTCTGTCAGAACTGTTGATCTTTCAGATTCACTACCAAAACTTGCATTCTGGTCTGAACACGACTCTTTAATTATTACAACAAAATATTTGGATTCTTGGTGGTCGTCGTCTTATTCGTCGTTGTCTTGGTGTGTTTTACCGTTGTTTTCGTGTTAACCTCCTTCTTTGCTTTGCCCTATGGGTGATCTTCCTAGTGTGCGTGTGTCACAAGCCAAACCTTTTTCACAGGTGGGAGTCGATTTTGGTGGTCCATTTCACATTGTGCCTCGACACACCAGAGGTGCAAAAACCTCAAAGGCTTATCTTTGTCTGTTCGTATTTGTCGGTGAAAGCAGTTCACCTAGAAATTGTCTCAGACTTAACAACTGAGGCTTTTCTGGCGGCCCTGCGCCATTTCGTTGCTCGTCGTGGTAGGTGTTCTCACATCTACAGTGATTGCGGTACCAATTTCACTGGGGCGGCTAGTGAATTGAAAGAAAACTTGAAGCTAGCTGCTGAGAGCGAAGCCATTACATGGCATTTCAATCCCCTGTCCGCGCCCCACTTTGGCGGAATTTGGGAAAGCGGTATCAAGTCTGTGAAGACACACCTTTATCGAGTGATAGGTTTACAAATATTAACCTTTGAAGAACTATATACTTTGATCACTCAGGTCGAAGCCTTGCTCAACTCGCGACCTCTATGTGCCCTGAGTTCTGACCCCAACAATCTTGGTTCTCTGACCCCTGGTCATTTTCTCACCCTTGAGGCTCTCACGGCACCCTCCGACCCTGATTTATCACATATAAATTTATCGCGTCTGTCACGTTGGCAGCTTGTTCAACAGCTGCAACAAAGCTTGCATCAATTATACCAGAGAAGTAAATGGTACAAATCTCATCGATTCCAAAATTTAGATATTGGGACTCTTGTCCTAATCAGAAGTGAATCTACGACTCCGCTTGCGTGGAAATTAGGTAGAATCGTGCAACTCCACCCCGGAAATGATAGGATATGTAGAGTAGCCACGGTCAAGACTACACAGGGAATCTTACAACACCTTTGCATAAAATTATGTCCATTGCCTTCGCAATAGCCTTTTTTGTCTTGTTTAGTTAATTAGATTTTTAGACTTAGTTTTAGTTGTTAGTTAAAAAAAAAAACCCTAGCCATGCTAACGTTGTTTTTGGTGGGCGGTATGTTTCGTGTTCGCGAAATAGATATTTAAAATGGAAAATGCGCCACTCTATTGAGCATAACAAGCATCGACCAATGGAATGCCTTGCCGCCAAAACCAGCGTCCTAGAGAGAGACTGTGAATCTAGTCTCAGTTTGTCTTGAAAACTCATTGTGTGTGGTCATGTAGTCAGCATTGTGTACTGCTAAGTTCAGCAAGCTTAAATCAATCGATCCAGATTTAGTTCCCTACTCCGATTAAAGAACTTATATCTAGATACATAATGGCTACCTTTTCTTTATATACCTTATTTGCTCCTAACATAGTCACATTATATGTCCATTAAAATGGATAGATGAACATCACATCCCATAGGCAACAGAGGCGGGTATGTGTAGAAGGGAAAATGTGCAATATTGTACCTATTTTATGTGATAATTATTGGTTAACTTCTAGGAATATTAACGCAGATTGGAAAAATACAATAGGTAAAGATGTTTTATTCAAGGGAAATATGCATTGGAAGGATATTATTTATAATATTATTATTAAAACTATAAACTGAACCTCATCATGTTACGACTATGACCTACTTACTTATGAAACGATCGATTTCTGCAAATGGCATAGCACTGTTGCATGTTGCACTAAATTGTCACTAAACTGTCTAAATATGAACAGAGAATATTATTTAGGTATTAGGCAAATCACAACTTAAAATAAAAAGACTTCTTCACCACATTTTGATCGAAAAACACGAAAAACACTTAAGTTATTACCATTAATGACGTATACTGTCAAAACTGTCAAACAGATTATGATAATCGAACTGAAGCCGACCGTGTACGAGCGGCCGCGAATACAGCGATGGGCCAATCAGCAACTTATGGGAAGAAGTGCCTTGGATTGGGAGTCTTTCGGGATCATAAAATTCATGCCATTATGTATCTAGATATAAGTTCTTTAATCGGAGGTTCCCTATAACTAAATCTATGGTGTGGGACAATTATCCGTCCAATTAAACGAGAACACGGCTCTAGAGCTCCTCGACCTGTGAATAACACTTTCATGCAAAAAGTAGGGGATTACAAGGTAGGTCACACATGCTTTCCTGTTCAGCTCAAATAGGTGGTCCTTCGTCATTGTTATACTTTAGAAATTGAGAAGATAATTCACTAACTTAAAAATCTGTGAAATACTACCATACTACCATAAAAATGTCAAAAAATGAAAATTTTCCAAAACTTTGAACAGCTGTATCTCGGATACTATTTGATCTACAGAGTCCGCTCTGGTACCAATTTGTAGCAAATTTAATCTACTTTTAAAAAATACTAAAATGTTTTTACCGAAAAAGTAGGCCTTAGGTGTCAAAATCGACAAAAACTGAAAAAAGAACAAAAATCTCGCAGTTTTTTGGATCTTTGACCAAGATCCGGAGGTCTGCCGAGGTCGTAAACTTGGATTTAACATTACTTTTTAATCCTATACAACATATTAAAAAAGCAGCCATACCTGATTTAATGTCAGGAAACTCCTTTTTTTGATGACAAAGTTACTGAATTAATATGTAGATAAACTGGTAAAAGTTTCATCAAAATCAGACTGCTGCAATATAGTGAAAAATAAATAAATGTCCATAGCTGGTCCGCGATTTTGCTCGCTCTATAGATTATAATTATTAAGGGATGAATTAGCGCCATTATTTGTACACGTACTTAAACATAAAAATTTAAAGCATAATAGGTACAAATATAATTAGACCAATGAAATACTAGTAAAGTACGCAACAATGTAACTATAAAAATATGCTAATAGACCTTGTACCGAAGAAATTGACATTCGTAGTTACCAACAGAAAATAAATACGTACTAAAATAAATTTCTATTCATAATTTCCTCACCATCCTATATGAGATCATTACAATACTGTTGGGAATAGTTTACTTTTTTATTTCTTTAGGGAAGAGAGTATATAATTTGTGAATAATCCAGTTGGTTCATTATCCAGATGATTGGTACTTTAATATTTTTAGGATATAATGCATTCATTCTTCATTCAGATTCAGAGTTTATTTTCAAATCTTGCCTACATCCTATCCACGGTTTCTAATCCATTTCATAACTACTTTTTTTGTTGTCCAATTAGTAGTGGATGTAAGGAAAATGAAGATGGTTGGCGCTGTTAAAACAATTTCATTCTCACATATACAGGGTGCATCTCGGTGAGTGGCCTATTAGACATTTTAGAAAAACTACAAATAATTTGAAGCTGAAAATTTAGGAAGAGGGGATGCTCTATTTAATGAAAATAACGTCACGTATGTGACACTTTCGGTTATACTGGAAGTTGACATCAACTTCCTTATTTTAAATGACACTTTATTTCTCATGCCGGATTCAAATTTTATTCATTATTTTAAGGTAATTTTCAATATCATTATCTAAAGAACCAATAGTTTTTGAGATATTTTGATTTTAATGAAATCTGATGCGAATACCAATCCATAGTTGGAGATTAATGACATTCGCTATATTAAATTCCGATAACCAATTTTTCCCCCATTTGTCTATGAGAGCTTATGTGGGATCAAGCTACAAATGCCCCAAAATATACAGGGTGCACAGAAAGTGAGGTCCAACTATGACCTCCATTAAATAAATCGCTTATATCAAATAGAACTATATAAGCATATTCGCTTCTCTCTTTTATTACGTTTCAACCTATATGTGCGCTCCCTATAGCTAAAATGTAGGTTATTGGGTTATTTAAAGTTATTTAGAAAAATTGTTAAATTAACACCAATATCGACAATAGTATGTCATGAGAATACATAAATTTACAATACTTTTGTAAATGAATCACAGTAGATTCATTAGAGTTGCTAAAAGTTTGTCAGGGATGGTAAAAAGTTCGATTTATTTTTGTTTTGTACTCTCTCTCTCTCTCTCTCTGGAAAAAATTAAACGTGCAAAAAACACATATAATATTAAAATCATTTCCTACTAGGAGCAGATGATTCCATAATCTCCATTCAGAAGGTAGCGATCCAAAACTGTCTTGTTTTTATCAACGTTCTCAATGTTTTGTTGTATTGTTTTTGTTCTAGATCTAGATAATAAAATTTATACAAAGAGTGACTGCAAAAACAGCCCCAAATTCTCCCATTTTTCCTCCCTTAAATTTTACTGTAAATAATGTGCTAAATGATTGATTACAATTAGAACATGCTTCTGATAAAGTTTCAAGTTGGGCATAGTTAGTGAGATATGAGTGATAGAAGGTGTCTAATTTAGGTAATTTGATTCATGAAATCATTGTAAAGTACATACATGTACTACCATGAACATATTTTGATATGCATTCATGTTTTGGAGGTCGCTGAATTCAAATCCGAAGTCAGAATTGCGAAATTCAAGATGGCGGATCCAATATAGCGGACCAAATTGTCGAAAACTTCGATTATGACCACGAAAACTTATATAAAGAGTTCTTTTTGAGGTTTGGCAACAAAATTGCACATACTTGGATTTTTGGGTCGCTTATTGCAAATCTGAAAACATAATCCTAAAATTGAAGATGATGGATCCAATATAATGGACCAAAAAGTCAAAAACGTTCTGTTTAGTCTCGAATCATTCTACATGGCGTTCGAGGTCGTTAATTACGAATTTGAAATCAAAATTCTAAAATTCAACATGGCGCATTTGAAATTGAAGATGTGGGATCCAATTTGACAAAAAAAAAAAAACAAAACGAAAAATCTATTAGAATTATTTTAAAGTCGCTAGGATTCTGCACAAGGCAGATCTAATATTTAAGATCGCGGATCCAATAAGGCAGTCAAAAAAGTAAAAAATCTACTGTTTGGTCTCGAAGGGGGTGAACTACACCTGCACAATCTTAAACTACCTAAGAAATTGAATAACGTATATAAAAGTTAAGCTTTATAAAATGCCTTGAATAATATGCGCACAACGCAGTACCACTCAGTAAGAAGGGCTAACTACATAATCAGCGCTCAACATTGAATCGCTCTATCGCCATCAACGTTGGAGTATCGTAAAGTGAAGAATTTTTTTTTACTGAGTTAGTGCATTCAAAGAATTTTGGCTTTGTTAATTACTAACCCAAAAATCCTAGTATATAACTTTTCAAGACCAAACAGAAGATTTTTTACTTTTTGTCTGCCATATTGGATCCGTCATCTTGAATATTGGATCTGCCATCTTGAATTTCAGAATGCTAACATCAGATTCGTAATTAGCAACTTTAAAAAACTTATTTTACATGTTTTCGTAACCAACCAGGCCGTTTTTAAATTTTTTCTCCCAAATTGGATCCGCCATCTTGAATTTCAAATGCACCATCTTGAACTTTAGAATTTTGATTTCAAATTCGTAATAAGCGACCTCGAACATCATGTAAAATGATTTGAGACTGAACAGAACGTTTTTGACTTTTTGGTCCATTATATTGGATCTGCCATCTTGAATTTTAGGATTATGTTTTCAGGTTTGTAATAAGCGATCCAAGTATATGCAATTTTGTTGCCAAACCGCAAAAAGAAACCTTTATATCAGTTTTTGTGGTCATAATCGAAGTTTTCGACAATTCGGTCCGCCATCTTGAATTTCGCAATTCTGATTTCGGATTTGAATTCAGCGACCTCCAAAACATATATACATATCAAAATATGTTCATGGTAATTTTTTTAAATACGTACAAAAAGGTAGTACATGTATGTACTTTACAATGATTTTATGAATCAAATAACCTAAATTAGACATCTTCTATCACTCATATCTACTAAGGATATGCTCAACTTGAAACTTTATCAGAAGCATGTTCTAATTAGTCCACTCAAATTAGGAAAAAAGCGGAGAAAAACTCTGAACAGCAGTTTCTCTGCATAGGAAGTAATTATTTATTCACCTTTTAGAACAAGATTTTGCTTATGCGCAGAAAAAAAAGAAATGATTTTTGAGATATATACATACAGGGTGTTTCAAAAAGAGACAACGCTTAGCCGTAGATTCTTGACATCAAAACAAGTCGGTTTAATTTAAAAAGTAGTGGTCTAACTCTTTTCGTTTTCAAGATACAGGGTGGCAAAGTAAAAACAAATTATTCGTAATTTGTTTCTATCTTGGAGACTATTATACGTATCTACTTTAAAGTTGGTAACAACATGTTTTTCAGGTCGCTAATTATAATGGTGATATTGCCGATGCCATATTTTATAGCTGGCGCTAGTTACAGTACTTTTATATGACACTTTGAGCCATAACTTTTTTGAGGTTAGGTTCTGGACATCGTCTTCTATTATAATCGAAACGCAATTTAGTCTCCTAAATAAAAGGTGTACTTGTTTAAACGCGATAAAATGCACGCTTTCAGAGAAATACGCGATCTACAACTTTATCACACACCAGTTCGAAGAAATTCAATTGTACCTAAAAGGTTTCTTATCTGGTAGGTGTATGTCACGTATGATGTTTTGAAATCGTCAACAGTGCTTGTTGTAGATACATAAAATATTCTCCAAAATAGAGACAAAATACGAATACAATTTTTTTACTATACCTCCCTGTATCTTGAAAACGAAAAGAGTTAGACCACTACTTTTTGGGTTATATCAACTTGTTTTGATGTCAAGAGTCTACGCTAAGTGTTGTCCCAATCTTTTCAAAACACCCGGGGTGATGAATTTCTTCGAAACTGGTGTGTGACAAAGTTGTAAATCGCGTATTTCTTTGAAAGGGTGCATTTTATCACGTTTAAACAAGTACACCTTTTCTTTATGAAACTAAATTGGGTTTCGATTATAATAGAAGACGATGTCCAAAACCTAACCTCAAAAAAGTTCTGGCTTAAAGTGTCACATAAAGGTACTGTAACTAGCGCCATCTATAAAATATAACATCGGCAATATCACCATTATAATTAGCGACCTGAAAAACATTTCGTTACCAACTTTGAAGTAGATACGTATCCTAGTCTCCAAGGTAGAGACAAATTGCGAATACAATTTTTTTTACTTTGCCACCCTGTATCTTGAAAACGAAAAGAGTTGGATCACTACTTTTCGAGTTAAATCGACTTATTTTGATGTCAATTATCTACGACTAAGCGTTGTCCCAATCTTTTCGAAACTCCCTGTATACGTTTTTTCATGTTTTTCTTCATTTAGACGTATATATCTCAAAAAGTTCGCGTTTTTAAGGCCAAACGAACATAGGCAAATATGTTCAGAATACGACTTCCTACAAGAAAGGTTCTATACATTTTTCCGATTATATGGATCGAACTTTTTACCATCCCTGACACACTTTTAGCAACTCTAATGAATTTACTGTGATTCTTTTACAAAAGTATTGTAAATTTATGTATTCTCATGGCACACTATTGTCGATATTGATGTTTATTTAACAATGTTTCTAAATAACTTTAAATAACCCAATAACCATACATTTTGGCTATATGGAGAAAGTATTCTCCAGCCAGTCAAGGTTAAATCGGCACAACAGAATTGTGCATAAAAATAAACAAATCCGACGTAATTATATCGAATATACAGTGCCCAAAAGATACCTGTGCTTAGAGTGCAAATTGCATTTTAACTTTAATAACGACTTGGGTTTGCATTTGATAGAAAAACATGATCACATCAGGGATCCGGTGAATTTCGAATTTAAAAATATTTCAAGTAAAATAATTAATCTTTTGTTAGTTGGTTAGTTTAATACTTTATTTTTTATTTGAATAAATGTATTAACAGAAAACACATCATATGCACCTTTTTTTTAATTCCATATTACTACTTCCCCATCTATTAACTTAAATTTCTTCATAGGTATAGGTTTAAACCTCCTAGGTGGGGCATAAACCATTTTTACAACTTCTCTTCAGTGAGTACATTCAGGAACACTGACTACAATCCAAATAAAGTTGCTCAGTCATTACTTCGAATGCAAACAAGTCGGTATTAGAAAAGTTGAAATACAATTACAAGTATCTTTAGTGCACCGCATATTCGATATAATTATAATTATGTCCTATTTGCTTATGCACTTTTCAGTTGTGCCGACTAAAGGTTGACTGGCTGTGGAATACTTTCTCGCATTTAATACAAAACTCCTCCATTTTTATTTTTAAAAACACGGAAACAGAAAATCCAAACAACAACAAAATAAATTGCTACAAATTGCTATAGATTAGGACACTATACCACTAATAAAGTACAGTTGACACTGGGAAGGGCATCAACATAAAACAGTTATTATAGTCCTTTGAAGTAGTTTAGACAATGAAAACGTAATTTTGCCTTCCAGGGAAGGGACCTAATTCTATTTTTAAGTAAAAATAACTCAAGACATTTTCTGAAGTAATATTTGCTTTTAGGTTAAACACATATCCTAGGTTAGTGGGGAAGTAAAATTAGGGCAAATTTTACCTAAAATTGGAGCTAGTTGTGACCATGAGGTTAAAGTTTTAACCTAAATCTGACTACAAGGACAAGACAAAACTCAGGTTATACTTACGTAAAAAATTGGTAAAATTTCCCTGTTTTTATTCAGACAAAAGACAGCGACTCCAAAGTTAATAATTTAGTCTAAAATTATGTAATATTTTCTTACACATAGACTTCAATATGCACTTTAACTTTAGAGATACATTTTAAGGAACAGTAACGTAAATATTTCTTGTAAATTACACTAAAGTCAATGTGACTATCAGGCATTTCATAAAAAATATTACCTAAATATTGCTTACTAAATTACTATTATTAAGTCCATATGCCTTCAAAATTGAAAGCTTTGGTTGCAATTACGTTATATCAACTATCTTAAGTTAATGTGGCTTTAAACTGGTAAAATAGACTAATTGTGTTGCTTGGGGATGTTATTTTGATTAAATAGAGTACTCCTGAAAATCCCTCTTCCTAAATTTTCAGCTTCGAATTATTTGTAGTTTTTCTAAAACGTCCAATAGGCCACTAACCGTGATATGCACATCAAAGTTATATAAATACTTTTAACCATGGTTTTATATAATTCCATGTAATCTTAAACTAAGTTATATTACAAATTACAATACAGGAACTATTACTTTAACTGCTATTTTCATCACCATCAGTTAACAATGGGAATGTTAAGTGTGTGTGCATAAGTTTCAATGGCACTGGTATCATACCAACTAGCCAGTCATTATGGGAATGTTAAATAGTAGTAATTTGACTAATTCAGTTCAATGCATAATTTAATTATAATTAGTAGATAGACTACAGAAATATTCGTCCCAGTGTTAATTTAATAAATGACTAATATTATAAGAAATTGAAAATTAATGCTAATTTTCAATTTATTATCATTTAGTCATTAATTAAACCAACAAAAAAATGTATACCTTTACCTCAAATCTGGTCCTTTCTAAATACCCCCAATAAAGTCGTATTTAGAAAAGTATGGAAGAAATGGTGAGAAAATAGAGCCTCTAATGGCATATTACACACTTCTTAACCCTTTCACTGCGGAGAGGCTCAACCCAACCTCTCCCGCTGTGCGGGTTAAAATCATCGCGTGCGAGTATAGTCGCCTAGAGTAGTCTGAAGCAAATGGGTCGAAGATCAAAATGGTCTCCCATTAATTATTTTTCTTTTATTCTCAAATTATTTATTGTTCTCTTAATTATAGAGGAAAAAAAAACTAAAATCGGTAATAAGAAACTAAAATTAGCATGTTTTTTTTTTTAATATATTGGGGCACCATATTATATTATGTTATAAAATCGGGAATAAAAAACTAAAATTAAAATATTATTTTTTTTTATTGGGGCCCCATATTTTGTATTATAAATAGAATCGGGGATAAAAACATAAAAGAAAACTATTTATTATTTTTATTTTATTGTGGTGCCTTATTTTGCATTATAAATAAAATCGGGAATAAAAAACTAAAATTAAAATATTTGTTAATTTTTTTTTATTGGGGCACCATATTTTGAATTATAAATAAAATCAGGAATAAAAAACTAAAATTAGCATATTTTTTTGTTGAGGCGCCATACATGTATTTTTTTTATTTTATACTATAAATAAAATCAGGAATAAATAACTAAAATTAGCATATATAAAATAATATCTGTATAATATTTACGAGACTATTGTTATATAATTATAAAAATAAATCTTTACGTAATATAAAACAAAGTCGTACTGGTATGTTAGTAAATATTATGGGAGAACATTCTTCATAGACGTTAAGTCACGCCTTCGGCATAGCACGCGCGCGCGCGCGCTACCAATAAATCGTTATTTATCTTTAGATCACGCATACGCGATTTAATGCTTCTAGAGCAGCTGGTACCAATTTTAAAATATTATGCGAGTTAACTCGCTTTGAGCAGTTGGTCGAATGGCGAGTATACTCGTCTTGAACAGTGAAAGGGTTAAGGAATTGTAAGAATATCAACCTGATGATTTTGGCAATTATTTAAGAATGAATAGTACCACATTTGAATATTCAAAATATTGCCAAAAATTAAAAAAAAACAGATATCTAAATGGTTTCAAATTACCCTGCGATACCAACAGAACAGCAACGCATAATCACAGGTTGTTTGAAGGTAATGAGGCTGAGCTTGAAAATGTATGTATATATTTCATTAATTTGATAAAAACATCACTAAAACTTTATCATTTGAATTATTCATTGACGAATTTAAATATAAACTTACCGTTTACTTTCTTTTTCAAGAGCATAGTATGCACTCAATTTTGATTCCAATTCTTCCAAATCTGGTAAACTCTCTATAAATCTGAAATGAAATATTAGATATAATTAATTTTTCTACAAATAACCAAAATCATGATTACTAGAGATAAGATATAAAATAACTAAATAATTTTGTATTTAGCCACTATTACAAGGTCAAAATCATGTTTGTTGCAGAGATATAAGAAATATAATATATTTCCACGATTGAATACATTCAAGTGACTTAGATAACAAGGAAAATCATGATTTAAGGTGGGCGTAATTCGACAATTTCTCCTACATGAACTGATTCAAAAAATGTTTTGATGGGCTTTTAGAGGCAACTTTATAGAATGGTACTAGGCTACTAGGCTATTGAAAACTCAACAAGGAGAAATTTTTTTCTCGTGCGAAAATCAAAAAAAAAACTTTTTGTTGATTTCAATAGTCTGATATTCTATCAAGTTTACTAAGTCTCTCAAAGAATTTTTTCAATAGGTTCAAGGATGTAGAAGAAATTGTCGAATTACTAAATTATTTTCTTAAGCATGGCATCGCCACCCTTAAGTGATTTTTTTTTAAATAAAAGCAGTTAAATTAAATTCAAAAAAATAAAAAAGTCCTTAATCACTTTCTTAAAATATGTATGAAACTTTTTGATTTAAGGCTTTGTTTAAATAGTATAATAAACAATATGCAACATCCTTATCTTAAGGCGGATCCACACCAGACGGACTTTTAACAAACAAAACACAAACTCGGTCTTTTGGCGATTGACCTTTTACAAACAATGCTAGAATAAATGATAAATTGAATTCGTTGTAGACTGGTTGCGAAGGGCACACACATCGAGTTTGTCGCTTGTTCGAAAGGTTTCTCTTTGTCTCTGTTTACTGAAACCTTGTCTGTCCGGTGGGGATAGATCTCAGACATAGTTTGTGTTTCGTTTTGTTATTGCTGGTTCAATTAGGTCATAACAAGTATTCAAAATCTGTATTAGACATCCTTAAAAAGTTTTGAAAACTGAATCGCAAGTTGCTAACAATCCAATGTTCTTTTTTAAAATCTAGCGAACTTTAATATTTTTTTTCCTTCTTCGCAAAATGGGTTTTATCCAAAAACGAAGAGGACAAGGCTTTCAGAAAAAAAAAATGGTCATTGCCAGTAGAAGTACAGGGTTATTCACTATATATTGACCCCCCTTTATTTCTGTTATTATTGAAAATAGAAAAAAAAGTTTTGTATAAAAGTTGTAGGATCTTACCTATATTTTATTGAAACAGAATCAAGAAAACAATATCATGTATAGGTCACGTGATACAAAATAAATATATGTTTTTTTTAAATGGAACACCCTATATATTATTGCATTTTCGAGAAGCCTTTTTTCTCCTGATTTCAAATATATAACATTGTATAGGTCTATCTTAAATACTTTTTGACATATTTGACATTCAAAATGCAAATAAACTGCTTTATTGCAAGATGATTGAGCCATGCCTGTCAAAACACAAGTGAAACAAAAATAACAAGGTAGGCCACGAAAATAATTATTTTATTGTTTATTCAATTTTGACATTTCAAACCGTCATTCCATAGCAACTCCATAGCAACAACCATAAATAGTTATTTATTCACTAGTAAAATAAAAAGTATTATTATTATTTTTCACATAAAGGAAAAATATTTTTCTACCTTTTCAGCCTCACTATAACCCATTTTGATTAAATAAATGTTAATAATGACGGTCTGAAATGTCAACATTGAATAAGCAATAAAATTGTTTTCGTGGCCTACCTTGTTATTTTTCTTTCACTTGTGTTTTGACACGCATGTCTCAATCATCTGTCAATAAAGCAGTTTATTTGAATTTTGAATGTCAAATATGTCAAAAAGTATTTAAGATAGACCTATACCCTCATTTCGTATCACGTGACCTATACATGATATTGTTTTTTTTAACCCTTTAACTATGGCTGTCGTCAATAGACGACAGTACAAAACTTTCGCAAGGTGCGGCCGTCGTCAATAAGCGATTTGATGAATTATGCCGGGAGCGGACGTCGCTTATCGACTTTTATTTATTTTTTGGAGACTGTGTCGATGAAAGAAGTATGTAAAGTATTTATGTTTCGTTCGGTGCGCATCAGACGCATAAGCACCGCTTTGTACGCCTTTTTTTTTGTGGGAGAGGAAATCATCATGGTCATACCCGTCGCTTAGAGTCTATCACGAACGGGTAGTGCTGGACTGTTTAGGGTCCATATTTCCGAACGCGCATAAGAAATGCCAGTTTAGCAGTAATAGCTTTTCTCGAGTACCATGGATAATAATAATAATAATAATAGAGTCAGTCACTAACCCTGCGGGATGCGGGGAGTGGCTGTGGATACTTCGCTGGCGCTTCTCCCGTGAGAATGTTGGAGACATGGGAAAACTGTCCAGCATCGCACACGCGAAAAAAAAAATAACAACAATAATAATAATAATAATAATAATAATATTTATTGTCCAAAATGTCAAATACATTTGCACAAGGGATTAATAATAATAATAATAATAATAATAATAATAATAATAATAATAATAATAATAATAATAATAATAAAAAACTTTATTCAGTTATACAATAAAAATAGTGTAGAACAGGTCAAAATAGCAAGATAAAAATAAATAAATTAGACAAATAAGTATAAACAATTAGTATAACACATATTACAATTAAATAATATTACTTTAGATAGAACAATCAAAATGGTGATTAAAGTATTCAGAGATAGAATAAAAGGATTGACGACTTAAATATATTTTTAATTTCACTTTGAACTCCTTTGTTAACAAATTTTTATATTGATTTGGTATTTTGTTATAAATCTTGATTAGCTGTGTTACTACGTTTCTTTGTACATGCGTAAAAGTGGTTTGTGGCTGACGTAACACTGATGTTGCACAGCCCCTGGTGTTAAAAGCGTGATTGGTTTCATATCTAGTGAATAATTCTTCATAGTTTTGTTTCACAAAGCATGCACATTGGTATATGTATAAGGATGGTAAGGTAAGTATGTTTTTGTCTTTAAAAGTTGCTCTACATGTTTCTCTTTTTTTTTAGATTCCAATCTCAAATTTTGTATCCATCTCCTTACCAGTCATTTCTTTTACTAGATCCCAGGTTGCTTTGACTTTATTGTTTGCATTTAGAATGTAGTTTGAGTGTGATGTTTTCTTTGTTTCATTAACTAACTTCTTAAAATCTCTACAATAATGTCTATAATATTCTTTTGTTACATTTCCCTTTAGCATTTCATCATAAAGTTGTCTTTTAATTTTGCTCTTTGTTCTTATTTCCTCATTTATCCAGGTTCCATTTTCTTGAATATGGCAGTTATGCATTTTTTTGGGATATATATCTTCCAGAGTTTCTTTTACTATATTTAAAAATATGTCTGTACTAGTATTTGGGTCCTGTTCAATCACAAATTGGTGCCAATCAACTGTCCCAATTTGCTTTTTAAATATGTCTTTTTTGTCTTGATTAGATACAGAGACTGATATAAAACCTAACCCTAAACAAAAAAGTTAAATTGAAAAAATTGGGCAGTAGGTTACCTCAAGTAGTATGGATGCGCAGTAGGTTTTCCCGAGTATTATGGATGCACAGTGGCTTTCCTCGAGTATCACAGATGCGCAGTAGGTTTCCCCGAATATTATGGATTCGCAGTGGCTTCTCTCGAGTACTATAGTTGCGCAGTCGGTTTCCTCGAGTCAAATGGATGCACAGTAGGTTTCCCTGTATATTATGGACACGCAATGGCGTTTCTCGAATACCATTGATGCGCAGTAGGTTTCCTCGCGTATTTTGAATGCGCAGTAAATTTCCTCTGGTATTTTGGATGCGCAGTGGCTTTCCTCGAGTACTATGGATGCGCAGTAGGTTTCCCCGAATATTATGGATTCGCAGTGGCTTCTCTCAAGTACTATAGTTGCGCAGTCGGTTTCCTCGAGTCAAATGGATGCGCAGTAGGTTTCCTAGAGTATTTTGGATGCGCAGTAAATTTCCTCGGGTATTTTGAATGCGCAGTGGCTTACCTCGAGTACTATGGATGCGCAGTAGGTTTCCCCGAATATTATGGATTCGCAGTGGCTTCTCTCGAGTACTATAGTTGCGCAGTCGGTTTCCTCGAGTCAAATGGATATGCAGTAGGTTTCCCCGTGTATTATGGACGCGCAATGGCTTTTCTCGAATACTATTGATGCGCAGTAGGTTTCCTCGAGTATTTTGGATGCGCGGTAAATTTCCTCGGGTATTTTGAATGCGCAGTGGCTAAACAATCGGACTAGTACAACTTGTAAGACATTATCATCTTTCCACCTTTCATTTCAGCACTTATAAAGTCAGGATTGTTGCCAAAAAATGCTGTCATCATGACTGCATCTACTTTGGGCAAATTATCCGACTGAGCTTGCATAAATCCTCTGTCGGTCTTCGTTTAATTAACATAAAGTCAGGAAACTTCACAAAACAAGAAATTTTGTGACACTTAACTAAACTTAGTTCTTGTTCGATTAATAAATAATATTCTTCCACTCTATCACATTGACCTCTTGTATATTTTCTAACGCATTACGTCATTGAGCATTGCGCCAATAAGAAACCGTTTGCAGTCACGTGGTTTTGTTTACAAATTACGGCATAATCTAAATATTAATTTTACGGAAAATAAATTTTATTTTGAATTTCTTTTGTTATAATCGTTTTCTGCGTAATGGAAATTAAGAGCAAATCACTTTTTCAAGCATTTTAAAATTTCATGCATCTTCCCTATTGGTATTAGCAGACATTCGTCTTTCAAAACTTCGTGTTTCGTTTTAACCAGTATAGTTTGTTTTGTTTGTGTTCTTTTGATGTGGTCCGCCTTTAATGGACGAACACAAACAGCGATATTTCAGTTTACCCAAAAAAATATTTGGAGCACTAAAGAAGAATGTAGCATTAGGTTTATTTTCAGATTTCTCAAAAGCATATGACTGTCTAAATCATGTTGGCTACAAAAACTTGAGCAATATGGCGTACATTGGAAACACTTTGCAGTGGTTCAGCTCACACCTTGCAGACCGCAAACAGAGTTGCTATAAATGCTCACGAGAAGGAAATCAAATCTAATATAAAGTATATTAAGCTACGTACACCGCAAGGAAGTATAATGGGATTTTTTTAATTATTTTTATGAACAGTGTAGTGAAGATTATAAATTATGTAAATTGCTCAATGACAAACTATGCAGATGATACAAATCTTTTGATATTTGCTCAAACACTACTATCCATAGTAATTCATTCCAATAAATTAATGTTAGAAACAGAGCTGGTAGTCCAATTAAATAAGTTGACAAATCCAAATTTTGAGGTAAATACTTGAATTTTTGATATAAGTTGCATTGATGTATTAGAACACGATTAATGAAAGAAATTTTTTTTGAACCCCCGGGAAGGGGCGAAAAAAATATAATAGTGTTTTTTCAAAATTACTCAAAATGTGTAAAAGCTAGTAAAAATAGTTTCAAATAAAAATTGTAAAGCATGAAATTTTACATAAAAATGATCACTTGACTTTTTTGATATTATTAAAATTAACAGAGTTAGGGTGGTTAGAAGTTAAGGGATGATATGTAAACCTTTAAAAAATCATTGCGTGCTGAAAAGATAATGAATTTAACTTTTTTTCTGTTTACTCAGAAAAATATAAACTTTCGTTTCAGAGAAATGGATTTTTTTTTTAAATTGTTAATAAAAAATTATTTTCAATTAAAACCACTTTGAACGGTGAAACGAATTTTTTTTATACCATTCTGTTCATCATTTAATATATTGACCATTTGCTTTTGAAATTTTTTTTTACCCATCATTTTCAAGCAGGTATGAATTTATTTACCCGTTTAATTTTTTTCCAAACGTAAGACACTGCTCTTGTGACGTCACGATAACTGAAAAGAAATAAAGAATACGTACGACAAAGATAAAAATTTTTCATAGCTATGGCATTGCCTACGCATGTGTCACATCTGTAGGGCATCTGCACGTGACGTCACAGCTAACCTCAAAAATATGTGTTTCTTAAGATTTAAGAGTATTACGCAGCTATTATTAAAATTTCTGCCTGGTTCCCATATTTTCAACTAAAATCTAGTTCAGTGTAATGTTTATGAATTTCTAAATACTTTGTCTTAATAAAATGGGACTCTTTTTGTAGGTTGGAAATCTAACCTGTAATTAGCATTCTATTTCTATTAAACAATAATGAAAAATTATTTAGGTGAATTTTTAAATATTTGCTTGGAGCCAGTACCGGCTCCAAGCTAAAAATGTGTATACACACATTGAAAATGAAAATAAACTTGAAAAACTTAAAATTTAAGGTTATGTTGGTTACATGATGCAGATGCCCTATTAGACTAGTTCACAAGTTCAAGGCCGTGTTAATGCTTGATAAAACTCGTAAAAATATGAGTGAAGGCTCATTGGATTCGGAATGACGTCTAGAAAAATGTGCAAAAGTTTCAAACCTGTACACAAACAGTTGCAAAAGTTATAAACAAATGAGGATTGAAAAAATAACGAGTTTGGTTTTTTGCAAATAACTCGAAAACTATTAATATTTAAGAAATGTTGTGTGAGGTTATGAAATTATCATGGGCTTTTATTTTACTTTGTCGCATTTTTTTTTTGTGTAGAGGGATTTAAAATACCTCCATGGGAATAGTGCGTTCTTGAGAATTTAGAAATAAGAGCATAGTTCTTTATACCTACATATTTTAGTTCATCCCGAGTTTACCAACATTGATTAAAAAGTAGAAAGTCATAGTATTTATTTTCGGCGATAAATACTTCAATCTCATTAATTTTATTTCGAATACCTTGTACGTTTAAGCGTAGAATTTTGAAATTGAAACCATTTTTGATCTTTTTACTTCTTTTGTCTGAAATGAGAATGTTTTCATTTACAGAATTAGCTGGAATATTGTTAATATTATAGGATCGGTTACTTTACTAGAAAATTTTTTGCTCAAATAGAAATCCTATTAAATTCGCCCATTTTTAATCATGTGTGCGGAAACAACCAATCAGAAGAACATTACACTGAAAATTTTTTAGCTCAAATAGCAATCCTATTAAATTCGTCCATTTCTAATCACGTGTACTGAAACAACCAATCAGAACAGAATTACACTGAAAAGATCCCTGAGGGATCTTTTCACTTATGTCACCCAGTTTGACAGTAATGACAGTTCAATAATTTAAAATTTATTTTTTGACAATATCGATTTGGAACTGCAAATAATGATTTAATGAATATAATAATGGAGGAAAACACACCAAATAATACATATACTTAATCTACATTTAATTTTACAAATTGCTCTTTTAATAATTATGTTTTTAATAAATAACTTTGAACAAATAAATAAAATAGATTGCAAAAAATTTTCTATGCGAATACCCCTCGAACGTTGATAAATAGCTCATAATTTTATCACAACTTCCTCAAGCACGTTGCTTTTAGGTAATATCCCTGCGCCTCCGGCGTCGGGATATTACCAAGCAAGTGCTTTCGGAAACTGTGATAAAATTATTTCGTATTATCAACGTCCTTGGGATATTATAGCTGATAACACCATCCAAGGAAATTTTCAATCACTATGGCAATAAAATTATTTAACTTTGACAACTTCATAATAACTGTCAAATAAGTTTCAAAACGTCACGTTTTGGCAATGCCAATTCTCAATCTGTAAATAAATAATTGTTTTGTTGTGTTGCGACTTTTTGACAGGGTTGGGAAAAAAACTGTTTTTTATGAAAAAAACAAAAACACGTTTTTTTTGTTTTAAAACACTGTTTTTTGTTTTAAAAGTTTTTTTACTATTGAAAAAAAAAACAGTGTTTTAAAACATAAAACATGTTTTAAAACAAAAATATTTTATGAAGTTCTGGGAATCTGTGATTCCCGCAGACGAATTAAACTAAATTGCTTCAGAAACACACAAACAAGTTCAAACCTTTAATTTCTCCTACATGGTGCAACTTCGAGATTTACGGTGGGCGGTCCAATAGGATTCTTGTTTCAGTGTTTACATACAGAATCGGAAAATGTTTGTTTTGGTATTGCACTAGTTTCAACGATTTAACCGACCGCCCACAATAAAGGCGTCTACCAGTACTCTACCAGAGGTAAACATTGACACACCCATCAAGAGAATCATGTACATGAATTGCTTGCTTTGCTCTAGCTTGCTCTTATTGCTATACCAAAACCAACACTTTCCGATTCTGTATACGACCTCGTCGATCTCCATACATATTTATTAGATAATAAATTTGGTTCAGTGACAGTGATAGAGCGTTGCTATATATTTCAGATTTTTACCGAAATGTAATGCCAGAAGTTCTGTAATTTCGTGCCATAGCACCGCCTTTCAAACAATATTTGTTTGCTAAAACTACCGTAGAAAATATTAGTTCTTTAACACGGTGGCAATCTCAGAAGCAATTCATTTCGCCTAAGTTATTATCGTTAACAAGTCAATTGTTTTTAGCAGTTGCATCCACTGCCGGAGTGGAAAGACTATTTTCTTCATTTGGTTTAGTACTCAAAACAGGTTAGGTGGGAAGAAAGCTGCAAAACTTGCGGCAATCTTGTTAAGTTGAAGTTGTTAAGCATTATATTTATTATACCGCCTGTATTGGTATATAAGAAATGTCTAAGTTAATTTTTTCTGTTCTCTTTTTTATTTTCATCTCTTTTATTAGCAAAGGAAACACTTTCTATATTATTCGTTTTGTTTATTATTATTTGTTACATACTTTGAGTCGTACCTGAAGAAGAATACGATTTTTTTAGTATATTTGTTTTGGACTTTATTACTCTTAAAATTAACCGTCCTTGTCTTTTTTTTTTTTCAAATAAAACAGCAATATAAAAAAACAGTGTTTTAAACGGTTGTTTTAAAACAGTGTTTTAAAACACTAATGGTTTTTTTCACTGTTTTAAACATGTTTTAAAACATTGTTTTGAAACAAGTGTTTTAAAACAACCCAAACAACCTGCTTTTTGATTTTATTTTTTCAAAAAATTTTCTGACCGAATATCCCTCTGACATTGACAAATGCCTCATAATTTTATGACTATCTCAAGCATGCTGCTTGGTAATAACCCGACGACTTTCGATTATCATAAAATTATCTCGTACATTATCAGTCCTAGGGATATTACAGCTGATAATTTTTTACCAAATGTATTAACCAATCAAAATTTTGCATTTCATATCATGTGTCAAAATTCATCCAATCAGTAAAAGATTACAGTGATCACATGCATACATGTGGTTATCAGTGAAGGCACAAATGATATGATTAAATGTCAGATTGAAATTCAATAAATGTCAAATTGAAAATCAATTTAGAAAAATGTCACAAAGGTTTGGTAATGTTTCAAACGATTAAATTAATCAAATTGTGTTAGAAAATACACCCAAAACACCATTAAAAGTAAAAAGTATACGTGGAAAATGTTTTTAGAATTTCGTTCGATCAGAAAATATGAATTGAATGGAGAGTAAAAAAATTCAAATTATACAAAAAATCACTTAGAGCTGTCAGTTTAGAAGTTTTAAGTATTTCACTTTCACAAAGTTTGAAAATTAGAGGAGTTGGTCAACATGTGCAGTGACTTTTTACTAATTTTAGTGATGCCAATCTAGTTTTCGCCATAATACTTTTTACCAAACTTTCTAATGTGAAATAGGTAAATTTCTTGAGTGAGAAATAATAAAATACATATTTTCATGTTTTTTGTAATTTTTGAAAATAAATGCTATATCTCCAATTTCACAATTCCAAATGAATTGGCGAACTCAAAATTCGAATTCGGCAGGAAATTTTACATAAGAATTTGGTTTTCGTTTTTGTAAAACCCCCTTTCGATTTTAAGATCCCCAACTAACAGTAAGAGACAACAAAATCACACATACCTTTTACTATATCCAGATTTATGTAGAAAGTATTCTTCATCATCGGATGGAACACTGTGCCTCTTGGACCTTTTCTCTTTGCTCAACTCCTTTTTAATAGCATCTCGTAACTTTTTATGATCATCTAACTCAGTTAATTCAAATCCAGCTTTACGTTTAAGTTTTTCCTTCTTCTTCTTTTTCTTACTATCCTTTTTGTTCTTCTTTTCCTTCTTCTTCTTTTTCTTTTTATCTTCATTCTTTCCCTTTTTCCATTTAGCACTTTCCTCTAAAAATTTCCTTACCTTCTCTTCATAATCAGAATCACCTTTAGTTTCTGCCAAGAAAGCCCTCACTTTTGTCTCATAGTCGACTTCGGTGGTGGTGGTAGCAGTAGATTTCGGTTGTTCAGGTTGTTCAAAATTAAAATCAAATGAGCTCACAGCAGGTTTGTTAAAATTATAATTTGTTGTTGGTGTATCTTGGGACTGATCCATCATAGCCATACGTTTACTCAATGGACTTAGAGAGTTTTCTCGTTTTTCACGTCTATGAGACCTTGATCGATGTTTCTTCCTTTTTTTAAAATCAGAATCGCCTGAGGAAGAGCTAGACTCACTGCTAGTACTTGAAGAACTACTAGAAGATTCACCACTGCCAGAAGAACTTGAACTAGAACTGGAACTAGAATGTCTTCTATTTTTACGTTTCTTGCTCTTTTTCTTCTTCTTTTTGTCTTTTTTATCTTCCTCCTCATTCTTTAATAATTGCTTTAAAGCATCGTTAACATCTGGTGTCTTAGTAGAAACTGTCAAATTCGGTAATAAAAGTTCTGCTGGTTCGATTAAATTCTTTGAAGCTTGAGTTTTATTCTTCAAAAACTCTAGAGAATTTTGCGCCTCCTCATGGTAAGGTATAATACTTAAACAACTTTGATAGGCTTTACGCGCTTCTTCTATTTTATTTTCCTCCTCATAACTACGACCAAGTGCAACAAGAGTTTCTCCCATGTACTTACGAGCATTAGCATGACTCGGATTTAATTTTAAAGCTGTTTCAAAATCTTCTATTGCCTTTTGAAAATTTCCACTGTTTGCATATAGTGCACCCCTTGCCACAAGCCCCTCCACATTTTTAGGATCAATGTTTAAAGCTTTATTTAAACACTGAAAGGCTTCAACATGTTTTCCAGCTTTAAAATGATCAATGCCATCAGCAACATTACGGTAAGCCCATTTACTTGCTTGAACTTGTCTCAATTCATTTGCATACTCATTTTCTGGAAATCTTGTCCTGAAAAATAAATGAATCAAATAAATAGGTACCTTTAAATTAATTATGTACTATAGTTTAATACATATTTATTTTCACGTAATATGATAATAACTTCAATATATCGTGTCTCACTTATTATTGAATTGAAAACCGCTGCCCAAGAAATCACTACTTCCACATAAAGATTTTTTATCAAAGTGTCTCACAACGAAAAAAATTTGGATTACTATCTTTGCACTCCACTAAGTGGAAATAATTGCTGTAATAGAGGTAAAAAATATGCAAAATGTCGGAATAATTTCATATGTAATGATTTTCTTTATGGGTTATTATTGTAGTAAAACATACTGTCTTCAATATATCTATATAGTCCGGATACTTGCTCTTACCCTCAAGGTGGAAGGTGAAATATTTAATATTTGAAAAAGTATTACTAATTTATTTTTGAAACATAGGGTAGTTATGTTTTTGGGATCGCTGATTACGAATCTGAAGTCAAAATAAAAAAAAATTTAAATGACGGTTCTAATATGGTGGATGGAATTTTTTTTTTAAAACAAGCATTTTAAACGGACAAAAAAAAATTTGAACATCTAGGTGATGCCATAAAATATATTAACGAAAAACGGCATTAAAAAATATATATATATATATATTTACTGAACAATTATAATAACAAAATGGCGACATTTTGAAATTGTATTGGCCATAACTGTTTTTTTGTGATGTAGAAACGAAGAAAAAATCATTTTAAAGATTGATTATGTTTAATTTTATTCCTCAGAATTTTTTATGGAAGTGTCATAGTTTCTAAGTTATTCAACATTTAAACTAAATACTTCTTCCTAAAAAATAATAATAATAATAATAATAATAATAATAATAATAGTGACTTTATTAGGCGGAGTTCAGTCCAAAGACTGCTCTTACACTCAACCAGAAAATGTCAGAGGCTATCTATAAAATTAGATATCTCCGAAACCATTTATGCTATAGAAATATATAAAAAAATTACAAATTAAACTAAAAGAAATATTATTTCACAAGCAAAACACTTTAGATGCCTAGTGTATAAAAAAGGAGGAATCAACATCGAAACTGCCAGTAGGATATACGAAATGATCTGCAGACCCATGTTGGAGTATGGCCACGTAATCTTCAAAACTGTAAAAACCCAGCGATACAAAAACTTAAGGTAGCAGAAACAAGTGCCCTTCGTTTGATAACCAAAATCCATCACCCCAATAATCCCCTACACAATCCTCCCAACCAACTGCTATACCAGCTAACAAATATTCAACCAATAGAAGAGAGGCTAACTAATCTATCAACAAGGTTCGCCCAGAACGAACATAATAAGGAGTTAATTGACAGTGTTAGAAGAGTACATAATGATTCCAAACTATCTTGGAACCATAGAAATGATAATAAAAAAACTTACCACACATTGCTTTGTCCTATGGCAACTTAGAACTAAAGTAAGTCTGAACATACTGAAATTGTACTACTTTGCTTATATTTATTCCTGTTTAAATTACGGTACCATAATGCTGGGGAAATTCAGTTCGAATTAATGATGTATTGGTCATGCAAATGAAAATCATACAAACGATGACCTTTAAGGGACCTCAATTCTCATGCAGGCAACTTTTCAATGAGCTTGGAATATTAACTATTACAGCTATTTATATTTTACACTGTGTTGTTTTTATAAAAAAGCACCTTGACAAATTTGTTCAAAGGCGGGATGGGATGGCTCTGAAATAATAATATAAACTTACCACAGCACCGCTTACCATGGTTGCCAAAGGACCTTTTATTATGTCCATAAAATTGTTTAATAAACTTCCAACGTCCGTCAAAGAAATAACGAATATTAATTTATTAAAAAAAACCGTAAAAAAAATTACTATTAAATAATGTAATCCATTCTGTGTCGGAGTATCTTGATTGCTCAGATTTTTAGTGGATGTTTTATTGAAATAGTTTTATTATGATGTATCATACATATATGTTTTTATACCAAGATTTTTAAATATTGTGTTGCTGTTTTTCTTTTTTTCAGCTTCTTTCTGTAGTTTTAGATATTGACAATATTCTGTATACTTGTTTGTACAAGTCTTATTGAAAATAAAGAGATATTGTATTGTATTGTATTGTAATGGCAGAGCAAGATGGAAACATCTGTTAAGAACATTATGGGAAATAATAAATTAAATAGTTTTTTTTCTCACATTAATTAATGTTATTTTAATTTCTATGTTAATTGTTGATACATTGAATATATTATAGTATAGACTGAAGGACCTCGGTCAATGGCCTGTTGAACTGTATATGTCAATTTAATAAAGCACTGTTATTATTATTATCATTACAAATTAATTCTCAGTTTATAAGCTTCATTTTTGTCCATGATTTATTTTGCTATAACTAATTTTTATTGAGATATTTGTAAAGAAACAAAAATGTTACTTTTTTCTAAAATTCCTTTACAGTTGAAATGCAATTTTTTTCTAAAGCGAGTGTTGTAACAGGACGAAAAAATTTGAGCATCTAGGTCATACTATATATTAACAAAATACAGTATATGGGAATATATTTTTTAATTAGGTACTGACTACTTACATTATCAAAAAACGTGAAAACATTTTTTTTTCTTTTTTATGCTATCGAAATAACCGAAAAAATCATTTGAGGGCCTAATTAATGGACTTTCATTTTGATTGTTAGTATTTTTAACTAAGTGTCATGGTTTCTAAGATTTTTAACATTTAAATTAAATACTTGTCTTACAGACGTTCGAACGCTACCTTTATACTTCAAAACCATTAACTCTACAAAGATTAGAAAAAAACGAAATTCATGCTTAATTTAGTAGCTTTCTTATATTTTTCTAGCATATTTTCGCTCAATGTAAATACTTTTTGAGTTATTTGACAAGAACCCATTTAAAGCACCTCTTTTACTTCCACGTCGTGATAGTAATGAAAAAAAAATTTTTGAAAATTTTTATTATTCAAATAAGCTTAGAGTGTCATGAAACCTCAAGATTTTAAGTTTGAGCCAAAAAAAAAAAAGTCTGTCTGTCTAACTTTTTTTGTGCACACGATTACTCTGGAACCGTTTAAGATATTGATTTGAAATTTGGTACACGTATGTATTTTAACAAGATCTGGAATTAGATTATGTTTTGATCTTATTCCAATGAAAGGTGGGGGGGTAAATTGGGGTAAATATGTAAATCGAGCAAAATCGGTATTTGTGAGGCGGAAAGCAAAAAGGGACCTCTTGTCGGCAATTTTCGATTTTTAGTTATTGATATTAAATGAATTAAGCTCTACTTCTGAACAATTTGGTGCAAAAATCGTGTCTCTATGATTTTTTTTTGTTTAAGTTACTAGTGCGTTTATGAAAAGGGACCTCTTGTCGGTCCCATGTTATTTCTCCATATTTCTCC
Organism: Rutpela maculata; assembly: GCA_936432065.2. Classification (NCBI taxonomy): domain Eukaryota; kingdom Metazoa; phylum Arthropoda; class Insecta; order Coleoptera; family Cerambycidae; genus Rutpela; species Rutpela maculata. Next base: position 69,992,149 of record OW386289.2, read on the forward strand.
ATAAGCAACAAGAGGTACCTTTCCAGGGCTGAACATTGACTACTTTATCGATTATTTTAAGTGTTTCATCCAATTAGACTGGTTTTGTAATCGATTACAACTTGTAAAGGACAAAATCCGAAAATCGATAATTTTGACCCAAACGACTAATTTTAACTGTACTGAAAAATTGACATCGCCGACAAGAGGTCCCTTTCTGCTTTCCGCCTCACATTTAGTATATATAAGAGAAGTTAAGGTGCCAAAAAAATTTTCTGCATTAGCCACCCCCATTACCACTCCCACCCATTATTGAAGGAGGTCGCATTAGACAATCTCTTAAGACAAAGGTAAAGCCAAGAACAAAATCAGAGCAATAAACACTATTGCTCTCCCCGTAGTTATCTACAGTTTTGGAATTGCTGATTGGCTTCAAGGTAATATCGCGGAAAAGGAGAGGAAGACAAGGAAAATCCTAATAGCCGGAATTCGTCACTCAAAAGCAGATGTGCACAGGGTGGGGTAGTGGGGGGTGGATGAACTAAAAAAAAAATTGAAGCCTTTGATTCTTGAATACACACTAAATCACAATTTTATTTTTTTCACCAACTTTAATAAATATTGTATATACACATCATATCGTATATATTAATTTTAAATGGATATTTTAAAAATAAAAATATTGCCTACTTTACCCTATACCTTATATTTCAAACAAGTAAACGCGCTCAAATCATGTGTCTAAACAAAATTAAACAATTTCTGGCTTCATACGAATATTAACCGAACCTGTTGACATTTCTGAATTTTACATCCCGTCTGGAAACCTGCCGATGAGACTATTTCCATGCTGCCTAATGTATATGAATGTTTAACGTTAGAGGAAATGCTTTAATTATTTCACTGAAGAATGTCTTTTTATCTCCGCTTTTGAAAATAATGAATTTCCATTGAATAATACCACCTACTATAATAAAAAGAAGAAACACTCTTTATATGTCGGCTCTCAACAAATAACTAACACTTGGCAACACTGATGGAAATAAAATAAAAGATAGGTTATGTTCTTTTATTTGCGTTGTGATCGTTCGTATCAAGTATTTTGACTTTATAACTTCGTTTCTTATTAATTATTTAAAAGTGTGTGTGTGTGTGTGTGTGTGTAGACATTAAAATGGAGAAAGGTTTTGAGAAGGCAGCAAGTGATAATCTTCCTATTATTGACAGTGAAATGGTGAATGACTTTGAAAAACTAAGCAGTAAGTTATTAATTAGCACACCTAAACTAAAGAAGTATTAATAGATGAAAATGATGAAAAAGTGTTATCCTGTGAATGATCTGTCATGTCTGTCAATTCGATAAAACTAGAAAGAGACAAACATTTATAAATACAATCTGTTCATATGTAGCCTCTCCTAAGGCTGCTAGAGTATACTGATTGGTCCATCCGCCGAATGCGTCATTAGTGGAGAAATAATGCCGCCAATTTTAAATTCATATAACATAATAATTTTCTCTGTAGAAAAGAAAAAAATTTCGCAAAAAATAAAAAATCGGGTGAGTTTTTTTAAAGAGAACTTCTCAAATATTCAATAAAAAAAAAACATGGGAAAGGCCTACTTTTGGTTTTTTCGCTTATATCTCGAAAACAGTGCGTCACAGGGAAATTCTCTACAACTTTCGTCTTATATATTTTTTTCGAATTCGCAATCGTTTTCGAGCTACACGCTCTGGAAAAGTGAAAATTTTCGAAAAACAGATTTTTACCTAAAAAATAGAAAATTGTATTTTAAAGATGATTTAAAAAAAGTAGGACCCCGGTGTTTGTAATTGGCACCAGGGTGTCTCCTACATGTTTCCACCCCCACTCTTGAGGGGGCAGCTCGCTCCCGAGCCACTGCTGCACTTGGTGGTAGGTGCGCCGAGAATGCTGTTCAGCTGCGCTCTCAGTTGGTGAGAGGGAGCTGATGTCAGGCTTAATATTGCCAGTGACCTCATGAACAACTGGAGCGGTACTGGTTGAGGGAGGTCGGTCTTGCTGGTGCCCCATGTCATTTGAGGAAGCAAATCTTCCCAGCCTCTTCAACCTCGCCTTGAGTGGAGGAGGGGTTGTAAAAGATCACTGCCGCTTCCTTGATGATATCTGACTTAAGTACAATTTTGAGAAGCCCAACTTGCTTTTCCTTAAAGTTGAAGAGGTAAAAATCTGTTTTTCAAAAATTTTCCCTTTTCCGCAGCGTGTAGCTCGAAAACAGCTGCGAATTCGAAAAAAGTGTATAAAACGAAAGTTGTAGAGAATTTCAAGAGCTTTCATTTTGTATAAGAAAATGTTTCCTTAGGAACGAATATTTTAGAGATATAAGGGAAAAAACAAAGGTGGGACTTACTTTGTGTCCTCCCTTCTCCGGCTCACCTCCTAGACGTCAGGACTTTTTCAGTATGTTCACTCCCTAAACACCCTGAACAACTTTCTAAAGTAATTGCTTAGGTCCCTGCTCAGTGCACACGCACTCTACACCACCCTTTAGGTCATTTCTTGACTGGACTAATTGTATTTTGTTGATTATTAACTCCTCTTAGAAATGAAGAGCATATTGTATTCACTAGTCACTTTTAAAATCGTTAATATAGTTCGTAGAGAGAAAATTTTCACGTTTTGACCAACTTTCAAAATGTCTGCCTGTCTGTTAATCTGTCTACGTTTCTTTTGAGGACAATAATTTCGAAGGAAAAATCAGATTGTAGTGAAATTTGGACAGTAACTGTAGAACTCTTTTGTTATTGAAATAAATCGACCAGTAAGTATAAAAGTTATTAAACATTTTAAGTGAAAACAAAAATGTAATGTTGGAACCTTGGATATTCCAAAAAAATTTAAAATACTGCAGAGTATATGGAAAAGGGTTTCGTTAATTAAACTGATATCATCGGGAGATTATTAAAAAACCGCTGGTAATGGAATGACTACTTCCACATCCAAATTTCCCATCAGTCTCTTGCAACGAAAAAAACGTTGATACTATATATTGTTGCAATTTTTGATGTTTTTTGAAGGTATTTTTATTTCTTTACCAATGACGACGCGCACTTTGTACCAATTTACTGTTATATGCTTAGGAAAGCCAAGGAATCTATAATTGATATAATGTAAAAACTGCAGTGGTACAATGGTACATTGTGTACATCTTTACATTCTTCACAAGTTATACATTTATGATTTATGATTAATTTTTACATAAATTAATTATTATTAGACATTACATTTTACAACTATTTCAAATTTGAGATTACGAATATCAAATGAATAGATTTTTATCTCACATCAAATCATTGTTAGCAGAAAAATTTGTTCTTTATAAAAACTTTCGAAATTAGAAAATATATTGGGTGTCTTCTTAAGGAAATATATCGATGTTACATCTTCAAACATGGTTCACACTGTATGTGCTTTTAATATAAAAATCGATGTGTCCAAAGATTTTTCTTATCAATTTACCACTAATTTACCACCAATTTTGTATCCTAACTTTAGTGACTCTGCTCATAACCCATTAACCTTTGGAGATAAACTTGATATGGTTGCACTCGGAATGATATGCTCCAGCCAATTGAACTACAGCGTGATTCACCATGATATGCGGAAAATAAAACGGCGTACTTGTGGATAGAAAATTTTAGAGTGTTTCCGAGGTAATTTAGTATATTAAAAAGGTTACGAAGATACTCTCAGAGCTGTGCTGAGTACCAAAAAAAGTACTTGCAAAAATTTGAGTACGAGTACCCGATTCATTTTACTTATGAGTACAATACTCGTAAGTATTTTATTAATAAATAAAAAAGTATAAGTTCGGGTAATACTCACCCCAAGCAGCACAATTAGTTTATTTTACCAGTTTAAAGCCACAAAAACCTAAGATAGTTAATAATAATAATAATAATAATATTTATTTTCACAGACTTTACAAAAAGTATAGAAATATTGTCAACACATGATATTAAGATTATAAGTTAATATATCATTAATACGGTATGTTAAAAGAAGAGTAAAGGAAATAAAATTTACATAACGGTTTAAAAATGCTTGAACAATTAAAATCGTGTACTTAAAAAGTGAATGGTTATAAGATTAAAACATTAAGGGCCGGTTTTATAGGTATAGTTTAAACCAAGGTTTAACTAGAAGATTCTGTTGAGGTCCAAAATAAAAGTAAATAGTGTACTTAGCAAAGTGTATATTCCGCACATTCATCAAACAGGAAATTAACAAGAACCTTTTAACAAGAACTCAAAAAGACGCTTCTCACAGCAGTTTTTTTACTACAAAAATCATTCAATGACTATTGATAATAACTATCAATAACAACTATCAATACCACATAATCTTTGTTCAAATTTATTAATAATTTCCTCTTTAATGAATGTGCTTAATATACACTTTGCTAAATACGCTATTTACTTTTATTTCGGACCTCAATAGAATCTTCTAGTTAAACTTTGATTTAAACTATACCTATAAAACCGGCCCTAAAAGGATTAAAAGGCAGAGCTCATATACTCATTTACGGAATAAAAACTATTATCAATTAAAATAGATCTTATTTTTTGTTTAAAAAATTTAATATTGCTTATCGCCTTTATTTCTATGGGAAGTTTATTGTACAATTTGATAGGCATAATATTAGGTCCTTTTTCTACTATGGTTAATCTATGTTGCGGAAGCATGAGGTTATGGTTTGCCCTGAACTGATGATTTGGATTATTGTCTCTTGGAACATAGTTGCTGATATGAGATTCAACATAAGATACACATCATCTGAAAATATACAATGTGTCCACGGCAAAGCGCTATTATAGGTGTAAATGACAATTTTTTTTGGATTACAAACGCAACTTTTTGTATTCTGCTCTTGCTTCACCCAAAAACTATTTTTAGTATCTTGGACTTAAAAAAAATTATAGAGGGCGCTGGTAACAGTAAGCTTATTTTTAAGAAAATAAAAATCCCATCAGGTAAAGTGCCTTTTCTATGCGAAATATTGAAAAATTTTATTAGAATGACATACCAAATTACAGAACTAAAAAAAAAATTTTTTTATTTATAAAATTTTAATTTTTAATATTATAAATGTAATGATAAATTCATTTATTCTACACATGTTCCTCCATAGTAAGGAATTGGTTGAATAATAATTTAATAGAAAAGTGGATTGGATGATTTGGATCCTTTCAGTGATGCAAAATTTCAAATTTCATTTTGAATGTTTCAATTTCAATTTGAAATTTCTGAAAGTTTCAATGTACCCTCATAAATTTCTGAAATATCTGAATTTTATGAAAGTTTCAGATTAATCTGAAAATTACAATATTTATGAAACTTTCATGAAAGTTTCAGCCGCAAAATCTGTATTTCCGTTACGTCAAACAAAATTTGAATTTCGCGCGTCTTTTTAGCTTGTTTTCAACCAATAAGGATTAAAGTTTGGTTTTGACGTTTATTTTAGGTTAGGTTAGGTTAGGTTAGCTAAAAGTCGCGGGAAAGAGAAGAAACGCCGTTAAGTATTAAAAGTTAAAACCCATAATAATCAACAAAATGAAACCAAAAAGTGCTACTTGGAAATATTTTTCGTAATAATAACAATGTGACTTGTCGATTTTGTAATAAAACGTTTTTCAAAAATGCAATTTATTAGTCATTGTCATTATCTCTCGGAAGTTTAAAACATTAGGAGCATTACACAGAACTTAAGTTTCATCATTTCATGAAATATTGCAATGAAATTTCACTTATCTTTCATAATATTAGGAAATTATTTATTTAAATTTTATAAAACGAAAGTTTCATTGAAATTTCACGAAAGTTTCATGATACTTATGTTTAATTTTATGTTTCAAAAATTTCATAAATTTCAGATGAATTTCGAAACTTTCACAAAAATGTTATTGAAATTTCACACATTTTAAGTTTCATGAAATTTTGCATCACTGATTACGAATGTTATATAGAACTTAAGTTTCATCATTTCATGAAATATTTCAATGAAATTTCACTTAACTTTCATAATATTAGGATATCATCAATTTAAATTTCATAAAATGAAAGTTTCATTGAACTTTCACGGAAGTTTCATGTTACTTATATTCAATTTTATATTTCAGAAATTTCGTAAATTTCAGATGAGTTTCGAAACTTTCACAAAAATGTCATTGAAATTTCACAATTTTTAAGTTTCATGAAATTTTGCATCACTGGATCCTTTCCGTATCCACCCAAATCACCTGATTTGATTATTTGCGATTTTTATTTATGGGGTCATCTGAACCAAATTGTTTGTTCCTATGATTTAACAACGGATGTAAATGTATTGAAAGGGAGAATTAAAAATGCTATAAATTCAATTGACCTTCAAGCCATTCAAAATAGCTATAAAGAATTTAAAAACGGAGTTGAGATGTGCGCTGAAAATGGAGGAACATGGGTAGAATGAATTAATTTAAATTATTACATTTATATTAAAAAAAATTAAAATTTTATAAATTAGAAAAAAAATTTTTAATTCTGTAATTTGGTACGTCATACTTTTTAATTCTGAGCAAGTTTTTCTAATAAAATTTTTCACGACACCCAACTCTACATGTGCAGTTCTACATCATCTGTCGATTCTACCATTAGTGAACTAAATATAAACCTTAGTTTAATTAACCAGTGGTCCTGTGAAAATGGTTTGATTCTTAACCCTAATAAAAGTACAGCACTGTGTATTGGTACTAATTCCGCTTGTGCAAAAGCAAGTTCTTCTGCTTCTGTCGAATTAAAACTGGGCGACTCCATAATTAAGATGACTGAAGAGGCGAAAAACCTTGGACTTCTTATTGTCAATAGACTTTCCTTTGAAAAACATATAAATAAGAAATCCAGTATTTGTTACTTTAAATTGAAATCCCTTTATAAATTTAAATATGTCCTTCCATCTGATACAAAATGGAATCTTGTAAATAGCCTGGTTTTGAGTCATTTAGATTATTGTAGTCCCGTTTATTATAACTTTTTCACAGCTGCTATTAAAAATAGGCTGCAAATTATTCAAAATGCCTGTCTCAGATTTGCCTATAATAATATTCATTACAGAGACCATGTCACACCATTTTATAATAGTCTGGGTATATTAAAAATGAATGGTAGATTTGAATGGCAATTTTCCCTTATGTTATACAATGTCATTAAAAATAAGGCACCATCTTATTTACATACTTTGCTAATTGAACGCTCTGATGCGCATGGCCTATATCTTAGACACAACAACCTACTTACCATCCCTAAACACAATACGGTTAAATTCGAGGGTTCCTTTGAATATATGTCAAGCACAATCTATAATAAATATGTCTCCCTGTTTGTTTCTTGCCAAAGTAAATATACGTTTCACTCAAAAATTAAAGATAGTTTGCTACATAATCAACAAGTACTGGTTTAAATTAATTTTGTGTCGTGTTCTCGTGTAATCTTTTTAGATAAAATTTGTTATATTTATTTGTTTATTTATTTTTCTTTTCTGTCTACGTATAATTTTACACAATTTTTTAGCATGTTAGGGTATAATTGAAAATCAGCTCTGCTGAATTATACCCATTGAATGATATTTTTAATATTTCTATATATATATGTATTCCTATTTTATTTACTTTACTTTATATCTTATGTTTACTACCTACTACTGTAATATTTATCATTCAATAAACCTATTCTATTCTATTCTATTCTATTTCATACCGACTGAAAATCATAACAATAATAGTTTTCCCCTAATACATCAGCAATCTGAACGTCAGCTACTCTGATAGCGGTGGAGCTAATGGTGAGAGCATGTTAAAGTTGTTAAAAAATCGTGTTCCATTGGTTTCTTTGAATATCTCGAAATCTATAAGTTCTATGGAAAACAACAAAAAGAAAGAAAATGTTCGTTATGAGCTGTACCATAAAAGTACATAAACTATAATTCATTCCAATTGTTATTATTTAAAAAAAATAAAATAAATAAATCACCAAGTATGTCTACATGTCATATTATGTTCTTACAAGGCGGGCCTCAGTCGCCAGGTAGTGGAGTGGGTAAGGATACTGACACTATTTTTTCAGGGTACGGACGTCTCTGGTTCAAATCCTGCTCGCGAATTTTTTTTTTTATTGTATCAGTGATATTAAAAATTTTACAAAGCTGTATATATGAACATAAGGGTAGTTGTTCAAGTTAAGTTAGTTTTTCGAGTATGAAAATACTCGTAGCATAATTTTTTTTTTTCAACTTTAACATGCTGTCACCTCTAGCTCCACCACGGGTGCGGCGTCTGACGCTCATTTTGCTGATTATTGATTAATCAACTGATAAAAATGAAATTTATTCGGTATAAAATTCCTCGAAAAAATGCAGCCTGCCTCCCGTACTATTACTGACGTCGTGTCATTCTCCATTTACTTATATTTTACGTAAATTTTAAGTCAATTAGGTTAGAGAAAACTAGACCAAAACGAAGGCTACATTACGTAATTCTAACCTAATGTACTACTTGGGGCAAAACCATCATAAATTCGAGTAACGAGTACGATCATTAAAATAAGTTAATATTTTCTCTTAGATATAACTTTTATAACTTTTTAACTATATGGATAAGAACAGATAAAAAGGTCCAGTCAAGTTTAAAATAAAATGAAACTTTTTATTTAATCAAACAAAGGGCATAGCCGGGTAAGCATGGTGTGACTGCCCCCAAGCGTCTGGCGCTTATATTTGTGCAGTAGGAAGCAATCTTGGAAAGTAGCAATTTCACAAAATATTAGCCAGAAAAAGGGACCGGTTTGGGGTGAGTAAGGGAGGGTTGATTTTAGCAAAACTATTTTTTTTCTAAGAATCGGCGCATTCAATCGTTTTGTAAAAAATATATGTTAAAGACCTACTGAGAAAGTACTAAATAAAAAATCATGCTCAAATTCCGAAAACAGATACAGTAAAAAAAACATATATTATTTTCAAATTTTTTTTAGGGTAACTTATCCCTGGGGTACCAGCCTGAATTTTTTTCTGTAGCATGTCTGGGGACTCACTTATGTTATGTTTTTTCCCAGTCTTGTGCGAAGATTACGCCATACTTAAAAAAAAATGCCGAAGTGTGCAGTGTCATATGCATATTTTGTCAACAATTAACCCCTTGCACGTAAAGAAGGCCAAAATGCAAAGTAAATATGGATACCTGAGTAGTATATACATACTAGTGATTAGTGATTATGGAAATGGTGAACGTTGTAAGAGAAACCAATATAACGCTGCAACGCTGACAGTTAATTAGGTGATCAATAGAGTTTAACTCTCTTGCGCCGCAAAAATCAGTTTATGGCCGGAATGTTAAATATCATTAAGGGTAAAAACTAAAGTCAGCGGTACTATCGATATTACCGTCGGCGGGGATAAGAGCTTGGTCTTAACAGTCATGTGTTGTTAATAATTTGCAGCACTAAATCGTAGCATTACTAACCTGTGATGGATATGGATGTTAATCTTCCTCACTGTCATCTGCAATCACTGCACTCATGCTATCCTTCTGAAACAATAGAGAAAGAACTTACGCCGGTTTAGGTATGCTTGATAGATATCGTCCTTGCGAAAGATAATGCACGACAGCAGCTACATGGGAACAACATCCAACAGATCGATTCCAACTGGCACATTCAAAAAAATTGCAAAACTGCCTTTTGTAGATATTTCCAGCAAAGATGTACTGGACTTCCCAGAAATGACGGATTTAAAACTGTTTTTTACCGGATCGTATCAATATAAACAAACGATTTCGTACCTCGAAGTCATAAATGAAAACGGAACACTTAATCTTCAGTACGCTAAGGACCAGTCCAATGTACTCAAAATACAAGTTTGTTCACGTCACATCAAAACGAAGGTTTACCGATGTTTCCTCGACTATATTCCCCACAGTGTCGGCGTTAGAAGACATTTCTGTGAATGTGCCAATGGGTATCAAACTGTTGGATGTTGTTCCCATGTAGCTGCTGTCGTGTATTAACTTTCGTACGGATGATATCTAGCAAGCATACCTAAACCGGCAGAAGTTCTCTCCCTATTGTTCCAGAAGGATAGCATGAGTACAGTGATTGCAGATGACAGTGAGGAAGATTAACATCTATATCCTTCTCAGGTTAGTAATGCTACGATTTAGTGCTGCAAATTGTTAACAACCAAGCTCTTATCCCCGCCGACGGTAATATGTGAATAATGACAGTCTTTGACAAGGTACTCCATAGTACCGCTGACTTTAGGTTTTACCCTTAATGATATTTAACATTACGGCTATAAACTGATTTTTGCGGCGCAAGAGTCAACTCTATTGAGCACCTAATTAACTGTCAGCGTTGCAGCTTTATGTTGGTTTCTCTTACAACGTTCACCATCTCCATAATTACTAGTCACTAATATGTATACACTACTCAGATATCCATATTTACTTTGCAGTTTGGCCTTTTTTACTTGCAAGGAGTTAATTTTCCACAAAATATACATACGGCACTGCACACTTCGGCATTTTTTTTAAGTATGGCGTAATCTTCGGACAAGACTGGGAAAAAAATATAACATAAGTGAGTCCATAGACATGCTACAGAAAAAAATTCAGGCTGGTACCCCAGGGATAAGTTACCCTAAAAAAAAAATTGAAAATAATATATATGTTTTTTTTACTGTATCTGTTTTCGGAATTTGAGCATGATTTTTTATTTAGTACTTTCTCAGTAGGTCTTTAACATATATTTTTTACAAAACGATTGAATGCGCCGTTTCTTAGAAAAAAAATAGTTTTGCTAAAATCAACCCTCCCTTACTCACCCCAAACCGGTCCCTTTTTCGGGCTAATATTTTGTGAAATTGCTACTTTCCAAGATTGATTCCTACTGCACAAATATAAGCGCCAGACGCTTGGGGGCAGTCACACCATGCTTACCCGGCTATGCCCTTTAACAAAATAACCATTATAGTTCACTAAAAATAAAAACATTATTTATAACATAGGCATAGGGCATCTTACTTTTTATTAGCAGGATTTCAACAGTTGTTAGAAGACCTCATTTTGAGATAAAAGTTTCTTCAAATATTGCTCATTATTATTTTTGTAAATAACTGCTCATAAAAAAACCGTGATATTGCTGTGAATGAATTAGCATTTCGTAACAAATAATTCAATACTGAAAATCATCACCTATTTCCAGTGGGGTATTTATGATTTTTTTTTAAAGATTTATTTAATGATTAAAAAATCATCGCCGAATTGAAATTTTCCACCCATTTTCAAAAAATATGAAATGGCATTCATCATGTTATCCCAAAAATGTAAAATCATGATTTGGCTTCTAATCAGTATTTTAGCTTTTGCTTGAAAACGATGCGTTCTATCGATTTCTGGCAAAAAGAGCATTTTCTAAATAAAATTGAATGCTGTTTAATATTTTTTGAAAATATTTACAAAATTTCAATTCGGCAATAATTTTTTTTAAAGTTTTATGAATAGTAAGTATCTCTTCCTCTTCATATCTTCGCTATTGGAAATAGGCAACGGTTTTCAGTATTGAATTATTTGCTATCTGCTCTACTGTTGTTCACATCCACATCATTTGCAGGTTCATAATCGCTCCCTGAGTCTGTAGAATAACGATCATGTATGGACGCAACTTCACTTCCATTATAATATAAAATGTTACACTGCTGAGCTGACGACAGACGACAATTGACTGGTCAGTGCCTGAGTGGTAAACTAATGACTGCACACTAAAGTAAACTAAATTTCTGCGACTACTGAAAGAGAGAAATAGAGGGGGTTGAGTACTCGTGAAAAGTAACAATTTTTGACGAATACTTTGTACGAGAATTTTTTAATGTGCTGAAAATACGAGTATTAAGTCCGCTAAACCAAAAAGTACTTATGAATAATTTAAAAAGAGTACTTTTAGTACTCGAGTACAAAATTCGAGTAAAGTACCGGTGTACTCACCCAGCTCTGGATATGCTACTGTTACGTGTCTGTGGTCAGTAATAGGGCGATGAAAAGTGAAGCTGGCGGGTGCGGTCGAAGTGTCGCGTTTTTTGCTTACGGTCGAACAATAAGGACACCGGCAGGTACAAAGCACTGCCAAAGTTGGTGTTTTTGTGTTGACGGGTTGAAGTAAACATTATATCTACTTGCTGTTGTAGAGTTCATTAGCATAGGGTCAATGTCTTTTTCATTTCGCTATTTTTGTAGTGTGATTTGATTAAAACCAAAAAGTTACTGCTACCCTCTCCAGCTTTGCGGCCAATAGTGTCAATCCCAAGTCTGATAAAGTGATATGGTTGTACCGCATTACATCAGATTGGCTGAAGTCATTGGCAGAGCATTTCTACAAAAAAATAAGGTCATTTTTTTTTAGTCATATTTTTTTAATTTTTCATTTTTTTAACTCCTCTCGGTGGGGACAACCTACTGATAAATTTTCCGCATGTCATGGTAGATCACCCTGTATATTGAAAAATACAATGTCCATTAAAAAAATATCAATGACTAAAAAATTAATATAAATATAAAAAAACATTGAATATACCGAACAAATATTTTATAAATGGACCCCAAAAGTGTCTATATTATGGAAATCAGATTTTTTCGTCACATTCGACAACGTGACCTTTACACTAAAAAATAAAGAGTTCCGAAATTATTAATAAAGGTACCATATCACGACTTACCATAGCAATGCAATTAAATTACAGAATTCGTCTAATTAGTATTACTCAGCCTTCACGATTCAGCTAAAAATGACCAAACATAACAAAATACTGCTGAGTTATAAGCTCTATACATATATTTCCGAATATCTAGAAAAATAAATACAACAGTATAAAGCTAATAAAACACTGTACTTTATATTTGGTTAAAACATGAAAGAACTAGAATACAATTTCATTATGTTAGAAGGCACCAGACTTCTTGAAGAATTATGCAGAAAAATTAACATTTATATCACATCCAAAATTTGCTTATTTATCACTAAGAATCACTCCATTCATCTGTAAAATTTTGCTGAAAACTTACACATTGTAGAAAAAGAACCACAATCTATTTTTCAACTGGTTTGATTTCTGTGGCAACATTTTAACCATTCTAATTTATTGAGTGTTAAATTATCTCTATTAGCTGCATATTATTACTTCTTTGATATTTTTGTCAACTAGGACTCTCCAATAAATCTGCTTTATCTCTGTTTGTGAAGCATCCACATATTTGTAGTTTTCTTTTAATTACTTCAATTTAAATTAAAAATCTTCTGGAATTGGGCATTTTCTAGTTTCTTGTTGAAAAAATAAGTCTCGTTTTTTTATTTACTTTTATTTCTTATATATCCAGAAGTTCAACAAGTCTTCGATAATAAATTAACATTAGCACTCAAGTATCATTTTACCCATTATCAAGGAAATATTCTAACTCACATATCTTCTTTTTTTAAATTCCATCTTCTTAGAAGCACGAAGGAAATAAGTGTTGTGAATTTCGGAAAATCTTGCACATTCACAATAAATATAACTTCTTCAAGAACATAAGTATATTGGTCAAGTATATTTTAAAACATTTTTAAAATTTTTAGATTTTTATCCTCTGTCTTGAAACCATATAACTCATAGTAAGTTGCTGAAACTTGCATATCATTCTCATTGATATAATTAACAAAATTCAAATTATTAAATTATAAGAGATCTTAGGGCTAAATTAAATCGTAAACAATATCCCTTTTCTTGTACCAGCAATTAACAAATCGTAATGTCCTCGGTCCACTAACTGGTGTTGTATTGAACCGACTCTATTTCAGATTGTATTATGCGCATGAATAGAAACAACATGAGTGGGAGCCTTTGCGTCATCGTGAGTAAGTTTGAAGTTGTACTTCACTCCCTATGAATTTGTTCACAAAGGCAGTTATTTTTTTTTACCAGTAGTTTATTACTTGATTTTGTATGCTGCTGATCATTTGACACAACATGGCTTTGGCAGGAGTTAAAAAAAGACCTGCAGGCGTTGACCCACTCGTGCACCTGTAGAAGTCGATTTTGTGAAAACAGACTAAATCACAAAAACTAAGAAATTAATTTTAAGTAGATCTTTCAAAAAAGAGTGTCACTCGCTCCTGTACTACAGGGTGTGGCAGAATGGATGGGTGCTTTTGAAATGGGAATAACTCAGCTATTTTTTAAGTAAAAAAAATTATTACGAAAAATGAAAGCTTACATGTTGCCACCAAACAACCAAAATATGGAAATCATGAAAAAAAAATCATTTTGTGAAAATTAAAAAATTTAAAGTTAAAAGAAAATTAAAAATAAAATTCTGACCCATTGACAATGGGCTCAATTAATGAATTTTATTTAGTAGTTGTTACTTCTTACGGATAAAGTATTATTTAAAATTGGGCAATGTTGAAAATTTCAGATGAATCCGATATGTGGATAATTGGAAACGAAACGGTCGCGCAACATATCAGGAGCTCGTGCATTCCGCTTGCAATCTTCGAGTCTTTCTCTGTGCGACTAGTTTGTTGCTATCAAGTGACGTCACAGACGAGATTCGACAAGGCGGGTGCAGTCCATGTTTATAATTTTTTTTAGACGATTTACAGGTCTCACAAAATTCTAATTTTTTGCACAGGGTATTAGAATTTAAGATCTTTCCGATAATCAAATTAAAAAAAAGTGCTAAATGAGCCCATTGTGTCACGTTTCAGGACCGGATCACGGCGACAAATATTGAAATGTCGGCGGAAACGCCATTGCACAACAACCACAGACTCACCCGATTTTAAATACTCCTCGACTGCCAACGCACAATGTTCTTTCGTCCAGATAACCATTGTGATTAACAAATGGCTTATCTCCCCAAATTGAACGACCATATCCACAACTCTCTACTCCCCTTGGTTCGCGTATACTACCCGTCCATTCTGAAGCACCCTTTATATAGCTGAAAGTTATTAAGCTCCGAAATACATTTCTAGGATCCTCGTAACTTCAATGTACAGTACAGTACACTCAATTGAAAAAAAAAAATGATATCTATAAATATCTTATAAAACAATATTGAAAACGACTTAATATGACTGGTTGGTTGAGACTTTGCCTAGTAAGTAAGTAAGTAAGTAAGTAAATTTATTGTTCATGTAAAAAGGATTTACATTATACCCATTGGGTGTTGAACAGAGTGGGTTAATAACTAAAACTTAACCTAATTCTAAGTCTGCCAGTTAAAACGTTACAATAAAAATTTGTTCAAAACATAAAGTCAGTAGTGACAGGAAATCAGTGTAAGGTTAAATAAGTGTTTGTTATAGTCATTGAACATCCACTGGAGATGATCTATACTCCTGCAAAGAATAGTGTGCCTGCTTTATGAGATATTTTTTTATTTTTTGTTCAAACTTTGTAGCGGTCAACTGTCTTATATTTGTAGGTATTTTGTTGTATAGTGATTTGCCCAAATAATATATTGTATTTCTAGTTAGGTTTGAGTAAGATTGAGGCAGACATAAGTGATCAGAGCAGCTAGTTTCATAGTTGTGCACAGTTTCTCTTTTTTCCATACTGCGTATATTTTTGTAAATGTGTACGACGGTTTCATATATGATTAGATCAAAAAGAGTTAGAATTTTTAATTTTTTAAATAGTAGTTTACAATGATCCCGGTGACCAGCACCTGCTATCCGAACAGCTCTTTTTTGGAGTAAAAATATTATTTCGAGATTTGTGGAGTTTGAGTAACCCCAGAAAGTAACACAATATCTTAGATTTGACTGGAATAGAGCATAATATATCTGTACAGTGACGTCTCTGTTTAGTTCTTGTGTGGTTTTTTTTATTGCAAATAGTGCCGATGATAGTTTTTTACTTAGGCAAGATATGTGTTTATCCCATTTTAGATTTTCTTCAATATTTAAGCTTAAAAATTTATATTCTGGAGCCCGATTTAATACAAATTCATTGATTTTGATTTTTGGCGAGTAATGTTTATTAAACGAGATGAATTTAATTTTTTTAATATTTAGAGATAGTTTATTGGAACAGAACCATGCATTTATCAGTGCCAGGTCCTCGCCCACTCTCTGCTGCAGTGTCAATGAGTCGCTGCCACTCCAACAAATGGAGGTGTCGTCAGCGAATAATGTAAATTTGGCAGCAACTGGAAGGCTTGTAAGATCATTGACATACAACAAGAATAAAAGGGGACCCAGCACCGAGCCCTGCGGGACTCCAGTCTGTATTGTTTTCGTCATTGATCTGATAATGTTACCACTTTTATCATGTACTTGCACTAATTGCTTGCGGTTTTTTAGGTATGTTTTTATCCAGAGTCTTATTTTACCTCTAAGTCCATAGTGTTCAATTTTATCAAACAGAATATCATGGTCTACACAGTCGAATGCTTTCTGTAGATCGCAGAACACTGCTAAAGTTAAGTCTTTGTTATTTACTTTTGATGGGACATATTCGAGAAAATTGCAGACTGCATCTTTAGTGCTTTTGCCTGTTTGAAAACCATACTGGTCTGATGTTATTAAGTTATGTGTCAGTAAGAATGATGTAACGCGTTTTTTAAATAGCTTTTCCATTATTTTAGAAAGTATAGATAAAAGGTCAATGGGACGATAGTTTGAGGGACTACTGTTGTCACCTCCCTTATGTACAGGTATAACTATGGCTGTTTTCAAACAATCTGGAAAAATCCCAGTCTCAAATGAGTCATTTATTAAGTACGTTATTATTTCAATTAATTCAAAAGGCATTTTTTTAATTACTTTTAAGGTTAAGTTGTCAATCCCTGAGTACACCTTATTTTCTAATGAGTTTATTATTTCAAGAACCTCGACAGTAGTCGTGGGTGTTATGTAGAAATTTTGTGACGTTGAGGTGGTCTTATTTTTGAGAAATTCAGAATATTTCATATTTGTTGAGTTTAAGTTTTTATTTTATTCAGTTGTTGTGCGACCTATGTTGATGAA
Source organism: Rutpela maculata (assembly GCA_936432065.2). Taxonomy (NCBI): domain Eukaryota; kingdom Metazoa; phylum Arthropoda; class Insecta; order Coleoptera; family Cerambycidae; genus Rutpela; species Rutpela maculata. The sequence goes on from OW386289.2 coordinate 70,009,194, forward strand.
ATGGTTATTTAGGAGCTCAACCACTTCTTCTGGTATGGTTATAATTTTTTCATCTAAATTTAATTCAATTTGTTGAGTGTTTTGTTTAGCTCTCCCTGATATTTCATTTACAATTTTTCAAGTTTTCCTAGCAGAATTTTTTAATTTAGAAATCTCTGTTTTATAAAATGTATTTTTGGCTTCAATACATACTTTTTTGAAAAATATTTTATACATTAGTAGTGATTATACATTAGTAGTGATAATTTTTTGCAGTGTTTTCTTTTAATTAGCTTTAGGTCCATGTGGACACATTTTTAATTTTAATTTAATTTTTAAGTCTGCCTGTCGCAGACAGGAGTTACTGATTTATGTTATTTGTCGTTAAGCCAAGCCAAACCGGACCTGCCGCGCCCAGCTCTGCAATCACCACAGCGCTGAGCGCCGTGGTTGTCTGGCTGACTCCTCACCCAGGAGTTCCGGGTTCGATTCCCGGCCGTGGCACTGGGATTTTTTTCGGAATGAAAAGGTTTTATTACGTGTGGTGTTTATTATTATTATTATTGTCAACATACACCTTACATTTTAGAGGGATCTTCCCTAAGAATTTTTCGACATGTAACAAACAAAATTTGTACAATATGCATGTCTACTTTTTTTTTATTTGCTTAGTTGATAATAACTTTGTTTCCAAACTTTTTTGGGTTTCTAGGGGCCGGTTCTATAGGTACAGATTAAACCAGAGTTTAACCAGAAGTTTCAACTGAAGTTTTACTGACTGTAAATTTTAATGTTTTGATGTTTTGTAAAATACAGTTTTATAGGTGCTTGTCAAGATCATCATTATAAATATTATATATTCATTACTGTTACTTTGACTTTGCATGATAAAAACAAGCCAATTTACTGAGCTTTTTATATAATTGTTGCACATTCTATACTCTTCGCAGTTTTCTTCTAAATTTTGTGATACCAACTTTGTTGTGAAAAAAAATATATGAAAAAAAAATGAAAAAAAAACCATGGGATTCGAACACACGATATTTGGATAACAACGACGATAACGACAACGGCAACAACAACAAGCATTTATTAATGTTCACAGAATACAATAATGCGCCATTCCGGAGACCGGCCCGGAGCCATCCAGACAACCACAGCGAACATCGCCGAGGTGGGTATGAGGCTGGGCAGGGAGGGTCTGGTTTGGCGCTGACTAAAATTAGTTGTAAGTTAAAACTCCTGCCTAATGGATAAAGGCTTAAATTTAACAGTATCGTGCAACATAGTACACGAGGATACATAAAAATAATTAAAATTAAAACTGTAAAAAACTATTGAAAAACACTTAAAAATTTTGATTGCTGGCACGGGAAAATAAAACAAAGAAAAAATCCGTTTGAGACAATTCTACCCTGTGATATATATCTTTTGAGAATCATATTTCAACTCATTAGATATATTATTATGAAATATTATATAAGTAAAATGCATAAACAAAAAATATATATAGATATAATATTTCGCAAGATTTGTATTTAAGAACAAGCGACAAAAATTTTTTAAAAAATTTTTTTTAAATTAAATGATTAATAACTTTCTTATTTACGGATTGATTTTCTTCAAAAACAATAGGGTTCTTCCTCTAGCAAACACTAACTTACTTTCCAAATTTCAATACAATCAGACTTTTCTTTCTTAAGTATCATGCTTACAAGAAACGTGACAGATGGACGGGCAGTCGGACATTTTGAAAGTTGTTCAGAATTCGTTCACTAACAAAATGATTTTTGAAATTTTTTTCTCTACGAGCGATATTTACAGTTTTAGAAATGTGCCGATCAAATGCAATCTACTCTTCGTTTTTGCGAAAAGTATAATAATTTACTGGTTAGTCAAGGTTCATAGCAATTCAACTGACTTTTCCAGGTTTTCCAGGACTATTGGAGAATTTTCCAGGTCTAATAAGTGATGAGCAGGGGGAGGGGGGCACTGCGGAGTCACTGAATAAACGGCACGAAAATAGGAAGTACAAAACTCCAATTTATTGTCAAACTCCCTGACTTTTTACGAAAATTACTAAAATTCTTTAACTTTTCATTCAATTTTCCCTGACATTTTTAGGCAACTTCAAATTCTTTTCCAGGTTTTCCAGGTCGCTAAGAACCCTATTAGTTGGTCAAGTTGACTAATATGTTCTAATATTACTTGCAGAGATTTTTTAGATATTCTAAATTGAACTAGAAGTTCTTTATTATTCCATATCTGTAAATGAATTTTCGTGCACGACAGGGTGCTTGATACCACCTTCTTCATCGTTTGCTAAAATATCCTCAAAAATATCGATAACGTGCATTTTTTACAAATTTTACTTTACAGAATATAAGATTAGTAGTTGTTATGTTGAACCAAGTCGAAATTTGCGTTGAGTTGAGTGCAACGTTCTTCAAAATATTGCTAATTCGGTGTTTTCATGAATCTCTATCATCTCTCATAGCAATTTTTCAAACTTAAATTCCCTGACTTTTCCAGGTTTTCCTGGACTACTAAAAGGTTTATTCCAGGTGTAATAATTGATGAGCGAGGGGCACTGCGGCGTCAAATATTCTGTGACTTTTTATGAATATTACTAAAATTCCCTGATTTTTCCAGGTCACTATGACCCTGTTTGACTGTGAAGGTAATACTTAATTATGATTAAGAACACCTGAATTTCCACAACTGGTTTTAAATTTGAATTCAGATTTTACTACCATCAACGGGCACTGGTTACGTTGTCGGTCGCATCGATGGTAAACAACTCTCCTTAAAAATACATATGAAATATAAGATTGGCAGTTACTGATGGGTATAAAACGTACTTTTCGTCAAAACTACCACATCTGAGATAAACGAAACCTATAGAACCGGCCTTAAGTCAAGCTGCGAATGAAAGCGAAGTTGATAATGCTGCAATAACACATTAATGTCGGCCAGTCTAGCCCAAGTTGTATCGAACTTTGAATATTATATCGTTATTTGGCGATAGTCACATTTTAAGTTCTGTATTTATTTGTAATTTGTTGCGTAATGTGATTCCGTTAGATGGGAAAATGCAGAATTTCCCGAACCGTGATGAGCAAAAACCATAGAATTTCTATTCTATTCTTTGCTCCTAAAAAAATTAAATCGAGGAGATTAATATTAATACAATGTGAGTTTATCATGGGAAGGAAGAAAATAGTCTATTTCAATCAACAAAGTTGGGAATGTAACTTGTCAAAAGACTCTCCTAAAATGTCAGGATGTGCACTCAAAAATATAGTTCTGGAATAATAAGTACATTATCTGGAATGACCTTGCACCTCTAAACATTCTGTCCGCGATTGCAAAAAAAAACAAAAAAAAATCTGGAAAATTTTTGTTTACACCGCTTTTACAGGCTCTTTATACATTTTTTAATGATTTTTCAAACCAAACCAAATGTTCAGGTGCTACCCTATGATTCTTGAAATTGTTGTTAACAAATGCTACAATAATCGTTTAAACAATGCGTGCCCGAGAAGTGCAGCATAAATTTCAGCATCAAGGCATTTTTAAAATTATTGCAGATAGATGCATATGATAGGAAATCTGCAAACAAGAAAGGAGCAATTTTTAGTGAAAGAATTATCTTTCCAAAGCCAAAAAAATGCTTTACTAAATTTTTAAATAACATTGTTTTTTTTTTCAGGTTGGCAAATGTTCACTTTCCAACCCGAAAACTGGTAAAAAAGTGGCTAGTTTCCAACCTGAAATGTCACATTTTAGTTCAATTGTTCATCCACTAGAAATTTTTTTAATAAATATATATATATATATTATAATTGTTGTTGCTTCTTGCTGTCATTGCCAGGTGATTTTTTGACAAAACCAAACAAATGCTTTTAACCTAGTAACAAAAAACTAACAAACAGAAAATCTCTCATTTTTCAGACTAAACAATAAGGAAATTGTCAAATATAAATTTCATTAGTTCTATATAATAAACTGGGTGGCGGCTGCATAAAACCATACCTCATAAGGTACATGAATGAAATCATCATGTGGCGAAAATAGCATGATAGGGGCTCTAAAAAACAGGGTTTCCATATCCTAACCTGGAAGGTGTACCTTATGGTTCTTAAATATATACATCCATTTTTACCCCAGATTTACATCATAATATAAACGAATTAAATTTCCATGTAGAGGTAAGCCAGTCAGACGAAAAAAAGTATTTTAATTCAACTGTAGATCGCCAAGCACCACCTTTTGCAAATGTCTAAAAAAACCCGTTTTTTTATTCGTCTAACTGGCTTTTATCGCTACGTACAAAGGATCACGCACTAAACTATAATGAAAAGTGGTCCCCAACAAAATTAAAATTACCTATTGAAAAATGAAGTTTTTGAGCTGCAGAACAAAACCCAGTTTCCAAAAACCCCAAAAAATGGCCAGTTTTCGAGCTGCGTGCATTTGAAGATGGTCATCACCTAACACCGAAAATAACGGACCATTGTTCCTAACAGTAGATCTAAGAACAACAATGAACAAGAATCTTTCACAGAAAACTAGAAATTCCAAAAATTTTAACGAATTAAACTTTCAGTTAGACGTGAGGGACACTATGGTTACCATTTTGAATTAATCTTTTCTTTCTGATTTCAAAAATATGACATATGATAGTCCTATCTTTAACCATTTTCGAGTTATGAAACATTGAAAATCGTATTTAAGCTATTTATTATACGATTGGAAATTACAATTATTAAAGTAGTCTATGAAAATGACAAGTATTCTGTTATTAAATCTGTCAGGGTTTCATATAATCCTGGGCTCAACACAAAAAAAGAGTGCGTTCTACTCCTAGTAATATAATATACTATTTAAAGAGTTAAAATTAAACACATGTCTAATAAGAAATACAGAAATTTCACTATATTTAACATGTTATTATTACACCAGTGTTCCGCAGAATGTTGAGTTTCATATATAGATGCTTGTAGAGCCATTAAATTGTCATTTTTATTTATTAAAGTTGCATCATCTGCATACATGACAGTTTTGTTTGGAAAGAGATAGAAAAAAAGATCGTTAATAAAAATGATAAATAATAGTAGTAATTTAACTTTTATTGCTTCATTAATAACAAAAAGTTTGGTTCTTCCCTTTTGACATTTTATATAATAATAGTGCTTATAAAAATAGATAAATAAATATTTAGATTCTATTTAATTCCATTAAAAACGACATACAATTTTTTGTACATTTTTGTATTTTTGGTGTGAACATTAAATCAACAAAGTTTGGAAAAAAAATTATCTACAGGTAAAGCCATTTAGTTAGTCCCTTCATTGATGTGCCAAATTACAGCTTGATATCTGTAACCGTTCCGGAGATAAGTGGGTTTTTGTTTTTTATATTTTAATGTAGAAAACCCAAAAAGATTCCCTAGTCCGTAAACGTATACCGATTTTGGGTACTCCACTGATTACCATGCAAAAAATTTACTTATTATTATTTTAAAGGAGCTATCATATCGATCGGTTCTTATAAAGCACAATAAGACATAACGTTGAAAAAAATTTTAAAAATACAGGATTTTAGAAAAAAACGGTATCTTACAAAATAAGTGAGATATGAAAAATTTGAGAAATCGTTTTTTTTTACAATGAACCAGACTAAAAAAATTCGCATCAAAAAAATATAAAACATTTTTTGTGGAATCTCGGTGAATCATGGTAGTTATAAAGTTTGTCAAGAAAAAAAAAAAACGGTTTTCTTTTACACCCTGTAAAAAGTAACGTGCTTCAAAATAAAAAAAATAAGCAAAACTCGCTGTTCCACAAATAAATTATCCCTTAAAGCCTGAAAACCTCATTTTGATATTCGTTTGGTCCGTTTCAATTAGCCAGTAGATTAGTTTAAAAAAAGTTTTAAAAGAACGATCTGCTGCATCGTTTAGCACTAAATTTAAACTATGCAGAACATTGTAGGTACATAAAATGCTCTAGGATTTATTTCCAAGATTTTCTATCACAGCCCGTTTACTATGCATATTTGCTCTGTTGTCATAATCTTGTTCCTGCAACTCGTATATATTTAAATTTAGATTACAACACACATTTTCAACAACTCCAGATCATTCCAACTCGGTCTGATCCGTTGCTGAACGCAATTTTATAAAACGTTGCCTAATTTTAATTTTCTTTGTAACATTATTTAAGTTGACAAATCTGAAAACAGTTGTTAGAGCTGTTCAATGAGACTAGAATAATAGAAAAATATTTAGAGAAATTAAATTTTTTTTACTACTTGGTAATAAACCAAATAAACTGATGTGTTTAACATTTCTGTACTTTGGAATGAAAAGGGCGGGTGTCCAATTTTTTGTGAATTTTATGTAAGAACTGTTTCTAATAAAGAAAAGCCTTATATTTCTATAATTAAAGGCCAGAAGTTCATATATAATGTAATGTTTTAATATATTTCAACTATAAATAGACGGTTGTCCAATACTTGCTCCACACGTCTTACAAAAATGGCCTTTTCGGTCACAAAATCATATTTTTTGATTTTGTGACAACCGCCCTTTTCATTCCAAAGTACAGATTTATTGGTTGTTAAACCTTATCCTTACTAAATATCATTCAAACAAAACAAGTGAGGGTCGACTTGCAATTCGTATACATTTTATAAATAAATAAAGAAATATAAGAAAAGCATAAATTTAGAGAACTAAAACTAAACACTTAAAAAATATAAAATCACTAATTCACTTTTGAAGATGAAATACTGGAATGCAATAACTATAAACGAACACTTGTAACTAAAATTCCGTATTTCCGTCGACCCCTAGACAAAGTCTCAGAAAGAAAATAAAAAAGTATTTCCTAATCCTAAATGAATTTTTTTTTTTTTTAACTATTTAACGTCGGCCTATTTCCGCTACCAGGGCCTATCACCGATGCCAGGAGACGAGCTACCCCCAACCTGGAAATTTTGCCGATCCTCTTCTCTTAAGAAGAGTAGGGATCTTTTACTTGCCTAACATTTAATAGACAAGGGACCGCCTGCTTTACATCCCCTCCGAAGGATGGTATATCCACTACGTAATCCTCGTCTGAAATTACGTAACTTCCGCGTATACACTGATATACAAGCCCCTAGAAGGTGGGACGAGAACGCTGTATTTCCCAAGATAGGTGGGTCACCCATCCAAGTACTAACCGCGCTCGACGTTGCTTCAACGGAATATCGACTGATATTCACATTGAAGTCACCTCTACGCACGCCCCTACATAAATGAATTGAATCTGCAATAAAACTCAGTTCAAGAGATGCAGAAATGTATTGCTGATGTGATTATTTTATTTATCCATTTCATTATTGATAGGATTAAATTCGAATTTCAATGTTAATTTTAACTAGTATATTGTGAAATATGTATTCAGTCAGCAACGCCAGGCAGTAACTTACATTCGCTTCGTAATAGTCTTATTAAATACAAACAATTTATACTTTTTAAAGTCACATGGATACTAGACCTTATCTACGCAAAGTTTGTTCAAACATGAGAGGCAGTGTATATTAGACTAGTTTCGATATTTTATGCATTTTTTGTTCTTAATTCCAATAAAGTATAGTTTATAAACAGTTTATATACGTTGTGTTTAAGTTTTGGGAGCGTAGAATTAAAAGGCACGAAGTTACAGGGTTATTGAATTTTTTTTCTTCATTTTTTATATTCCCACATGATCAAGATACGTTTTTATTCATTCTTTACTGTTCGCAAGTTTAATAGACTTCTCGTTTTTTTGGTCTTACAATTGAGTCTGCTTTGCGCTCCCAACTTCAATTTTATCCCTTTCATAGTAATCTTATTAAAAATAACGTTTTACGTATCTGAAACGTGTTTACTAGATACTCGGCAACGCCCGACTGCAAAGTTTCTTTGTCTCGTAATAGTGTTATTAAAAATACCTCAATAACATTTTAGGGTAAAAGTGATATATCATATAACGTAAAGTTCGCCCGAACCTGGAAGACGTACTGTATATTGTAGTTTAGATATCTTTTATATTTTTGTATTTTTTATGTTCTTAATCAGAAACCTTTGGAAAATATTGCTCTAAAACTATAATAAAACGTAGTTTACATAAAATATGACAAATATGATTTACACACATCTGTACGACGGGTATGATCCAATTTCAATAGGAAATATTTTATCAGGCTATTTTATATTCCAAATTTGAAAAAAAAGTCCATGTACTTAATAGCTATTTGCATTCGGCAATGCCCGACTACAGCGTTTATTCATTTCAAAACTGTCTTATTAAAAATACTTTAATGATATTTTGAGGTAAAATTGATATCTAATATACATAAAGTTGATTCAAACCTGTATATTGCAGTTTAGATGTCTTGTACAGCTTCATATTTTTGTTTGCTTAATCAGAAATTTTAGTAATATTTTGCCCTAAAATTATAATAAAACACAGTTTATATAAAAAATAAGAGTTTACTCGCATCTGACGATCGCCCCGTATGACATAAGATTTCTTTCAATAGGAAGTATTCTACTATGCTATTTTATAGATGTTCCCAATTTGAAATAAAAATTTTAAATCCAACATTTTTTATTCGATGTTTGAGTTCAGTTTGGTTTGAAACGGATTTCTATACAAAAATTTTTTTCTACAATGATTTGTAAAATTTTATACGGTTATCTATTTGATTGAATCAACTCCCGACTCTCCGCGGCGCTCCCATATTTGGCAGTTCTTGTGAGACACACCTCGTACACCCGCTTGGCGTGGCCCTGCTTAGCCGCAAAAACAGAAAAACATAGTAAACATCATAAAAAATTTTGCATACTGCGGATTTTTTTTTGTGGAAGTTGTTTAAGAGGACAAAATAAGCAAGTACAGAAAACTACACCCTACTACACCATGTGCGTCCCCTATTTTTAGGGGTTTAAACTTTGAAATTTTACTTATGTGTCCATATCTGTTTCCCTATTGCCCGTAGGGCTCTTTACCAAGTTACACTTTTTGAAGATTCATCTCTGCTCTACATAATATATATATATATATATATATATATATATATATATATATATATATATATATATATATATATATATATATATATATATATATAATACACATTTGCCGTAGGACAAACGGTTTTGGCTGTACGAGGTCGGAAAGGTCACGCTGTCCGAATTTGTACAGGACAAACGGCTATTATTTCCAATCTACAATACTACACATACTAATGCCCTTAAGGGGAGGGATGAAGATTTGTGAAAAAACTTTCATCGAATACCGCGCGGTTTTCATGATACGGGATGTTGAAATTTTGAAAATCCCTTTTTTAAAAAAAAGTGAACCTACTTTTTTTCGCTCATTTTTCTTTCATGCATGTACGACCCTAATATAAAAAAATTTACGTGGTTTCATTTTAATACAATCGTTGGTTTAGGAGCTAGACAGCAAAATAAGCCAAAAATGGCTATTTTGGTATTGTTGCATTAAAAAAACCAAAACCAGTATAACTCTGGTAAATGTTTTTGTTTATCCTAAAAGTCCAATTAATTGCACATAGAAAATGTGTTTTTGTATTTAAGAAGGGCAGAAAGCATTATACACGTGGACAGGGCACATAATAGGATGTTAAAATGGGTCTCTTTTTAAAATGCGATAGGACGTACCGTTTTCGAGTAAAACGCACTTGTTTGGTTATGTTTGCTTTGAGTTTTCATTGTGTTCTGAATTGTGATCTGAAAATAAATTCTACATTTTGGTGTTTTCTTTCTTGGGAGTTTGTTTTTTTAAATCATTTTCCGATGAAATGGACATATAATAGCCGTTTCTCGAGGAAGGTAAAATTACTGTGGATTTTGTTATAGACACAAAATAAGTTGCAATGATGATTCGAGACAAGCGTGAACCTTCAAATAGGGAAGTGAGAACCCCCTATTCCGTCCGACTCCCTTCATTTTTTTATTAGCAATGTCCCTCATAAACAGAAAAAGCAAGAAGCGACACATAGTTTTATTTTTTCGTAGTCAGCAGTGAGTCAGTCGACGAAAAGTGTGATCTGAAATAATTTTTTGCAAAGAAGTGCGTTTTACTCGAAAACGGTACGTCCTATCGCATTTTAACACCCTAATATGTGCCCTGTTCAGGTATACATGGCTTTCTGCCCTACCATGAACCATAAGGCCGCAAAAAAAATGTGAAAAAGGAGACTGGAGAACACAAGACATAAATCGTTATTACACAATAAGTGTTGATCCTATTTAAATACAAAAACACATTTTCTATGCGCAATGAATTTGACTTTTAGGATAAACAAAAACACTTACCAGAATTATACTGGTTTTGGTTTTTTTAATGCAACACTACCAAAATAGCCATTTTGGGCATATTTTGCTGTCTAGCTCCTAAACCAACGAATGTATTAAAATGAAACCAACGTAAATTTTCTTATATTAGGGTCGTACATACACGAAAAAAAAAAAGAGCGAAAAAAAGTAGGTTCTTTTTTTTAAAAAAAGGGGTTTCAAAATTTCAACATCCCGTATCATGAAAACCGTGCGGTATTCGATGAAAGTTTTTTCACAAATCATCATCCCTCCTTAAGTAGTATTGTAGATTGGAAATAATAGCCATTTGTCCTGTGCAGTCCTGTCCTATATATATATATTATGTAGAGGAGGGATGAATCTTCAAAAACTGTAACTTGATAAAGAACCCTATGGGCAATAGGGAAACAAATATGGACACATAAGTAAAATTTCAAATTTTCAACCCCTAAAAATAGGGGACGCACACGGTGTAGCAGGGTGTAGTTTTCTGTGCTTGCTTATTATGCCCTCTTAAACAACTTCCACAAAAAAAAGTCCGCAGTACGCAAAGTTTTTTATGATGTCTAATTCGACTGGAGTATAAAGATATATATTATATAAGATAAGAGCTAAAATAAGCATAAAACATTTTTATATAGTAATAAATCATACATAACAAATGAAGTAAAAGGTTAATGGCACAAAACTGCCGTGTACCGTATGCATCACAAATGTATATAATGTGAAAAGTGAATTTTATTTCATTTTAAAATGTTAATACGTAACCTACCTACATCTGAAACGTAATGACAATTACCTACCTAAAGACATAGTTGATTCTTTTACAATTGCAGTGTTGACCCTGACCGAGTGCCAACATTAGATTCCAGTATACTTTTATATGTTTTTTACTAATTCAGTTTTATTATCTCCTTTAATTAGGCGACGCCGCCGAAATTGTGAAACATTGCTTTGATAAAAACCTTTTTACTTTACCTACACTGTGGCAATTCTGGTCATTTACGTCAAAATTTAATAAAGGGAAAAGGTAAACCATCCAAGATTGCAGTTTTGCAATTCGTAGTACAAATCTAGCCATATGTATGTATATATGTAAACATAAACATAAACACACCACAAATAGTAGACAACCCCCCAAATCCAAAGCCAAGGCTGTCCGGAAGGGGGTTACACATTCGGAAAAACGCAGACATACATCCACACCCACCGGTGTTGTCAATACCGGGGCTGGGGGTCGAACCCAGAGCGCGGTAGCGAGTCGATCAGTGTATTCGTCACTCAACACGCCTTAACCGATTCAGCTACCGTGCCGTATGTATCTACAGATCTAGCGTGAAATTATACAAAGTCGACGGTATATAAAAATGTCTTGTACTTCTCAAGCTGCAGTATACTTGTGGATCTGCGATTTTCCAGAACTGAAATTTGATGGAACAGATGAAAAATACAAAATCAACCCTAATTTTGACGTCACAGAGATAAAATTCCCGAGCTTTATGATGTAAATTTGGATGTATATATTTAAGAACCACGTGGGACACCTTCCAGGTTAGGATATATGGCAACTCTATGTTTTTTAAAGCTACATGATGGTTTCATTTATGAATCTTATGAGGTAGGGTTTTATGCAGCCCTCGAGCAGTCTAATATTGTTTCAATAGACATAGATAGATTTTGCAAAGATTTAACAAGGCAGGCTTTGTACAAAAACGTTTTTATAGTACACACCAACCAACTTGTTTAAAATGTCAAGGGTAATTTTCCCTGAACCTCTACCAAACTCAGGGTGTATATTAATTCACAATTTTGAAATTCCCTGACTTTTCCAGGTTTTCCAGGACTTTTCAATAAAAATTTCAGAAATTTTTTCTGCTTGAAAAATGAAAATTGATGAGCAGGGCAGAAAAGTGGAAAACATTTTTTGACGAGCGCGGGGGCACAAGATGGGAACAACTTTGGATATAAGTAGTTGTAATAAATTTTCCCCGACTTTTTTTATAAATTTATAAATTCCCTGACTTTTCCCTGATTTCCCTGACCACAATCAAATTCCCTGACTTTTCCAGGTTTTCCCTGTTTTTCCAGAAAGTATACACCCTGATTGCAGAAATAAATTCAAATTTCCTGGCTTTTTCAGGTTTCCCGTTTTCCAGAAGTACCAACTCTGTTCTGATTGACCCCATAGAATTAGCATAAACATGTTCCAAGAATGGAGCTGTATTTCAAATAACATTTTGCAACATGTATGGAAAAGAATTTTCCCTTTCACTTTTTGTCCCTTAAAGAATTATTATTAAAAACTTGAAGTATATTACTTACTTTAGACCAGCCATGAAACTATAATTCTTATTCATATCCATCAGCTCAGATAGATATTGGATGTTATTGGGGTTATTGAAGCCAACACTCTTCTCTAATACAGAATCATAACTTTCGTTCTTGTGATCCAAAGCTTTTCTGGAAATAAAAAAGAAATACACATTTTTTTACATGAATCTAAATTAAGATATTAGAAAATACATTCCTGAAATAAATATTTATTTATACCTTGAATATGGAAAATATTTTGTGAGCCAGGAAAAATTATTGACATCCTCATAACACAAATTTAAAATATGTTCTTTCATTTCTTCTTCTCTTTATATTCTGGTCCACATTTAGCTCACAACTGCCTTGAAAATGGTTAAATTGCAACCCTTAAAATTTAAATATACATACCCTAAAGGTCCATCCAAGTTCCTGCTTATATAGTAAACATTTTAAATAAATTTGTGTTCGATATAGAAATCTCCTTTAATGCACAATTTTATTGGCAAAGAAAACAACAAAATCATGTCTGTGATAATAACTCTCCTCAATTTTATTTATTTTTGTTGGGATTTCATCGATTACTGTGAAAAACATGGTACATAAACAAGAGAGGTAGAATACAAAACTCTAATGATATATTAAAAAGAGTGACAACTATTTAAATGTCTCACCTGATTTATTGATGCAATAAATAGTAAAGGATCAGCTTTTATAAAGAGGCTAATTAGTGCAAATTTCATATGCATAAAAACCACCGTGCATTCAGAATTGTGAACGTACATACAATTAATTTTCATGTTTTCAAGTTTTTTGTAATAGTTTGTATTTTTTCTTTGTTGTAAAGGAAAATGATTATGTCATGTACAAAACCTTCTAAAAAGAAAAAAATATTTTAGTCAAAAGCTTTAGTTAAAAATACAGCTTCTTTATAGTATTAAAATAAAAGATCTTTTTGTACCTCTGTTTAGAATTTTGTGATAGTTTACAGTTGACCAGCTATAGAAAACAACAATAATTAGATATTTACAAAAAGGCATATTTTGTAACCAAATTTATGGATCTATTCATTAAAAAATTTGTTAGCTGTACAATACTGAAATTGGAATTGAGATTTCAGCATTTCGGTATCACAATGAATTTATATGTCCCAGGCTAATTACTTAGTTGTAGTTTTTCCAAGCTTTTATATAACTTGTTTTGTATGTATGTTAATTAATATGTTTGGAGGATTCTTGCAAGTCAATTTTGAACCACTAAACAACGTCCAATTGTATGGTACCAAAAAGCGTTTTTTAGTTTTAATACTATAAATTGATTTATTCATTCAGACGTTATATTCTAAGAAATGGTGATGATCCAGTATGGTTTTAACACATTCGGTGCTGATGACACGGATCCATTTGACCTAAACAAGTTTTCGCGGTTTGAAGTTTACAAAATGTAACGTTAAAAATGTAACACTTGGTGTACTGTTATTGAATGTAATTGAATTGTAGAGTGCAGCTCTCCTCGTGTTCTTTTTACATGCCAAAAAGCAAATGAGTATCTTTTACACGAAGAAAGTTATAAAGGTTATTGTAAACCATGACACCTATCAAATTTTTCTTTAAATGTCAAATATCTCTAAAACAGCTGGGTTTAGGCCAGGGTGTATAGGCCTTTTCATCATAGAAGCACGCATGTGCTGCTGCTATGTTTGCTTGTTCGGACACTTGATTGTCAAAATGGCTGGACCGGTATCATTTTTTTACATTAATGTATACAAAAGTGTGATTGACGGTGCAAAATTGGTACACAACATTGTGGAGGAACACACTTGCGCTCAATTAAGGCGCTGGCTCAAGTATCCTGGCCGCAAAATGACTGGAAGCAAGAATGAAGAACTGGTTGCAAGGTTAGAATTCAACTATCATTAAAAGAAAACAAATGTGTTTATTCTAAAATATGCTTAATAACATTCTTCGTGCAGTAATTGATAATGCAGTAAAAATATTTTCTGCTTTTTTACGAAAATGTAGGGTCAAAAATGTAATTGAAAATGAGTTTTTTTGTCGATCCTTCTGTGGATAAAGCTGGCTCCTTTTTTTCAAATTTTTTCAAGTAGGTAAACTATACGATATGACACTACTTATTTTCAGAAAATTGGTAACAGATTCATCATTATTTGGTTAAAAAACGTAATGTTTATGACAAATCTAATATTGACATGCGAAAACTGTCCGAACAAACATGGCGGAACTCGACGTTTTTTAAACAAATAATGATGAATCTGTTACCAATTTTCTGAAAATAGGTAGTGCCATATCGTAGTTTACCTATTTGAAGAAATTAGAAAAAAAGGAGCCAGCTTTATCCACAGAAGAATCGACAAAAAACCTCATTTTCAGTTGTATTTTTGACCCTACATTTTCGTAAAAAAACAGAAAATATTTTTACTGCATTATCAATTACTGCACGAAGAATGTTATTAAGCAAATTGTAGACTAAACACATTTGTTTTCTTTTAATGCACTTGTATATAAATTGATAAGTTGATTGAATCCTAACCTTGCAACCAGTTCTTTATTCCTGCTTCCAGTCATTTTACGGCCAGGATACTTGAGCCAGCGCCTTAATTGAGCGCAAGTGTGTTCTTCCACAATGTTGTGTACTAATTTTGCACCGCCAATCACACTTTCGTCTAAATTAATGTGAAAAAATGATACCGGTCCAGCCATTTTGACAATCAAGTGTCCGAACATTTCATAGTTCCTGCAAACAAACATAGCGGCAGCACATGCGCGCTTCCATGATGGAAAGGCCTATTAAATAGGTGGTCCTACATAAGGCACTTTCCTATGATAATAATGGCTTTATAAGTGCATGCTTTCTATTTAATTTAGTAGATGGCGCGATCTTTAAGGTACTACATAATCCTATATATAGATAGATGAAATTGCTTTGCTGCATATAGTGCTGCATATAGTGCTGCATATATTCTTTCAATATTTTTAATTTAGCTACTTGATGTCAGATGTCACTGGACTCTTGTTTCACTAAACACAAACGAAAGGTCGGGAATGTATGCAACACTGCATGCAGCAAAGCAAATTCATCTATCTATATACAGGATTTTGTAGTACCCTAAAGGTCGCGCCATCTACTAAATTAAATAGAAACCATGCACTTATGAAACCACTCAACGGGTCCTTGTCGCATCACCTATTTAATAAACCCTGGTTTAGGCCTAGGGTATCCTACATGTTTCTGACTCAGAATTTTATGCTCTTTTCGAAAACCCTAAAATATATAGGGTGTTTCATTTAAAATAAGCAATTTGGTATCGACTTCCGGTATAACCGGAAGTGTCAGATGCTTGTAATTACTTTAGTTGGATTGGCCACAATGCCATTAGTAGCTTCCTAAATTTTCAAAATTTTCTGATGTGTACTTTTCCGTATATCGATCGAAGCAGTTCCTGGTGAGACACCCTGTATATATAAATGTCTATTTCTCGTAAATCACCTTTTTTTATGACTGCGGTTGTGACAGTTTTTTTTCTAATGTAAAAACCTTCAATTTGGTATAGGTCACATTGCTGCACTAAAAATATCGAGAACTATCCTATTTTTTGTATAATTCCGACGGACTATAAGGGTTAATAAGTGGAAATCTAATAAAAAAACAAAATAGCACCCAGGGTCGGCATAGTTAAAAAAGTCAGCAGTTAATGTGTTAAGTTAAGAACGACACAATGAATATAAAATTAATTAAGACATAACCAAAAATAAAACTAAATATAAAAAACTTTTTAAAAACAAATATTATTTAGTTGTACTAATACGAAAAAAATAAGTTACGTTGAAGTAATTGTCTTAAAAGCTTCTCACGTTAAAAAAAAAAAATTTAATTAGATACTTACAACCTCTGTCGAACAAAATTAATGTCTGTATGAACTTCTCGCGTATGATAAGCTTTTAAGACGATTAATAACAACTTATTTTTTTCGTTTTAGTACACCTAAATAATAATAAAAGATTGTTTTTAAAAAGGATTTTTTTACATTTAATTTTTAGGTATGTGTGTCTTTGTATGGATGGATCTCCGATTAAAGAACTTATATCTAGATACATAATGGCATTAGTTTGTGTGTTGCTGAAAGACTCCCAATCTAAGGCACTTCTTCCCATAAGTTGCTGATTGGCCCATCGGGCTATTCGCGGCTGTTTTCATACACGA
Organism: Rutpela maculata; assembly: GCA_936432065.2. NCBI lineage: Eukaryota > Metazoa > Arthropoda > Insecta > Coleoptera > Cerambycidae > Rutpela > Rutpela maculata. The sequence goes on from OW386289.2 coordinate 70,026,079, forward strand.
TCAGTTAAGTTCGATTATCATCGTCTTAGTTTGACGTTCCGCCATTAATGTCAATGAATGTTTTTCGTATTCTCCGATGAAAAAGTGGTGAAGAAGTCATATTTTATTTAAAGTTGTGATTTGCTAATACATAAATAATATTCTTTATTCATATTTACACAGTTTAGTGCAACATGCAACAGTGCTGTGCCGGTTGCAGAAATCGATCGTTTCATAAGTAAGTAGGTCATAGTCGTAACATGATGAGGTTCAGTTTACAGTTTTAATAATAATATTATAAATAATATCCTTTCAATACATATTTCCCTTGAATAAAACATCTCTACCTATTATATTTTTGAAATCCGCGGTAATGTTCCTAGAGGTTAACCAACAATTATTACGTAAAATAGGTACAATATTGTACATTTTCCCTTCTACACATACCCACCACTGTTGCTTATGGGATGTGATATTCATCTATCCATTTTAATGGACATATAATGTGACTATGTTAGGAGCAAATAAGGTATATGAAGAAAAGATAGCCATTATGTATCTAGATATAAGTTCTTTAATCGGAGGGATGGATGGATGTGTGAGAGTGATTTTTTATTATTTAAGGTTTAATGCCTAATTTGTACACTTTGTAATGAAGTTTTTCTGTAAAATTAAATAAATAAATAAAAAAAAATAATTACTTGTTAGTCATAAAATTTTTACGTTATCGTAACAGTTAAAAGATGTATTATAGCCAAACAATTCTTTTAACTATTATTACCAAAACGAAAGTTATCAAAGGGCCATATGTGACGCTAGGGTAGGTCAAACTAACATTGCAACTAAACAAACATTTTGTTTCCAGTTTCATTTTCCAAATGAAATGTTTATGAAAGAAAAACTTTTTTAATTCTTATTGCTTATTATCATGAAATTCATCTTACAAATGAACCAACATCAGAGACAGCTTAGAACCTACCCTATCTTTCATTTGTTTCAATTGTGAAAGAAAGACTAAAAAATGTGGTATTTTAATTTAATGTGTTATTAGCTATTCTGAAGTCACATTGTCAAGAAGCAAACATTACCCATCAAACTGATTAAAGCAAATATTCACATCATCAAAATTATCTGATAATATGATTTTTTAAAGATATATATTTAAATGAAATTACATTAGAATTTGTAATCTTTCAATTTACACTGATAGACCATATTTTTGATCATTACAACTAACTTCTAAGGTAGTTGTGCCACTACAGTTCAAACGAAATATTATTAAATTATTATTACCAAAACGATTTTAACACTGTCAATCATTACAATAGGGAAGGTTCACAAATCTTTAATTTGTTTAATATTGATAAAATTAGATTCTCGCTTTATGTTTTAAGTTTTGATTATTAATGTCATTGAAAAATATTGCATTTGGCATAAAATTTACATTGAAATATTGTAATTTTAATATTCGGTAAAACAAGTCAAGTCTAGTCTAGTCAATGAACACTCAAAAAGAGCTTGCAACAGAATTTTTGATCCTAAAGAATTTATTTCTGGGATGTGTTTGGAAGTTTTTGGTAATGATTATACCAAAAGTCCCCGACCCTACGGTGTGAACTAACTCCGTAGCTTAGCAAAATGTGTGACTTTTTTTGGTCTCTTGCTTATATCTCTTAAACGGTTGGTTGTAGTGAAAATATAATCCTATGGAAAATTGAAGGTGATTAAATTTTTTACCGGTTTGTATCTATACGTTTTTTCTTTGTCTCTAACCTTATAAGATATTCACAGTCAAAAATCGACTATTTTTTTGAAAAAAAGTTTTTACACCACGTTTTTCGGCGAACTTTGTCTCCCAGCGCCTAAAATATTGGGTTTACGGCAAAAACCTTTGGAATAAAAGATGTAGAGCACTGAATTTCCTATAAACTGCATATACACTGCACATTGATATTTTATCTCTAATAGATAAGAAGTTATAGTTATTAAAAAAACACACACAATAGTTGATAAAACCAAAAGTGTACACCCTCCTGCAAGATGTTTTATCCAATAAATGCTATGCGTATAACGTTATAGTTTATTGCTCATTTTCTTATTACACTATTCTCAAATGCGAAAACGAAAAGTATATGGCATTTATTGCATTTGGTTGGCACATTTCTAAAACCATAAATGTTATTTCACTGTGTTAGTGAACGAATTCTGAACAACTTTCAAAATGCCCGTCTGTCTGTCCATTTGTCACGTTTATTGTAAGCATGATACTTTAAAAACGAAAAGTCTGATTGTATTGAAATTTTGACAAGTCAGTGTTTGCCAGAGGAGACATCCTATTGTTTTTTAACAAAATCGATCAACAAAGAAGGCACTGAAATCTTCGGTGCAATGCTGCATCTAAAGTAGTTTCCAAAACACTTGAACACTACATTCGTGAAGTGTTTGGCAAACCAAGTGTAGCGTTCAAGAGTTTTGGTGTTTATAGAAACTACTTTAGAGGCAAATAAGAAAGTTATCAATCGCTTAAATTTCTTCTGAAAGACGAACTGTATAAACCAACCATCTGGCCAAAAACGGCCGCCTTTCGTCGATTCGATTTCAAAAAAATATCACTCCTACCAGCAACGGTCAACCGAGAGATATCAGGATTTTTAAAAGACGTGCATTTAAGTGCTTCTTCCGACACCAATGGAGATATCCATTCAAGAAGGGAAGATCCAAATGACATAACACCAAATCAGGAAAATAATTGCAAAAATATCCAAGATTCTTTAAGCATCATGCATTTAAATACACAAGGATTACAGCAAGTAAGGTACCACAGCTGGAAGTGCTTCTAAATACAGTGTCAGCAGACATAGTCTGTTTTTCTGAACATTGGCTCACAACTCCAGAAGTTAAACATCTGAACCTAAATGGTTATAAGCTGATCAACAGCTTCTGTCACAAGGAATACACTCATGGAGGAGTTTGTATCTTTGCCAAAAACTACTTGGACTTAAAACCGTTTCATTACAATGGATGTATAGAGAAGACTTTTGAAGTAACTATAGCCACTATAAATATTTCAAAGGGAAGATCATTAGTTGTAATTGCTGTGTACAGAACACCCGAAAGTAATCTGGATTTGTTTTTAGGTGAAATGTATGTTCTGATGTGTGAAATCTATAAAACAAATTGTTATTATGTTATATGTGGTGATATAAATGTCGACTTCTTAATAGATAACGAGTCAAAAAAAGTGTTAGATATGTTTAACGAATTCGACATAAAAAAACCACATTAACAAACCCACATGCATTACAAAAACCATTCGACTTAAATTTCTCAAATATATCTATTAACTCAGTGTATATCAGACCATACATTTCAAATTTGCAATTTTGCAATACCAGTACTTACTGCCAAAAAATCAAGTGTTATAGAGACGTGATTATTCAGATGCCAACTGATGACATTTCGGAATCTGTTGTTAAATGAGACATGGGTAGACACATATAATTGCCATAATAATGCAAACGAAGCATTGGACGCTTTCTATACAACTTTTAATTTTTTCATTATCTCAATGCTTTTCCCCTTAAAAAAATTACCATCAAAAATAAAAAACCATGGATTACTCACGAGATCAAAGAAATGCATCAAACACTGCGAAATGTCAAAATTAGCTAAATCCACAAACAATGAAATAATAAAAATCAATACAAACAACTAAACGAAACAAAAAACACTTCAGTTAGTAATTCAACACTCGAACTGGACAAAAATATACTGTGTAATTACTTTACACCTGACCTCAACAACCTGAAATTGTCACCATTCTTAGCCTCCACTTTCTTTTTACAACATACTACTCCATATGAGGTGAACGATATAATTAAAAAATCTCTCACAAACCAACTTCAGGGATTGATGACATCAACGGTAGAACGTTAAAAGCTGTAAGTAAGATATAATTTGTCTCCCATTATCGCATGCGATAAATGTTTCATTCTGTATGGGGGCTTATCCTGACCAATTGAAAAAATCAAAATTAATACCAATTTATAAACATAAAGGGTCGAGAAACGAGACCAGTAACTATAGGAATGTGAGTTTGCAATCGCAATTTGCAAAAGTATTCGACAGTATCTACATTGTAAGACTAATGAAATTTATGGAACAGAAAAGACTTATACCCAACTGTCAACATGGGTTTAGACAAAACAAATCCACCGAAACTCTAAAGAACTCTGCAATAATATATATGCTTACCTTAATAACAAACGGTTCCCGATTGCTCTTTACTTTGATTTAAGTAGAGCATTCGGCACGGTTCATCACGATCTACTCCTGGAAAAACTATATCGCAACGGTATTCGGTACTCTTATCTAAAGAACAGAACGCAGACTGTAGTTACAGAAGAAGTCAAATCATGACCTGCGCTAGTTACAAGGGTCAGTTTCAGCTCTTAATATTTATGAGCGACATCACATATTCAATATTCATGCTTGTCTGCAGCTACAATGATTCTCTATGCAGACGATACAAATCAAATTGTATCCAAAGAGGATTTTGTAAACTCAGTGAATACCGTGAATCAATGTACAAACGAACAATATCACTGGTGCATTAACAATGGATTGTTACTTAATGCAGATAAAACATTTTCTGATATTTCAACAAAAAAATGTCAGATACAATTATAGTCCATTAAGGTACTTGTATACTAAAATGAACTTTTACAGTTTTTAATATAATTTTGTATACTAATAAATAAAGTGATTTTCCACTTGAATTTTCAATAAAAATAAAATCGTCCATTTAGTTTCGGAGTAATCGCATTGGAAAATTTGACTTTTATAGGCAAAGATGCCTTATTTGACATAGAAGAACTCGACCTAAGTTAATTTTCGCTCTTAATATCACAATTTTTTAGAGATATACTTCAAAAACTAGCATAACATTAAGCAGTTTCTCATTAACACTGTTAAAACCCTAAAAAAATCGTCCGTCTAGTATAAAAGTTATTGGAAGTTTAATCAATCTTTAGTCCTAAAGAACCACACACTAAACTATAATGAAAAGTGGTCCCCGTCAAAATTAAAATTACCTATTGAAAAATGAAGTCTTTGAGCTGCAGAACAAAACCCAGTTTCCAAAAACCACAAAAAATGGCCAGTTTACGAGCTGCGTGCATTTGAAAATGCGCTTTTTCCTAGCATTTCATACAAATGTATGTATTTAAATGGGGTATTGTATACATCTATATACCTTTTGCTAATTAAGATTTTTTTCATAATTATACAGGCGTGATGATTTTATTTTATTTTATTTTTTTTTTTTTTTTCATAAAAAAAGTAAAGAACAATAAAAAATAGTTAAAATAATAATCAGATCAATCAAAAAGCGCAGTGATGACCATCTTCAAATGCACGCAGCTCGAAAACTGGCCATTTTTTGTGGTTTTCGGAAACCGGGTTTTGTTCTGTAGCCCAAAAACTTCATTTTTCAATGGGTAATTTTAATTTTGACGGGGACCACTTTTTCATTATAGTTTAGTGCGTGGTCCTTTGTGTAAATAAAACAGCTGTTGAAATTGATTGGCAACGTTGCATATTTCGAAGATGGTGCGAATATTTAAATTTTTAAAAAGTATAAAATTAAAAATTAGTATAAATGCTCTACGTTTGTTGTTTACAAATTTTTCGGAAAAAACAAATATCGAGATATAGTAAATGGAGAAACTTTCATGTTTTCCTAAAAAATACACGTAAATCTTAAAAAAACAATTTTGTCAGAAACCTTTGTGTTGAAGGACCGAGATTAATGAAGCATCTAGGTAATACATGATATTAAGTGGACATCGTATACGAGATCGATTTTAATTAATTACCGATTAATTACGGTGACAAAATGGCGAAATTTTACCAATTCCCTAATTTTTGTGAGAATCCAAAAAATAAAAAAAATGGTTTTAGCAAATTTAATTCTATTTAAATTAGCTAGAGTAGTCTTTTGGCGTAGGAGTCAAGATTAAGAAGTTGTCAACTTTTGAAGCACAAAATTTGCGATTTTTTGCCCTAAATAATAAAAAACAGCTGGCATTACGAAGACAAAAAAATTACAAAAACATGCGTGTTCGTTTGAATTTACTGTATTTTTGTCTTTTAATGACCTGTTTTATACATATTATTATGCCAATGTAATATGTCCAATGAAACTGAATAAAACTTACTTACTTACTTACTGACATGTTAATATTTTTCGAAAAACACCAGCGAGACGGCCGTACGATGTCGCGACGTAAAGAGGAAGACTTCCAGTTAAACCTCAATTGCATGTCGAAATTGGTAAATTCGGCTCGGCACGAACGAAATATAGCCAGATTAAATGTAGCAGATTAGTATGACAGTTATGACAATCGTATTTAATAGTGTTGCCAAATGCTTTTACTCTCTCTCTCTCTCTCGCGTTTTAGTTTATTAAATCCACTGTTAGATTCGCTCTTATCAGTGTACAAGTCAGGGTGTATTAAATAGGTGATGCGACGACAACCCTCACAGTGGCTTCATAAGTGCTTACTTTGTACATAATGTAATAGATGGCAGGACCAATAAGTTCTCTCATTACTTACGCATAGATAGATAATTTTACAGGTTATGTGCATACGTGCATACAGTGTTGCATACATTCCCGGCTATTTGTTTTTGTTTAGTGAAACAAGACTCCAGTGACATCTGACATTAAGTAGCTAAATTAAAACATTGAAAGAATATATGCAACACTACATGCGGCATTGCACGTGTCGCCACAGCTAACCTCAAAAATATATATTTCTTAAGATTTACAAGTATTACGTAGCTATTATTAAAATTTCTGGCTGGTTCCTGTACTTTCAAACAAAGTCAAGTTCAACGTAATGTGTATGAAGTTTTAAATAGTTTGTCACAATAAAATAAGACACTTTTTGCAGGTTAGTAATCTAAGTCATAATTAGCAGTCTATTTTTATTAATCAACACTATTGAAAAATTATTTGCGTGAATTTTTGAATATTTGCTTGAAGCCAGTATGGCTCCAAGCTAAAAATGATTATACAAACATTAAAAATGAGAATAAACAAAAAAACCTTAAAATTTGAGGTTATGTTAGTTATACGATGAACATGCCCAGGTAATTGTAGGACCTTATTGCTCGCGCCATCTACTAAAGTAAATAGAAACCATGCACTTATGAAGCCATTATTATAATAGGAAAGTGCCGTACGTCGGACCACCTATCTAATACACCGTGGTACAAGTTACCTTAATAAAAATTGACCATAAATCAATAAAACAAGTTGGGGAAATAAAATTCGTAGCAGTGGCAGGGGAGGCTGAGCCTCCCTTTGGAAAAAGCAGCATATCTTCCAATCTTCCAAATTAATATCTTTTACTTGTAGAAATTTCAAGCCTCCTCTGCAGATAATATCACGAGCCGCCACTGATTCGTAGGTGTAATTATTGATCAGAAATTAACATGGGAAAAGCATACCGACAGTCTCATTTCCAAATTAAGCAGCATTTGCTTCGTTATCAGACAGTTACGACAAACAGTGTTTTAAAAAATGACCTACTATGGTCTCGTACACTCAGTACTCACATATGGCCTAATTTTTTGTGGAAATTCGGGTTACATGCATAAAGTATTTGTAATACAGAAAAAGATAGTGAGATGTATGGTGGGAGCAAATCCCCTAGAATACTGTAAACAAATATTCATTAACTTATCTATCTTAACTCTACCATGTCTCTATATATATTTGATTACACTCGATACAAAACAACATCAATCAGAATACATCAGAAATAATAACATATACAATTATCACACACGCACGGTCGGCCAGAATCACTCTGTAAGAATATTTGGCAATATAGAAAGCTACAGAATCTTCAAATCAGTATTGTTTCAATATCTGAGGAATAATGCATTTTATTCAGTGGAATTTTTAAATAATTAATTTTAATATTTAATCATTGTCATACGATAATTTTAATGTTTATTTTATACTTTACATGCAACTTACATAGATATCTCAGTATGACAGGAGAATTGTGGGTGAATGTGAATTTTATCTATATTTGTATGCATGATTGTATGAAGTGATAATATGTGACTAGTCTGATAATTTTTTTACATTTGTAGTATTAAAACTTAATATGATGAATAAAGCTATCTATCTATCTATCTACATGCTTTCACCGGTTGCGACACAACCTCTACAGCATTTCGAAAGGGCAAACTTAACTTTTTAAAGCTCTACAAACAAGCTGCTGCTCAAGTCTTCACAGACCAGGATCCCCCCTGTGTAGACCGAAGAAACTGGGAAGACATGCTTCCTCAAGTGGTATGGTGCTCCACCCAACGAGTTGCCTCTCAACAACTACAGATACCTCTCATTTATGAAGTCAGTCTGAAAGATCAAACCTGATATTTCAGCGCTATCCCCCAACAGAGGGTGCAGCAGAGTTGGCTTGGATTCGGGCTCCCCCCACAACAATGGGGACGGGAGCAAAGGCGAAGTGCTCTGGGGACTGAGGAGCTCATCCTGTCCAATCGACCGACCTCGGAGACTCAAATGATACAGTAGATCTGGAAGAGTTTGGCGGAAACCGCCTGCCAACATCACCGTAACTCCCCCCATCACCTGGTTGTTGGGGTTCTATTCAGAGCCTCAACACCTCCTTTATGCGACATTGTGGCTTCGTCCCAAACAATGAGTTTGGTTTTCCGTAAGACATCTGTCATGTTGCTTTATTTAGAAATGTTGCATAAAGGGCTCTCTGCGTGAACCAGGTTAAGGGGAAGTTTAAAAGCAGCATGGGCAGTCTTGCCACCTTCCAGTAGCGTAGCAGCAATCCCAGAAGATGTGACAGCTATGGCAATGCTGCGACTGCTCCTGACTCTTGCTAGGAGCAGATTAATAAGAAATGTCTTACCTGTGCACAGTGGTTCCAATTCAACTTCTAGCTGGACAAAAATCTGAAACTTCTTGATTCATCTAAAAATATTACTTCCACGTCCAGTGGAAGTATAGTAACGACAAAAAAAATTTTGAAAATTTTTATTGTTCAAATAGGCTTAGAATGTCACGAAACGTCGAGATTTTAAGTTTGAGCGAGAAAAAATTTTCTGTCTGTCTGTCGGTCTGTAACTTTTTTTGTGCGCACGTTTACTCTGGAACCGTTTGAGATATTGACTTGAAATTTGGTACACATATGTACTTTAACGAGATCTAGAACTAGATTATATTTTCATCTTGTTCCGTCGAAGGGTTGGGGGGTAAATTGGGGTAAATTTGGGGTAAATAGGTAAATCAAGCAGGTAAGAGTCCATAAAATTGGTATTTAGTATATACAAAAGAATCTAAGGTCTCAAAAAAAATTTTGGCATTAGCCATCCCATTACCACCCCCACCCTATTATTAAAGGGGATGAAAAAAAATGTGATTTAGTGTGTACAAGAACCAGAAACCTCAAAATATTTTTTTACTTCATCCACCCCCACTACCACCCCCTATCACCACCCCCACCCCGCTATCGATGTGGGGTATCGTTTTATGGGTTTTTGGGGTAGAGGATTTCAAATATTATATTATTAAAGTTCCTTAAACAATTATTTCCACATACAAAATTTTTTCGTTGTGAGTGACTTGGATAAAAAATCTGGATGTGGAAGTAGTGATTCCTTGGGCAGCGGTTTTGCAGTCCATATGGGAAAAATAGTTAAAAAATTTGATGCCTAGGGGTAGTTTTTAAGGGGTGAAAATAAATTTTTACTTAGGAAAAATCTAAAACTAGGCATTTCAACTGAAAATATTGCAGTCAATCTGGGAAAAATAGTAAAAAAATTCTATTATGCCTAGGGGTAGTTTTTAAGGTGAGAATAAATTTTACCTTCGAAAAATCTGAAATTGGGCATTCCAACTGAAAATATTGCAGTCAATCTGGAAAAAATACTAAAAAATTTTATTATGCCTAGGGGTAGTTTTTAAGGGATGAAAATAAATTTTACCTTCGAAAAATCTGAAATTGGGCATTCCAACTGAAAATATTGCAGTCAATCTGGGAAAAATAGTGAAAAAATTCTATTATGCCTAGGGGTAGTTTTTAAGGGGTGAAAATAAATTTTTCCTTCGAAAAATCTGAAATGTGGCATTCCAACTGAAAATATCGCAATCAATCTGGGAAAAATAGTTAAAAAATTCTATTATGCCTAGGGGTAATTTTTAAATAAATTTTACCTTCGAAAAATCTGAAATTGGGCATTCTAACTGAAAATATTGCAGTCAATCTGGGAAAAATAGTAAAAAATTCTTTGATGCGTAAGGGTAGTTTCTAAGGGGTGAAAATAAATTTTTACTTAGGAAAAATCTAAAACTATGCATTCCAACTGAAAATATTGCAGTCAATCTGGGAAAAATAGTAAAAAAAATCTATTATGCCTAGAGGTAGTTTTTAAGGGGTGAAAATAAATTTTTCCTTCGAAAAATCTGAAATTGGGCATTCTCACTGAAAATATTGCACTTAATCTGAGAAAAATACTTAAAAAATTCTGTTTTGCAGGGGTACTTTTTTATTGGGTGCAATATTTTGCCGGCATAACTCAATTTTTCAATTTTTGTCAGTTACGACAGTACGTCCGCAGAGCAACGATATAGTCGACCATTACGATAAACTTCAAAAAAAAAACGGAAATAGACGTCCAGCTGCTACCAGCTTGCACAAACTCCCTTAAGTCGCAGACTGGAGCATATCGGCAGAATACTCGGCTGATGTGGAGGAATTGTCGCCCTCACTGATATGGGACATAATTAAAAATTCGTTCCAATTGTCTACCACAAAGCTGACTGTTTACGAATCTCCAACGCACTTTCTTGTGAGCCGTACATTAAGAATGAAAGGCAACGGAATAAACAGGCTCCGTCACCTACAATTGGGACAACAGTATGTTGTACAATTTCTCCATTAATACTTAGATTTTCTTTAGCCATTTCTTTAAAAAGGTAAAAATTCACAGATTTTCCATGACGTGCCAAAAAGTGAAAATTGAAGTTTCGTCTTACACGTTATCTAATAGATTTCAACAAAAAATATTTCTGCCAAATTTCACGCATCCAGATATAACCGTTTCCGAAAAAGCCTAAAATTTCAATCTCCTTTTTTACCCTCTTAGGGTCGAATTTCTACGCCACTCGAGGAACCTCTATGCAAAATTTGAAGTTTCTAGGCTCAGCGGTTTGAACTGAACGGTTTGATAGATGAGTCAGTCTGGGTATTCTTTTATATATACAGGGTGTTTCGAAAAGATTGGGACAATGCTTAACCACAGATTCTTGACATCAAAACAAGTCGATTTAACTCAAAAAGTAGAGGTCTGACTCTTTTCGTTTTCAAGATACAGGGTGGCAAAGTATAAAAATTGTATTCGTAATTTGTCTCTATCTTGGAGACTATTATACGTATCTACTTCAAAGTTGGTAACGACATGTTTTTCAGGTTGCTAATTACAATGATGATATTGCCGATGCCATATTTTATAGATGGCGCTAGTTACAGGACTTTCACGTGACACTTTAAGCCATAACTTTTTTGAGGTTAGGTTTTGGACATCGTCTTCTAGTATAATCGAAACGCAATTTAGTTTCCTAAAGAAAAGGTATACTTGTTTAAACGCGATAAAATGCACGTGATTTTCAACTTTATCACACACCAGTTCGAGGGTATTAATTTTGTTGTTTTTGTCAAACATTTACTAAAAGTATTTAGCTTAGACTAAACTATTAAACAGGCATATAAGCCAATAAAATTTATTGGCTAATGATGCGGGTAATGAGTATTTAATACTCACATCTCGGAGTTAGGTCCAAAGCTCCCACTAAATCAGTTGCTGTTTTCACGCTGGAACTGAGTCCTCTATTCTGTTCTAAACTCAATGCCTATGATTATGTTACGTGTATCTCCATTATTGTGTTATTTTGTGAATAACTTCTGATCAATTTGAGATAAAATATCAATTATATATGCATTTTATAAGAAATTTAATGCTCTACAACTTTTATGACGAAGGTTTTTGCCATAAACTTAATACTTTAGGCGCTGGTGTAAAAACTTTAAAAAAAGTAGATTTTTGAGAGAGAATGTATCTTAAACGGTTAGAAAAAAACTAGTCCCTTGAGATAAGTTTTTACCCCAAAAGTTCTGCGACCGGACCGCAACACATAACCCCCCCATTTTCGAGGGCGGGGAACACGATGGTGACAATATAGATAAGTAAGTAAGTAAGTAAGTAAGTTTTATTCCGTTTCATCAGACGTATTACATTAAATATGTATAAACAGGTCATTAAATGACAAATAGTAGATGAAACTACGAAAAATACAATAAGTTAAAAAAGTCACATTAGAATATAATAATTAAAATTCCATAGAGGGTGTAAAAATAAAACTTAAAAATAGTCATGATTGTTAAAAATCAAGAAATTCTTGAATTGAATATGGTTCTATATTACAAAAATATTGGAAAATTTATCCTCTGAAATCCTTCAAAGGGATTTTATTTTTGATAAAATCAGGAAGTACATTGAAGAATTTAATTGCTGAATAAAATGGTCCTCTCTCGGTGAGAGTTAACTGGTGCATCGGAAATGCATAATTGCTCTTGTGTCGAGTATCATAGGTATGGTTTAGGTTTAACATTTGGAAATCAGCCTGATGATTTTTTAAGTATAGTAAGCAGGAGTATATGTATAGTCCTGGTATTGTAAGCATTTTGTTTTCCCTAAAGTGCCCCCGGCACGATTCGTTAAATTTCAGTTTGTATATTATTCTAAATGCCCTTTTTTTGGGTTGTAAATACTTTATAATGAATAAAATATTTTTCGTTCAAAATTTGATTATCTTTCATTTTCATAATAACCTTAGTTAATATACACAAGATAATATATACAAGAAAAAAAATCCAATCAAAATTACTGTACTGTACAATAAAAATTTGTATAATGTGCTTACACATTATAAGTACACAAATTTTGAACGAAAAATATTTTTTCATTTTTCACGTACAATGCCTAAACCGTTCATTGTACATAAGAAATGGAAGAGATCATTTTTGTGTGGAATTTCATTTCATTCAAAAAAATTGTTGAGGCCTTTGGTACTTGTACACATACTAATTCACATTTTTATTTTTTTCACCCCCTTTAACAATGAGGTGGGGGTGGTAAGGGGGTGTCAAGTACAATTTTTGGAGACATTGGCTTCTCCTATTTCTACTCAATATCCTAAACGGTTCTAGAGTTAACGTGTGCACAAAAAAAAATGAAGTAGTGGGTGAAGGATATGTCGGGAAATATTGTCACCATCGTGTTCTTTGCCCTCGAAAACGGGAGCATACCGCTTTCAAGCTGATTTTCGTTGTTTTCGTGGCATTTAGTTATTGGAGGTGGGGATAGTTTCAACCCCTGGGGTGGGTTAGGTCACCTGTGGTAAATATTTACCTATTTTATTCAAATTGACAAAAAAATCCGATACAAGCCCTCGCAAGCCTAGCACCGGAAAATCGGAAAAGGGGGTAGTTTTCAGGTTTAGGGGTGAAGAGTAGGACGAGAAATATTATCACCATCGTATTCTTCGCCCTCGAAAACGAGGGTATACCGGTTTTCAGCTGATTTTCGTTATTTTCATGTTCTAAGGGATTGATCGATTTAACAAACTACCTCTTGAAATTAAAAATGTCCCTTCAGTTAAACTGTTCAAATATAAATTGATTAAGCACATTAGAGAACTTTGATAGTGTTATTATTTATTAATTAAAATCTTAGTAAACTGTTATAGCATTTTTATATCTTTAGATTTTATATTTCTTATACTTGTATATTTTGATTTTAATGTTCCAATTACATTTATACTTTAGTTATTCTGTGATAATAGCAATAGTAATTAATGTATTTTAGTTTTGTTGAAATGTACTTTAAATATATGTATATTAGGATTCCTATTTAAATAAATTACTTACTTACTTACTTATTTTGGTATTGGGGGTAAGGGTAGTTTCGACCCCTGGGGGTGAGTTAGGTCACCTGTGGTCAATATTTACTTATTTTATTCAAATTGACCAAGAAAAACCAGATCTGACAAGCCCTTGCAAGCCTAACGCCGAAAAATCGGAAAAAAGGGTGGTTTTTTCGATTTGGGGATAGTGGTAGGACGGTAAGTCGGAAAATATTGCCACAATCGTGTTCACCCCGTCCTCGAAAACGAAAACTTCCAGAGACTGTTAAATTCCTAAGAGTCAACTTAGACGCCAAGTTATCCTGGGAAAGTCATACCATTTGCATCTGCAGCAAAATCTCCAAATATACTTACCTGCTACGAAACCTTGTTGTCAAAGTCTCACTGAATACCCTAGCCATGACTTACCATAGTCTCATCCACTCCACTTTATCATATGCGATTTTAGTCTGGGGACATGCCCCATCTTATATTTTCTGCTCAGCGTAAAGCAATACGAGTCATTTCTGGACTAAAATTTAGAGATGATTGCAGACAACATTTTATTACTCTGAAAATTATGACTGTGCCTTGTACTATATTTACCAATGTGTTACTTATGTAAAGAGAAATGTGGAATCATTCAGAACCAGAAGCCAAGTACATTCTCATAAAACCAGAAATAACGATAAGCTAAATATAAATTTCCATAGATTAAATAAAACCAGGGATGGCACTGGATACTTGGGTTTACAGTTTTATAATGCTCTACCACCAGAAATAAAATCGTTAAATGAAACCCAGTTCAAAAATAGGATAAAAACATATTTACTTAATAATGCTTTTTATAGTACTAACGAATTTTTAGCCAGTAACTTTGCCTCTATTAAAATCTAATGTGTGTACCTATCATTGTGCAGTATTCTGGAAATAAGCAGTAATAAATTACCATATTATACCATACCTACTATATATTTAATATTTATTTTTTTTTTTTAGTTCGTCATTTGTAATCTATGCGCCCTTAGTTCTTATATCTATGTTTTATACATTTAATATCATGTACTTTGTATCTTATCTTCCTTATTGTATGTTGACGTGTGTAAACACTTTGTGTATTTTAACACCAATAAAGAACTGAATTGAATATAGAGACAAACTTATAGGGAATTTAATCAAATTTAATTTTATGTGGAACCATTTTTTGCGGAGTTAGCTCACACCGTAGGGCCAGAGACTTCTGGTATAATCACCACCAAACACCTCCCAACACATACCACAAATAAAATCTTTAGGATCAAAAAGTCTGTCTACAAACCCTTCTTTGACTAAAGTAAAGTTTGACTGGTACATAATGAAGGCTATAAACATAAACCGAAACATAATATGATTAATGTGATAATAAATATACTGTTAGGTACTGAATTACAGTTAAGGAAAAATGGCAATTTGCAACTCAATAAGGATCAAGTGTTTTAAAAAAACCTTAGTTTTTTTTTTCTTTTTTTATATAATTACAACTATTCAACAGAATTACAGGAAACGAATAGTATTGGTTGTAATTCTCAATTTTTAGTTTCTTAGTCCCTTGAGGTAAAGCTTTTGCCCCAAAAATTCTGCAACCGGACCGCAAGACATATACAGCCGTTTTCGAAGGCGGGGAACACGATGGTGACAATATTTTCCAACCACTACCTCTAAACCAAAAAAACCACCCCTTTTCCGAATTTCCGGTGCTCGGCATTTTTTTATTGGAAAATTTTATTAACGAAAGTTGTTCAGAATTGTCCAGAAACCTTAAGCCCAATATTTCATCAAAATAAAAAAATTTAAAAAAATGATAAATTTAAAAAATACAAAAAAGCTAATAATTACCTGACAACTAACTACCTGATAGCTTGGTTTAATTTCAAACAAAATTGTCATGATTTTTTTAAACAAAAAAAACTCATTTAAATGATATTTTTGGACTTGGACATTATTTTTAAATAAATTTCAATATTCTTTTAATTTTTATTAAATTTTGGATTTATGGTTTTTGAATTCTGAACAACTTTCGTTAATAAAATTTTCCGATAAAAAAATGCCTAGCATTGGAAAATCGGAAAGGGAGTGGTTTTCTCGGTTTAGGAGTAGTTCTTGAAGGGTAGGTCGGAAAATATTGTCTCCATCGTGTTCCCCGCCATCGAAAACGGGTAGAACTTTTGGGCTTTTTGCCTTTTCTGGTTTACCTCAAGAGAATAATTATTATAAGTTAATTATTATAAGTTAAGTAAAAATGTACAAGCAAGGAAACAATTACAGCATACATAACTGATTATCATGTATAAAAATTTTATAATGAATAGAACCATAATTTTCCAGGCAGAGCTTTCCTAAACATCAAAATTTCACATAAAAAATGGTTTAAATTTAACATTTTTACTTCATGCCAGAATTCTAAAAACTTGTTTAAATTTATGAGTTTCAACATTAGAAGAAACAATATTACATTATAATCGTATCACAGTATACATCGGTAGCGTCAATGCCTTTGATTTTCATCGGCAATTGTGATTTTTAAGTGCTTCTTTTGTATCCCGAGCACGTAACTGTGCTGCATAGACAAATTGGATTGATATTTAAAGATACATATTTTAAATGATATATTTAACTATATATAAAACTGCTTTTTTGAATAATTGACTGACGTGTAAATCTCGCTTGATGGCCGTACTTGGCTGCGGGAACATGTATAAAATAACCTAATTCTTGCATATAGTTTGTAATTGAATTATGTAGGAAATTAAAACAGGAACGTTCAAAATTTTAAGCATTAAATCTATTAGTCCAAGATCCCAGAGCAGCCAGGCCTACGTCATTTTAGCAAAGCTAATATTTTGACAACGAATAGTGTAATATCTAGTTAACAACATATGCGTATTTGCTAGCTTGAAAGCGGAGCGCTTTTGCAGAAAATATGTACAAAAAGTACATACAAAATTTTTCCCTCCTACGTTAAAGTATGATAGCTGATTTGTTTTTCAAGTGACAGGCTAACGACATGGTGTAAGCGTCAACCTCCGAATCTTAAGGTCCGAGGTTCGATCCCTAAGCGTTCTCAGCTTTTTTTTAACAAATATTAACTTAAGGTGGCGATTACCAAGAAAGAGAAACCGATAGGGAAATATTTATTATTTTCGGCCATAACTTCTTTTTTTAGTAAGTATATTTAAAAAAAAACTGAAAACGCTCAGGGATCGAACCTCGGACCTTAGGATTCGGAGATTGATGCTTACATCATGTCGTTAGTCTGTCACTTGAAAAACAAATCAGCTATCATACTTTAACGTAGGAGAGAAAAATTTTGTATGTACTTTTTGTACATGTTTTCTGCAAAAGCGCTCCGCTTTCAAGCTAGCAAATACGCATATGTTGTTAACTAGATATTACACTATTCGTTGTCAAAATATTAGCTTTGCTAAAATGAGGCCTGGCGGCTCTGGGATCTCACTCTATATATCCCTATCCTAGAACAAATTTGTACAAAAACAACTTTATTCAGAATGTGTTCACTAGTCAATATATACCGGATAGCTCAGCCAATAGGGACACTATTGTAACTTTTGAATGGGCGAATGGATTTTTTCAAATTTGGTGTAGTGATATGGGATGAAATTTTCAATTATATGATGCAAAAAATCAAAATAGCAGACTTCCTGTTTTGATGTAATTGATATGAAAATCAAATTTTTAAATGGGACAACCTGTATATTTTTATATATTTGGATCCTGTTGGTCAAAATACCCCAAATGTTTGATTCTCAAAATATATATATTTTTTTTATTTTTAGTTTTCATCATAGAAGGCCGCGATTCTGTCAGAATAGACTCGCTGACCATTTTTTTAAAATTTTATATTCAAGTACTTCATTAAATTTTATTTTGACCCGTATTTTTCTATTTTACAATCCAAAGTCATTTTAATAGAGAAATTAATTATTTAAATTAAGAAATTTTGAATTCGCGCTCATCGCCACGTCAGATGTGAGCGCATGCGCAGTTAGGTAAAGGAATAATCGACGGGCGTCGGCGTCGTTTGCTTTGCTTATTTGCTGTTAGCATACAGTATAGGCAAGTCCTGGATTAGGTATGTACAGTGATGCAAAATTTCAAATTTCATTTTGAAAGTTTCAATTTCAATTTGAAATTTCTGAAAGTTTCACCGCACCCTTATAAATTTCTGAAATATCTGAATTTTATGAAAGTTTCAGATTAATCTGAAAATTACAATGTTTTCAAAACTTTCATGAAAGTTTCAGCCACAAAATCTGTATTTCCGTTGCGTTAAACAAAATTTGAATTTCGCGCACCTTTTTAGCTTGTTTTCAACCAATGAGGATTAAAGTCTGGTTTTGATATTTATTTTAGAGGTTAGGTCTTAGGTTAGTTTAAAGTCGCGGGAAAGCGAAGAAACGCTGTTAAAAGTGTCAAAGTTAAAACCCATAAGTCAACAAAATGAAACCAAAAAATGTTACCCGGAAATATTTTGCGTTTTCCCAAAATAATAACAATGTGACTTAAGGATTTTGTAATAAGTAAAACTTTTTTCAAAAATGCGTCTCGCATGAAACACCACCTAAACTGTTGTAATAAAATTTCAGCTACCATAATAGCAAATATTAGAAATTAATTCTCTACTTTGATAATAGAATGCAATAAACTCTATCATCTGCATCCAGAGCTGCTGAATCTCCATCCACTTCTACCACGTCTGCGTCATTTCCGCCTGTATCTCCTACAGCAAAAATGAAGCAAGGACAACAGACTAAACCCACTGTAGTTTCAAAAGTGGGATTTATTTGTCATTATCCCTCGGAAGTTTAAAAAATTAAGTTTCATCATTTCATGAAATATTTCAATGATATTTCACTTAACTTTCATAATATTAGGGAATTATTCAATTAAATTTCATAAAATGAAAGTTTCATTGAAATTTCACGATACTTATGTTTAATTTTATATTTCAGAAATTTCAGATGAATTTCGAAACTTTCACAAAAATGTCACAAATTTTAAGTGTCATGAAATTTTCATCATTTCATGAAATATTTCAATGAAATTTCACATAACTTTCATAATATTAGAGAATTATTCAATTAAATTTCATAAAATGAAAGTTTCATTGAAATTTCACGAAAGTTTCACGATATTTATGTTCAATTTTATATTTCAGAAATTTCATAAATTTCAGATGAATTTCGAAACTTTCACAAAAATGTCATTGAAATTTCACAAATTTTAAGTTTCATGAAATTTTGCATCACTGGGTATGTATAGTTTCAACGACTTAACCGACCGCATAAAACAATTATTTTTCCGCTTAACTAATTTTTTTTTTCTAAGGCTATGTCGAAATCCCAACCGTGAAGGAGTGACACTTTTAGAGATTGAAGTGGGAATACATGCGAAATTTTTAACAATAAAGATATCATAAAGAACGTGGAATCTAGTTTTGGAGTTTTGTATATGAAGAAAATGGCGCCGGGAGTTTTAAGAGGGACACCCTGTATATACATTTTGGCATTGCACCAAGTTTGATAGCTATATTATAGAGATTTTCGTTAATTAATTTAATTTTCATAAACTGCCTTCCAATAGGATGAAAGAGGATTTAAATAATCAATCCATTCAATTGTCAAATTAATCCATCAAAAAATTAAACACCTTTTCTCGAATAGTTCTGGCATGGTATTATAATTTGAAAAAATTGACAATATTGACATTTGAATTTAAACTATCGTAAACCATAAATTTAAACCATAAAAATGAATATTTGATATTTTTAAAACAGAAGATTATTTTTTTAAATAGAAGATTTACTTGTTTACTTTATTTGACTTACTTGTAGACAAGAGGAAAATCATCTGTACTTATTAGTCCTAAGGCTGGACTATGTTCAGGATCTCCTGGTTTCCGTGTTACTCCCTTCATCCCACAGACTACTTTATCTGTGTCTGCAATTACTTCAAGAACTTCGCAACACACATAGTCATTCATCATGTAACTACGTGACACACCCTTTTTATCCACTGCTGGTATTATGTTTGCCACAGGACAAAAGGCCTATAAAATAAATAAATTTATTTTAACACTTTATTCTCAGAAACATTTGAATTTATAAATATTAAATCTAAATTACATCAAAAATAAATAAGTAATATTCCCTTACATAAGTTTGTTCGATATACATTATATCATCGCACTCTGAAAAAAATAATAAAAAACGCTGCCTAAGGAATCACTACTTCCACATCTAGATTTCCTATCAGTCTTCGACAACGAAAAAATTTGTGATACTCTATCTGCACTCCACTATGTGGAAATAATTGTTCAGAGAACTTTAACTTTTGAGACCTTGGCAACTCGTACCCTTACTTATACCCTCATTTACTGTCCAAAACGATAAAGGAGATAATCAAAACGGCACACAGAGCCACAAGCCCAATCATGTCGTTCACTGAGAAAAATAAACTATCATGGGACCTTACCAAATGTAGGTACATAGCCGTCAAACGGCCAACGATGACATATGAAGTCAAGAAATGCGGCAACAACAAAAGCCAACAGAAGATGTTTTTAAGAAGAGCAGAAAGGGACACTGTGCAACTAAACAGCAAGACGAAAACACCGACACAAAACATCAACACTATAGAAATATACGCAGAAATATACCCTAGGAAGGTACCCAACACATCTATTGAAGAAAGCGCTAGCACCGAACAGCAACAAACTAAAAACCGCTGCCCAAGGAACCACTACTTCTACATCCAGATTTTCTATCAGTCACTCACAATGAAAAAATTTTGTATGTGGAAATAATTGTTTAAGGAACTTTAATAATATAATATTTGAAATCCTCTACCCCAAAAACCCATAAAACGATACCCCACATCGGTAGTAGGATGGG
Organism: Rutpela maculata; assembly: GCA_936432065.2. Classification (NCBI taxonomy): domain Eukaryota; kingdom Metazoa; phylum Arthropoda; class Insecta; order Coleoptera; family Cerambycidae; genus Rutpela; species Rutpela maculata. The sequence goes on from OW386289.2 coordinate 70,047,021, forward strand.
GGGTGGTGATAGGGGGTGGTAGTGGGGATGGTGTTAGGGGGTGGTAGTGGGGGGTGGATGAAGTAAAAAAATATTTTGAGGTTTCTGGTTCTTGTACACACACTAAATCACATTTTTTTTTCATCCCCTTTAATAATAGGGTAGGGGTAGGGGTGGTAATAAACAAATATAAACATAAACACACCACAGATAGTAGACAACTCCTCAAATCCATAGCCAAGGCTGTGCGGAAAGGGGTTACACATTTGGAAAAACACAGACATACATCCACACCCACCGGTGTTGTCAATACCGGGGCTGGGGGTCCCATATTGTGACACAACGCAATGAGGGTGGCTAATGCCAAAATTTTTTTTGAGACCTTAGCTTCTCTTGTATATACTAAATACCAATTTTATGGACTGTTACCTGCTTGATTTACCTATTTACCCCAAATTTGCCCCAATTTACCCCCCAATCCTTCGACAGAACAAGATGAAAATATAATCTAGTTCTAGATCTCGTTAAAGTACATATGGGTACCAAATTTCAAGTCAATATCTCTAACAGTTTCAGAGTAAACGTGCGCACAAAAAAAGTTAGACAAACAGACCGACAGATAGACAAATTTTTTTCCGCTCAAACTTAAAATCTCGACGTTTCATGACATTCTAAGCCTATTTGAACAATACAAATTTTTTAAAAAAATTTTTGTCGTTACTATACTTCCACTGGATGTGGAAGTAAAATAGGGAGACCATGCTACAATGGAGAACAACAATTGAGAGTATCAGGATCAACAAATGAACACCACAAAGAAATCGCAACGACATATACTCTAACTCTAACAAAATGGAATCAAAAGACTCAGAAAAAGAAGATTCGAAGAAGCAGAAACACAAAAAGAGTAGTATAAACACTCCATATTGCGACACAACGCAGCAACATATTTCACAAGAAGACTCAGAATAGGCAGAAGTCCAGAATCAAACCCACAACAAAGGGAGCTTAAACGCTCCCTCACGAAACAATGCGGTAACGCATCTCACAAATACCTACACCTCCCATTCCACATTCCTTTACTATGCGCCATGTGGATCTCACTGCTGGCAACAAGAATGACCCTAATCCAACCCAGCATGGTCATAGCAGACCCAGCTGTAAACCTGGGAGTGGTAGCAATGCCTACCGCACGCTGGTAAATCAATCAATCAATCAATCAAGCAATCAACAACATATTTATAATTATTTGCTATTTTAATTAATAGTAACCGCTCTGATGAAAAATTGAGGCATGTGCCTACCTTTGGTGGGGTTTCATTCATTTTCTTAAAATAATAATGTAACTATCGACCGGAAAATATTCTAGTTTATATTATAATAGGAGGAATGCATAGGTTTAGTAAAATATTTTGCCGCCAGGCGGTTACCGATTGGCTTTGGGTACACTATTCATTGTGTTCTGTGCTTTGTAGTTTTGATGTGTTGAAATAAGTTTGTTTATTTGACACCTATAGAAAATGGATAGTTTAGGTGAACTAAAAGAAAAGCTTGGCATTTTTAAAGAAGTAGTAAACAAAAGATGCACAGAAAATGAGGTTATGTTGCAGTACCCAAATGCGACTCTGACGCCGCCTACATGCATTCGGTCTGTGAAATGTTTTGAACACACTACATGGGCTTTTTTGTAATTTGAGAACAACTATCCACTTTCTTCTAAAACTGCTGCATACTGGAAACTGGTGAAACTTTAAATTTTTATTTTTTCTATAACAGGAAGTGCATTGAGGCACACAACAATTGCTTGGCATTTTTAAAGAAGTAGTAAACAAACATGCACAGAAAATGAGGTTATGTTGCAGTACCCAAACGCGACTCTGACGCTGCCTACATGCATTCGGTCTATTGTTATTGCTCGTTGCTGTCACTGTCAGGTGACTCTTCGACAAAAACAAACAAATGCTTTTAACTTAATAAAAAAAATTTTAAAAACTAACAAACAAAAAATTACTCATCTTTCAGCCAATCACAATCAACCTCTGGCAACTTTGTAGAAAGCGTTACCAACCTCGGCTTATTCAAGGGTTTCCTAAACCACACATACATGTGGTGGATAAACGGAAGCGAGTTAAACACTCACTTTGTCCCGCAGTTAAAGTTAGCCCGCGGCTAGCTTAACACGCAAAAATCCTACATTGATAAACCGGCTCTCGACATCTCTGTCAAATTTCAAAACTTAATCAGTTTTTTTCCTCTAATTTTCCCTATTTGACTGCAGTACAATGCTTTTTCATATTTTTGTATGACATGTATAAAAAAAATGACTTGGTAAAGCAATTTTGTTTCAGACAGCAACACAAAGAATATGAGAGGAACATATTCATAAAATTCGAAAACAATATCTGTAACAGAATGTGATACCCCGAGTGAGAAATAAAAAAATATTTATTTTCATGTTTTCCCAGCTTTGACAAAAATATGCTCTTTTCTCCAACTTTGCAACTCCAAATTAATTGGTGAACTCGAAATTCGAATGTGGCAGAAAGTTTAATGAGACAATGGCCTAGTTTACACCGACAGCTTGGTCTGCGAACCAAGTACCTTTTGCGAACCATACTCTGCACTAAACGTATAGTGCGTTCGATGTAAACAGACTGAACTAAGCTGGTCCGCCTTTGGTCTGATTCTCTTGAGCAGGAGTATCAGACCATATATAATTCGCTGTTTAATACCGAACCTAATGTCAAATGCGATGTAAACGTAGATGTATCAGACAAATCTAGCAAATGTCAAGTTTGAAAGGTTGGAATCGTCATTCCCGCATAAAGAACACTAAAAACATTATATAAAGAAAATTTTTAAATATAATAATAATTGTGATTATTAAAGTAATTCAACAAATTGTAATGTATCTAATTGTATCAGCCATGAGTTCTGCAGGTATGGTTTCATTTATTGTTTGGTTTATAACTAAACCGGTGCTGTGTTGTATAAACCTAACAGTGAATTGGTTTTGTAAATGAAAACGTGTTCTCTTAAGAATTTCTAATAACTTTTTTCATCTATTTTGTTGAATTTGTTTTAAAACTGGCAGCAATACATTAAAAATCGCAAATGTAATTTTCTTTTTAGGAAACATTTTGACACAAGTAAAGCGTTTATAGGTTAGGTTTGCTTGCTTCTGGTGCTCATAAACTAATCCAAAAAAATTCAGGTATAGTGATGTGATGTAAACAGGCACAAACTAAATAAATTCGAGTCGAACTATCCCCACTCCATTAGTTCCCTTGGATCAGACCAAATTATTTCACGGTGTAAACTAGGCCAATGTTTTTCGATTTTGTATATCCTTTAGTCAATGTCCCTTACCTTTAAAATGTACCCTAGTGAGCACTAGATTCCCTACTATTAAACTTACTTTAATATTGATGTCAGCTGCATAACGAACGGCGGCTCCAATTCCTGTGGTACACAATACTTTTAACATCATTCCTGACTGTTGTTTGCTCACAATTGTTCCCAAAATTAAATCTCCGACTTTTACGTTCTAGAAAAATACAAAAAGAATTAGTTTAGCAAAATTACAGTAGATGATAATTCAAAACGTACCTTTGTAAAAAACAGTAAACGTTTTTGTTTATCTGCATTGGTATAAGTTTCAAATGGAGGCATGATGGCATACATATCCTCAGTAACAGCTCCTTCTTCAGGAACATTATTAACTGAAGTAGCGTCTAGGGAAAATATGGAATTGGCTTTTTTTATTAAAAACTGTTGCAATTTCAGTCGCTTTCCACGATCTTGAAAAGATAAATTTTTTTGTCTTTGTCCATACACATGAAAATTCAAATCTTTTATACTCCTTCGTCCAAGATCATTATCACCAAATTCACCCTCCCACAACTTCTGAAGTTGTTGACCATGGAAATTCAAGGATTTTGTTAGTAGCTGTACATTTAATGAATCCATTATAATGTAATGTATTTTACAGCTTCTAATGGATACTTCTCAACCCTAGAAATAAAAAATATGTTTAGGGAATATTAAACTGTAATTTTTCTATTATTCGCTGATGATTTAAAATTATACACTTATAGTCTGAGTAAAATAATAGATTGGTGGAATATGAACAAACTATCATTAAACAGTTTGGTTTCGGTTTTGGTTTACAGGGCAACAACGGTACTGAGGGAGAGGATGGTTTCACCCGGGGGTCGTTAGGATGTCTGGTTGCAAAATTTTACAGGACATATTGAGTTTACTCAAAAAAAAATGATCCAATAAGTCCTTGCATGCCTAAGAATGAAAAATGGAAGAAAAGGGGTGGTTTTTGCGTTTGGGGGTAGTTCGCGAGTATCACTATCGTGTTGGCCGTCCTCGAAAACGGGGGGTAGACATATTTTGTCGATACCCTTGCATTTTTGGGGTTTTTGCAACTTTCGCATGGGCTAATATTGTCTTCGAAAAGTAGGTTTCGTGGGCGCAAGACAAAAATATGAAATACCAATAAAAAATGTTTTATTATAAAAAAATTGCAGTATTACATTTTCTCCTGAACTAAAATTGAATATAAACATTAAATATAAAAATTAAATATAAAAATAATATATTGAAAAACGTATCCTTTTCGTGACTTCTTGCTTGCGAACTCTGCTATAATATAATCCTATAAATAAGCCTGTAAAATGATGCTTCAGAACAGAGTTAATAAATGCGACCATTCTATCAAAATAAAATAATCAGATAACAGATCTTTCCAACAGATCATTGGTAAACGATAAACAACAGCCGTCGGGAGATAAAATTATTAGTTTTGAACTGCTGGAGCGCCCCCTCCCGCGTTGGGGCCCCTAGGCAGTTGCTTAGTTTCTCTATTGGATAATCCAGCCCTGGTTCATGCTATATTGTAACTAAACGTTTATATGTATATACTTTTTTAATTTTAAATTTCAAAACTCGCAGCGCCTTACTTAACATGGCGGCGTCGTGAGCAGCACGACTTGCCCTTATGGACGGCGGAGCCCAGGGCTGACGACAGGGCTGTAGCCCCAGGGCCCGGCACCATGGGGCCTGCCAGTGACAGATGTAGAGAGAAACATTTTTTTTAGATTTGTTTGCCCCGCTCATCAATTTTGAGACCTGGGGAAAAATTTTTGTTTTCAGATTTCTCATCCCCCGCTCATCAATTTGGCAGAAATTTTTTTTTTAAACGGACTGCCCCAAAAAGCTGGATCCGCCACTGGGGCCCGTCAATTTGATTTTACCCCTGGGCAAGTACCGATTCTCCACGGGACTGGCGCGGCCATGGCCATATGTCTTACTATCCTTTTTTGAATAACAAATGCTTTATTTAAATGTGCTGAGGAACCCCAAAAAGGCAAGCTATATTGTGATGTAGATTGAACCAGTCCATAATATAGTGTTTTTAAAACAGACTCACTGTTTTCCCAAGGTGAAGCATTATATAATTAGCTTTGCTAAGTTTTGTATAGACAGTGAAAATATGTTCTTCCCAGGTAAGCTTGTGATCAACTGTTATTCCCAAGAACCTAATATTATAGCCCCGGAGCCGGTGACACTGAAAGCCCCCTCATAGTGGAATCGAAAAATTTTTATGTGAATTGATAGTTAAAAATTATACGAACAAAATAAGCTTGGTATGCGTAGATTTAAAAAGTCCAAAAAATGTTTAAAAAAATTAATTACAAAAATGCAAAATAATGTTTTACTGTCATCGCGGATATTGATTATTTGTAGTATATTCGATAGAAAATTTCGTAGTCTTTCAGAAAAAAATTAGGCAAACCACTTTATTTGGCCGGACGGGGCTATTTATGATAATAATAATAATAATCTGCAATAAATCTGCATGGTCCAGGACCATGAAAATGCAGGGGTAGGAGCCTTTTTGTTTAAGGCAGCACAGAGAGCAGCCGATGTACTTGGTCTCTCCTTCGACGTCGAGCGGGTAAATCCCGACTCTGTCACCGAGTTGGAACCTGCTCGACGAAAAGCCCAAATTAAAGATGCAGAACACAACATCTTTCTGCGGCTTCACACGGATAAGCCAATGCATGGAGTTTTCTATAAAAATATAGAGAACCTTGGCTTATCCGAAAGGCTGACCTTTGCCTTCTTAAGGTCAGCCGGGCTAAAGTCTGAGACCGAGGGATTCATAATGGCTTGCCAGGATGGTGTGCTCAACACTCTCGTCTATCGAAGTCGTGTCATGGGTATAGAGGTCCCTGATGTCAGCTGCAGGGCCTGCCGGAGGGCGCCAGAGACTTTGATGCACTTGTTGTCGGCTTGCCCGACATATGCAGTCTCGGCCTATATCCAGAGGCATGACGGAGCATTACGAGTGCTTTATTATCACCTAAGGCACTCATATGGCATAGACGAGACACCAGTGCTGCCTTAAGCTTCGGGGGATATTGAGTCCGTTGTGGGAAATGAGAAGTGTCTAATTTATTGGAACTACTCGTTTCCCACCGTCAGGCAAATACAAGCCAACAAGCCTGACGTAGTGCTCCTCGACCACCAACTCAAGACAATGTTTGTCGTGGAGTTCTCGGCTCCTGCGGAGAACAACATTGAGAGAAAGAAAGAAAGAAAGGTTTATTTGTGCTAAAAAAAACAGAGATTACACAAGTCAAGAAAAGTTTACAGTACACATTACTTAACACAACGAATCACACTACTTGTAAAACAAATTAATTATGACTAGATCATAAATATTTATCAAAATTCTTATAAAAATTGTATTAAAACCTATCTTATGATGAAAAAGTCTCATGTATACATAAAATTGCTATTCTACAATTTTGAAATAAAAACTATGTAATTGAAATTGACTAATCGGAAGATCCACTTTTACAACAAATATGACAATAATTAACTTAGTTATACATATAAGATCACAACAAAAACGATATGCTGTAGATACATATCAATACTTTAAATGGTTACAAATAATTGCAAACAAATAAAATCCTTGTTGTTTTCAGTCCTTTAAGTGTATATCTTCAATTGACAAAGGAAAATTAAAAAAAAAACATGTACATGTATGTGCTAAGGTACCAGATTTATCATATCTGTAAAATCATTATTACAAAAATCTGCCAGAGTAAAAACACTTAGATATAAGATATTTTTTTACTACATTTTTAAAACTTTTAGAAGGCAACAGTTTCACGGGGGACGGTAGCAGGTTAAACAACTTACGACCAAAGTAAGATATTCCCGATTTAGATTTGTTTATTCTGTGAAAGTCGATATAAATGTTTGTCTTATGTCTTGTGTCATACGAGTGAATTTCATCATGGGTAACATAACTTGGTAGATTATCTCTAACGAACATGAGGCACTGTAAGATATATAGTGAGGGTACTGTGAGAATTTTAAGTTCAATATACGCTGGTGTACAATCTTCCCTATACTCAAGCTTGTTTATAATTCGTATTGCCTTCCTCTGTAACCCAAATACGCGTTTCATGCTTGGAGCATGGCCCCCAGCATGAATAGCATATGCTATCTTGGACTGAACAATTGCATGGTAAGTTATTAGGAGTACTTGCCTGGACACTATTGAGGACAGATTTCTAATTGCATAGATACTAGAAGTTAACTTATTACATAATTTGTCAGTGTGAATATTCCATGACAGCTTAGGGTCTATCTGTACTGTACTGACTCTGAGTCATTTTTTAGGTTCATATTACGTAAGCTAAAAAGCATGATTTCTGTTTTGGTAGCATTTAAGCTTAGTCGATTTGCAACGAACCAGGCAGTGACCTCTGACTGCGTTTCCTCCATGACTAACTGGAGCGCATTACAGTTTTCGTCTCTACTTACCGCAGTTGTGTCATCAGCGAAGAGGATAAAATCGGCTCTGAGGCCAGCATATACCAAATGGTTGATATAGATAAGGAATAGTACTGGTCCCAGTACCGACCCCTGTGGTACTCCGAATTCTACTGTTCTCATCTGGGAGCGACTATTACCGGTTTCAACCAGTCGCATGCGGTCTGTTAAGTAAGACTGTATTAATTTCAAGCTCGATTCAGAAAATTTGTAATAACTAAGTTTTTGTATAAGTATACTAGAAGAAACACAGTCAAAAGCCTTGCTTAAGTCGCAAAACAAAGGCCCGGTGTGGACACCAGTCTCAAATCCAATGTTTATAACTTCAACTAATTTGTTGATTGCCATAGTGGTTGAACGTGCATTGCGAAAACCATACTGATTTGTATTAAACAAACTATTACTTTCAAAAAAAAAAAAAAAAAAAAACATATTCTGGATTTTTAAGGCCTTTCAAAGACTTTTGCTATAATTGGAATAATAGAAATTGGTCAGTAGTTATCTAGCAAGTTTATAGGACCTTTTTTGTGTATAGGCACAACAGGGGAAATTTTAAAAACTTTTGGGAAGACAGAAAGTTTTAAACATAAATTGAGTAATTTTGTAAAAGGAATAACAATGATATTGGCTATCCTTTTGAGTATCTTAGTGTTAGAATTATAAAAATCTTTGCTATTTTTATTTTTTAAATTGAAAATTATGTCTCTAACTTCAATGAAAGTTAACTCACCGAAATTAAAGTCGTGTTGGCCTGCTTGATGTGTTGTCTTATTGTTATATAGAAATTCTTCTGCGGTAAAATCACTATTAGGGAGCTCATCAATGATATTCTTAGCAATTTCTGCAAATAAATTGTTGAAATCATCTGGACTTATGTTAGTGTCACTGTTTAAATTTTTTGGCTGCGAGATCGTATTTTCTCGTACCACTTGCCAGATCGCACTAGATTTGTTAGTATGAGATTTAATGTATGTATCATTAGCATTACATTTAGCATTTGCAATTGCAATGTTATATTTTTTCCTGTATTTTTGCATAGTTTGTCTGAGTTCAGGCGAGTTTGTAGCTTTTACTGTTTCTTGCATAAAATGTAACGTGTCCCTCATATCCCTTAGTTCCTTCGTGAACCAGGTCACCCTGAGTGTGTCTTTTTGTTTGAATTTTTTCGCTGGAAAGGCGAGCTCTACTGCATTGCACAAGAAGGTTATAAACATTTCTGATTTCACCTCAATATTTATGTTTGGATCGTCCACAAAGTCCCAACATACGTTTCCTACAAGACTATTTAAGAAAAATAGACCCTCATCTGTTACAGGTCTACAATTAAAATTTGTGGTATTAGTACTATTATACAGGAAAATTTATTGTAATCGCCATATGGTCTGATAAATGAGTGTCAATTACAGAAGTTTGAAAAGTACTTTCTGAGTTGATTAAGAAGTTGCCCAGGCAAGAATCCCCTCTGGTATTTGCATCTATTGTTACAGATAAACCATACGTTTTTATTAGATCAGTAAAGATGACAGTATGATTGTTATTTTTATTGTTAAAGTTTATATTAAAGTCCCCATTTGTAACGACAGTGTATTGTTTGTACCAACTGATAATATTTAAAACCTTTGTAAATGTATCGAGAAATATATTGAAATCTCCTAATGGAGATCGATATACAGTAATTATTATGATCTTTTGCTTTTCACATTGTACCGCACATATTTCACAGTGGATTTCAATTGACAGCCGACAAATGTCATCTCTTGTAACAAAATCTTTTGCAGATTTATGATTAACTAGAACTACCACACCCCCCATGAATATGAAGCTATCAAATTTAATTTGAGAGATTTCATTTTCGAACATCCAGTGTTCGCTTAAACACATGACATCATATATAGTTTTGTGCTTCAAGTTCCATCTTCTTGTTACGCAGACATTGGATATTTAGATGAAAAATAGAGAAATTTAAGAACATATTCAATTCGTTAGTGCTGTTTCCTATCGATTGAGCATTTTGATGGATTACACTTATTTGTTGTGTATTTGTTTCACGGCTTATTTTATTTTTGCTCTTTGTATATTTACTTGATTGTTTCTCTAAGCTAAAAAATCTGCACCATTATCTTCTAAAAAATCTTTGTGCCTAGTGAAACTAAATCTTTTTATGCCAATTCCCTTCAGCCAGAATTCTGGGTTATACATTTCATCCTTTCTAGATAGTGGAGCAGTAACTACAAAGCATTTTAACCTATTTGGAATCCCAGGGAGTTCTTTAGCTTCGACTGGCAGGTCCTTGTATCTTGGCTTCTTTAGTAAAACTTTTTTTATCATATCGGCATTTACATGCCTTTTTACTCAGTAGATGTAGAGCCATACTTTTCTTTCTTCTCCCTCAAATTCTAGGTTATCCTGATTATTATTTACTGCTGCCGTTTCTATTCGTTTATTATATGATTTACGTTGATGTCTTTGAAATTCAAAACCAATATCTGTTTCTCTTTTGGGTTTCTCTTCGAAATTACTAGGTTGCCCAATGTAATCGATTTTATCCTTAGTGAGATTTATTATCTCGTTCATTTTTTTTACTCTGTAAATTTGCGAGTTCATTATAAGCTTCATTATCATCATCAAATTTGGAACACTCTGTATTAGCCACATTAGAAATTCCTGCTTTCTGGGCATTTGGCCCCTGTTTGAATTTTTGACTGACTACGGCACTGTAGGATTTATTTGTATTGATGTTTTTATCTTCTTTTTTATGTGACACTTTTTGTAAGGCTTCAATTTTTTCTTCTACAGTTGGTTATTCTTTATTAACAATGTATTATTATCTTTTAATAACTTATTATTATCTAACAATAATTCATACTTTTCTTCCCATTTTTTGAGCAATATTTCCAACCTTTCTTTGTCTGATCTTAGCTTGTTAACATTTTCTTCTTTCTGGTTCTCTACATTTGATTTACAGCATATGATTCTTGAATCTACTGCCACACAGTTTATTTCAGGAAGATCTCTCTTTATGCAAGATTTGTGAAAGACATTGCCACAATTTACACAAACTACTACAGTTGTACTCTTTGATTTACAACACTTAAACAATTTTTTCGGCGCATCAAGCTTGTCCGCGTCCTCGCCGGCCGCCATTTATGTATTTATTGTCTTGAAGGAGGAGGAAAAACGGACAAAATATCGAGATTTGCTCTTCGAACTCCGCAGACTCTATCCAGATCATACTGTTAAAATAGTGGTACTGATTATTGGAGCCCTCGGTGGAACGAGACACACACTGCTTTCAGAACTGAAGATTATACCGGCATGCCGAAATTCGGCAGAGGTCTTAGCCGGCAGAATGCAGAAGGCCGTCATCCTCGGTTCATTACGTCTGCTCAGGGCACACGATTCGCGGACCCAGTAGTCACTCACCCCACGGGCGTCGGGAGTGGCAACCGGTACTACCAGCTCCCCTCTGTGAGTGTCGGAGCCACAGAGTTTAAAAAAAATTATTTACTCATTTCAGAAAACTACAGGGTGTAAGTTAAAATTTTAGATACTTATATAATTAAAAACAATTATAATATAAAAATAACAATAATTGATAAAAACTAATAAATAAAACACATCAATATACATACATATATATAAGTCATATACATTTAATGGTTTAGGTTTGACTTGCAGAAAAAGAAAAAAACTCTTATATTTAAAGTGTGTGAAGGAGGATGAAACTTCTCCGCTATCACGTGCAAACTTTCTTTTTTTTTTATTTAAGTTCGTTTCGATGTGATCTTTAAAAATATCTTGGTATGCGGGCCCAAAAACTGCCAGAAATATCCGGCATACCAGCTTTATTGCATGGTCTCGATTCACATCTACTACAAAAAGTAGCACGTTAAACAAATTTGTTTTGGAGTAAAAGTTTTTATAGAATAAAATGTCTTGTTCCTTTCTTAGATTTAAAATTATATGAGGATAAATATGATCAAAGGATTTATAGGAAAATTATTATTTTAGATGATTCGAACAATAAAATAAAGTTGATATAATTAACAAGAGTTTATACCCAAGCATAGTATATTTATTAATAATCATCAGAGTCAATATCATCAATATTATAATGTCTTTCATCCTCCGATTCTTCACTTTCTTCTTCATTTTGCTGGACACTTATTTGCTGTTTTGCGTCCCTTCCAGTAATTTGTCTAGTTCAATGCGAAACATTCGACACTTATTATAAGCTGTATTATGTATATAAAAAAACATGAAACAAAAGTAATTTTACAAGAAACAGGATTAATATTGATGTAATATACGAAATTATAATAATTGTAAAACAACAGTACTTTCACAAGAAGCATTTACTCCAAAACGCATTTATTTAACGACCACTTTTTGTAATAGATGTGAATCGAGACCATGCAATAAAGTTGGCATGCCGGCAGTTTTTGGGCCCATATACCAAGATATTTTTAAGGATCATATTGGGGATGGGACGGATATCCAGTCCGGCTACTGCATCCGGCCAATCCAGCTTTCAAACCGGATATTCGGCTCCGGCCAGATATGAAAAAATAAAGTGGTTTGCGTAATTTTTTTTCTGATAAGAGTACTAAATTTTCTATCGAATACACTACAAATAATCAATATCCGTGATGACAGTAAAACATTATTGCATTTTTATAATAATTAATTTTTTTAAACATTTTTTCGGCTTTTTAAATCTACACATACCAAGCTTATTTTGTTCGTATAATTTTTAACCATCAATTCACATAAAAATTTTTCGATTCCGCTATGAGGGGGCTTTCAGTGTCACCGGGTCCTCGCCTATTATCAGTTTTCTGTATAGATTGATTGCATGATCTAATCAATAGGCTAAAGTCCGGATTAACATTTTTTGGCAGGAACTGCATATAGTGTGTTTTTGTTATGTTTAGTGGAAGGCCGTTATCACTGCACCATTACGAAAGTTCAGTGGAAGCTGCATTGGATTCTTCCACAAGTGTGTTAATATTTGCTTGGCTCATAAGAATGTTTGTATCATCTGCATAAAGAATCATTATATCGGAACTTACACATGTATCAGTGATATTTTTGTAGAACCTCCCAGAATTGACCTAGGTCGGAGCCAAAATAAAAATTCGATTTGATAAAAAATTCATTTAAGAACTTTTAGAGAGTCAGAGATTTCAGAGCCATAAACTAACACAAAAGGACCAATATGAGTTCATTAAGACATGAGGCACGACTAAGTAAAAAATTTGAAGAAACACCAAATTAAATTTTTCAACTCTTTTATTCATCTGTCGAAGACATTGACCATGGAGGTACAGTCATTATATATACTGTTCTAAAGACTGACTATAAAATTTTAACTATGTAATATATCAAAAATATGGCAAATACTCCTGAACCTGTACCACGTACAGGTCCTGTAGGAAAATTCGAGTAGGAGATTTTTTTTTTCAGGAATACTTAGTAGGTGTCTCAGTAAGTATGTTTCACTTGGGTGGACATTCTCCACCTGGTACGTTCTCCCGCTATGACGTCATCAAAGATGGCGGCCGCTCGATCACAAAACTGCTTATATCTCTGTTAATACTTGACCGATATTCATTAGACTGGCACTTTGTTCCATATTAACTTTTGTTGTTTTTAATATTTTTCGGTTTAAGATAAATTACAAGGTGTCCGCGGATGCGGTTACCTATGCCACAAATAGACCTAAATGTTAATTTTTTGGCAGTCACTCTTTATAAAAAATTTGGCTTGTTAAAAAAATACGATTTGTGCGAAGCATATTTATTTTTTTATACAGGGCGCCGAAAAATTTCAAAAATATGAATTTTACCTAAGAGTGAATTACCTTTATTTTTCATTTTTAATGAAAATTCCATTTGAAAAAGTTGTCTATAATTAATTTCTTAGTCATAATCCCAAATTTTAGTTAATTGTTGTTTAAATCGAGTTTCTTTTAATGCCTCAGTTTTTTCCTATATGTAAGGAATAATACAATTTGAGAAATTAACATAAGCAAATCTGAAATTGATAGAATTTTAAAAGAAAATAAATTTCAAGCTCATAAATCCAACAAAATTCATACTCTGGAAAAAGGTGATGATTCACATCGTTTAGACTTTTGTTTGCATATCGGAAAAAATCGTGGAAGACAGGCAGTTTTGTAAAAATATTATTTATTCGCCGTAGTAGCATCCCAAAATTTTCGCTGTTGGTAGCAAGACAATCCAAATTTTATAGTAACTAGAAGTAATTAAAAATGCTAAGAAGTAAATGTATCGTGTGCTATTACGAAAAATAGAATTATTGGTCCTTACTTCTTTCAGGAACATCTTATTCAAAATTCGTACTTAGAAATGCTGAATACTTTTCGTCAGAATTTGAAGAAGAAAATTTAGAATATAGACGTTAGGCCTATTTTCAACAAGAAGGATGCCCTCCACATTCGTCACGGCAGGTTTGAAATTGGCTTCATAGACATTTTCCCCAAAAATGGATAGGTAGATTTGGCCCCATTCACCGACCGGCTCGGTCCCCTGATCTAACGGCATGCGATCACTTTCTTTGGGGATTTTAAAAGGAAAAGTTTATAAAGATCATTTAGCCCATGATGTTGGAATTTAAAAGAAATAGTAATTTAAGCTATCGCAGAAGTAGATCAAAGGATGATTCGATCTGTTTATGATAAATTAAAAGACGATGATTACAAAAGTGCGGGAAGTTGGTGGTTTTCCTGTTGAATAAAAACTTAGTTAATTGAAACGTTTAGTTGTTAATTAAAATATTTTTTATTTAAACATTTAGAATTTCTTGTTTTTAAAAAATTTTATTATTTTAGTATTTTAGTATTTTCCTAAAATTTTAGATATTGACTAAGAAAGTAATTATAAACAACTTTTTTAAATGGAATTTTCATTAAAAATGAAAAATAAAGGTAGATTACTCTTAGGTAAAATTCATATTTTTGAATTTTTGGGCACCCTGTATGAAAACAACAATTTTTCTTAACCCAAATCGTATTTTTTTAACAAGCTAAATTTTGTATAAAAAGTGACTTTCTATCAAAAAACTAACATTTAGGTTCATTTGTGGTATAGGTAACCACATCCGAGGAGACCCTGTAATTTATCTTAAAACGAAGAATATTAAATACTGAGAGAACAATAAAAGCTATTATAAAACAAAGTGCAAGTTTAATGAAAATCGGTCAAATATTAACAGAGATATAAGCAGTTTTGTGATCGAGCGTCCGCCATATTTGATGACGTCATGAGGGAGAACGTACCAGGTGGCGAATGTCCACCCAGGTAGAAAAAGAATGAGTTTTCAATAATAAACTGCCCCAAATTTAATATTTATATATTAGGCATCTATAGACCTCCAAGTAGTGATGCAACTACTTTTCTTTACAGGTTAAAGTCACTTTTAAACCAGCTTCCACAAAATGCCATATTAATAATGACGGGAGACTTTAACATAAATTTTTCGGACAGCTCATCGGTGGGCACTGAAATGTTAACGAATTTATTGTCTTCTTTTAATCTAGATATGCATGTTGAGAGAGCAACACGTATTACTCCTCATTCTGCCACTATCTTGGATTATATATGTACTAATATTGACAAGGATGCGGTAATATGTTCAAATATAGATGCAGGCCTGTCTGATCATGAGGCTGTTCTATGTAAAGTATCGCTAGATATAAAGAACCCCAAAGCGAAAAAGTGACAGGGCAGGCGTTTCACTAAGGCCAATTATGATAAGTTCTCAAAATTATGTTCGGAAGCAGACTGGAGTAAGGTTAGTGGTTCTGATAATCCTTTAGAAATATTTCACACAGAACTCACACATCTATTTAATACGGCATTTCCAATCAGAAACATTAGACAAAAAAATAATAAAAAACCTTGGTTTACAAAGGGTCTGAAAATCTCATCTAAGAACATGCGTTGCCTGCATTTAATCAGAAAATATGCAGTAGATAACTTTCAGTTTATTGCTTATTTTAATGGATACCGACAAGTTTACAGGAAGGCTATTTTAGCTGCCAAAAATCTCTATTATAGGGATAGAATTTCAGTCATCTAATAAGCAAAAAGAAACTTGGAGAATTGCGAATGATCTTGGGGGGGAAAATAATAATACCACTGTGAATAGAGTACACTGAGCGCTGACGAATTGAACAATTTTTATTGTTCTGCAGCAAAAGAATTATGTAATAAAATTATCCCAAAGCATGATCCCCTAAGTACTTAAAAAATGTTTCTGTACTTGAATCTTTTTTCCTGTCACCTACTGATACTCAAAAAATTAGAGAAATATTCGATGATATTAAGAACAAGAATACTAGTGGTTGGGATTGTATCTCATTAAAAATTTTCCTAAAACTTCCAGAAAATGTTTTGCAGATCTTAGTGGAGGCTATTAACACATCTTTTGAAACAGGAATTTTTCCATAATGTTTAAAAGTTGCAAATGTTGTTCCTTTATTTAAAAGTGGAGATCGTGAATCACCCTCTAATTATAGGCCAATATCATTGCTCCCTACGTTAGCAAAAATAGTAGAAAAATTAGTCAAGAAACGAATTTTAGATTTCTTACATCGGAATAAGATACTTTGTGCAGAACAGTTTGGTTTTCATGCTGCAAGAAACACAAAAGATGCTATATTTGCTTTCTTAGAGAAACTATATCTTCAGCTTAATGATGGAGAGGTGGCCGCAGCAGTATTCTGTGATTTGACTAAGGCATTTGATTGCGTGAACCACGGAATACTGTTGAGGAAACTAGAAACATGCTGGTTTAGAGGTAAAACGCTGGATTGGTTCTAGTCATATTTATCTGGTCGTAATAAAAAGTTATTTTCAATGGTAATGTTTCAAAACAAATGGAAGTGAATACTGGTGTGCCACAAGGTTCCGTCCTTGGGCCACTACTATTTCTAATATATTTCAATGATCTGGTATCTGTTAAAATTAAAGGAAATTTCATTTTTTTTGCTGACGACACCACGATACTCTGGCATAACAAATTCATTGATGAACTCCATGAGATTGCAAGCACTGATTTAGAAAAGATTAAAGAGTGGTGCGATGCTAATTTGTTATCCTTTAATGTGCCTAAAACTAACATTATTACATTTAAGTGCAACCTAAATGAGGTCTACTTGGAAGACCAAATTGTTAAAAATCAAACTGAAAGTAGATTTCTGGGCTTGCATGTTGATAACAAATTAAAATTCGAAAACCATGTCTCAATATTAAGCAAAAAATTAGCTACGAATTGTTATGGAGTCAAATGAATTAAAATTAGACTCAGCCAGAAATGCATATTTTGCACTTATAGATTCTCATTTGCGTTATGGCATTTGTTTCTGGGGTTGTTGTTCACAATATTTGTTTCATGAAATATTTGTTCTGCAAAAAAGGGCTATAAAATATATGAGTAAGGCTAATGTAAGAGACCGGTGTAAACTGCTATTTTGAAACATGGAATTATGACACTTGCATGTATTTTTATTTTTGAGACTGCATGCCTCATGCATAAAAAATTTAGACATGAGATAAACGCTGACCCAGTTCACTACACACGTCATACTCATAACATCCTTCTCTCCATTCCATAATCAGCTCAGGCAAAGAATTCTATCTTATAAAACAGCAAAAAAATAATCAACCATGTTCCTATAAAGAGGAGAATTATAAACGAAATTAAATTTAGAAAAGAAGTAAAGAAATTATTACTTAGTAAAGCTTACTATTCAGTCGATGAATACTTTCAGGACACATTTTATTTACTTTATTTGATTTTACTGTTTGGTTCTTTAGACTAAGTCCCTGTTCTATATAAATCTTTATTTAGCAACTTAGCTAATTTTACAATACTACAGTACAGTACAGTACAGTTGTATACACTATTAAATACATTACTATTTTATAATGAAAATACAACTAAAATTTTACATAATGTATAACACATTAAAATTTACTTAGGATAGGGATAATTACATAAAAAAAAATAACAAAGCAAAAAAAAATAATAATAATAATAACATAGAAATTAAATAAAATATATTAATTACATTCATATAGTAAATAAGATTTTAGTTTATTTTTAAATGTATTAATAGCGACGCAGTTCTTTAAGGAATCGTAAAGGTTATTGTATCTAACGATTCCTTTATGAAAAAGAGATTTTTCCGTTAGTTTTTTGTTTTTAGTTGTGACTCGTATATCTGTCCGTGTGCGTGTGTTATAATTGTGTATGTCAGTGTTAAATACTATTTTTGATGTCAAATATATTGGAGTCAAAGATAACTTCATTTTATGGATTAAAATAAGTGTTTGGTATTCTAAGTAATATTGCAGTGACAGCCAATTAAGGTTACTTAGCATTGTTCTAATGGAAGTGTCTCGTGGAACTCGTAAAATAATCCTCATGGCTCTGTTCTGCATTTTCTGCAACCTGTCTATTTCATTTTTATTAGCCACATACAAAATAGATGCCGCGTAAAAAATAACAAAACGTTTGTTTTGTGTCATTGTTTGTATTTTATACTAGGATGTTTTATACATAGATTAAGGACTGGCTTTGTCAATAAAAATCTTTGTATTTTTTAGACAATAAAGCATATTTGATTTGATTTGATTCAGGTAAAAATATTTACTTAAGTCGCCTACTAAACATTCCTGAAAGAAAATTCTCCCTACTCGAATTTTCCCACATAACTTACGTCAGCTCCTGGATTAAAAGGCGTGTAGCGCCTATGAGCAAATATTGCCAAAAAATCAGTGAATGATATAATCACGATACGGGACCTTTAAGCTACTTATAAGCGAACCAAAATTTTTTAAGTAAAATATTTTTATATTATTTTCAGTCTGGTACTTAGTATTTTGGTCGCCTTACGGGAGCTTGATAGGGATTTTTTTATGCGATTTTTCCGGAAAATCATTAGGTGTAGAATCCATTATTAATAGGTAAACAGATACCAATCACGTCAAATTTTAATCCCGTTGGAGAGAAATCTTTGATAGGGATTTTTTTATGCAAAAATTGCAGAAATCCAAAGATGTAAAAACCCTTATTGTCGGTGAATAAATAAAATCACGTCCTGAGAGAGCGTTGTTAATGATCTGAGGTAGTGCAGCCTTGACCTATTACTTGTCTATCGAGGTATATCTTATCTCGAACCTGCTTGGGAGTGGAAGAATGGAGCAGAACGCAGTTAACTCCCTTCTAAAAATAAATTGGTGTCGCGTCACCTAGGCGCACAGTAATGAGTTCTTCTACAATCACTGGTGAATATTATGAAAAATAAGAGTCCAAGAATTGAGCCTTGTGGAACTCCAAGGTCATTATTTATAGTTTGTCATTTAATTCCTTGTATTGTTACGGTTTGTTTTCTGTTATTTAGGTATGAGGTGGTCCATTGATGACATATTCCTCTTACACCAATTCCATATAATTTATGTAAAAGCAGCTCATGATCAACGGTGTCAAATGCCCGACTTAGATCATAGAATAAAGCTAACGTATGCTCTTTTTCATTTAATGAATGGGCTCATTTAATGAATTTTATTTAGTAATTGTTACTTCATGTGGATAAAGAATTATTTAAAATTAGGCAATATTGAAAATTTCGATGAAATGAATTCGATATGTGGTTCTCGAAATATACGCTTCTTAAAGAACGCGGTGCGACCAACATCGTGACGTCAGCGGATAGGCAAAGAAACGGTCGCGCAACATATCAAAGCTCGTGCATTCCGCTTCAGATCGCAGAGTATTTCTCTGTGCGACTGTGTGGGTTGCTATCAAGTGACGTGGCCGAGATTCAAGAAGGCGTGCGGTCCATGTTTATAATTTTTTTTAGACGATTTACAGGTCTCACAAAATTCTAGTTTTTTGCATAGGGTCTTAGAATTGTAAGATCTTTACGATAATCAAATTTAAAAAAAAGTGCTAAATGAGCCCATTGTATATCGAGTGCGGACAGTCAAAGACAGCAGAATCGGTGGATTTACCATGACTAAAGCCATCTTGAGCTGTTGGAATTGTTTTATATTTGTCGACAACTGCAAATGAATTAATCTATAGTTGCTGGCCTCGAACCTTGATACCTTTTTTTTATATACTATATCTCTGAGATGATTGCCGAACTAACTAACTTAATTGTTCTCTATTACTTCTACAAGGAACTCTCATAGATGTCTCTCGGGGTAGAACATGTAACAATACATTGGAAGCACTCTACTGATTTCAATGTTCCCTTCAAAATACTTGGAAACCAGCACTCCTTCAATATTCAGTGTCATTCGACTAATTATGGTAAACATTTTCCCATTGATAGAATCCTCAGACATTAATGATAATTTAAATTTCATTGGACGTAATTTATCAAGTTTCATAAGAACTGTAAAAAGTACCCTGTAAATATGTGCATCATTATAATTTGTAACTGCTATAGTAAACTGGTCCTATCAGATTGTGGCATGGGTAGCCTGCATGGACTTCCGCCCTGCAAGGGAAGTCTGCTGCAGCAGGGTTGGCAGAAAAATTCACCCTTAGAAAAAACCGGTGGGGAAAATGGGTATGTTATTGTGAGTTTTTGATTTAGAAAATCCCACGTAGCTCTTTTTGTTTGGACTTTGATTTTTTTATATAAGAAAGTATGTCTGCATATTTCCAAGAAAAAGTTTCGGAACTGAAAATTTTTAAAAAAAAATCAGTAGATGTATATATTTTTTTTAACTACTTAACGTCGGCCTATTTCCGCTACCAGGGCCTATCACCGACGCCAGGAGACGAGCTACCCCCAACCTGGAAGTTATACGTTATCACTTGTTTACTTGTTATTTTTATTTTGATAACAATACCAGTAAATGTCATAATAAATATAGTTATAAATAATATTGATAGTTTTACGCTATCACTTGTTTACCCATTATTTTATTTTGATTAGTAAACATAGTTATAACTATTAATTTGAATTATCAAATAGCCACAAGTCTGATAAACCGGACATATAAATATCCGTACCAAACTCGTAGCCATCAGAAAGTGTTGTAAGCTGTTCTAATAAAGAAGTTAGTCCAATATTGCAGTTTTCTTCTACCGAGAAATCCTCGTAAACTTATTTGGCGCAGTCGGTAGGATAGTGCCCTTTTGGCAAGTTGTTCAGTGCATGGAGTCACCCCCTGAGAAAAATCCTGCATCAAGCAAGAAGTCCCAGAGGTACGACGCCAGAAGTCAATCTTTATTGTTGAGGCCTATCCAAACAACCTACGTGGAGGAGAAGAAAAATGTAAGTCAATACTCAGCTCCTTATAACGCTCTCCTTTCTAAAATTCAAATTGAAAGTCACTTAATTGTTTAATTTTCAAACTCTTGTGATCCTTTCGGTCTCGAAATTAAATTTTTCTAAATTCACTTACTACCTCTTAATAGAATTTGTTTGATATTTGGAAAAAATATTAGTTGCTAAGTCAGTCTATCGTAGACAACTATAGAATTAAGTTGTTGTTTATTACATTCTATAATTTACAGACAGGAAAGAGTCAGATCCTCGACCCTATAATTAAGTAAACCACTCATATGTCATTCACTGATTTACTCGAAAGCCTAGAGGGAGCTATTGCATCTCCTGGCACAAGTAACGAACCAGAAAATAATACTTATACACCTTATACACCAAGCAAGATTAAGACCCAGTAAATTAAATCCTATTCTTTCTGTTAGTACTCAAAATACAGAGATGGCTCAGGTTAATTATCAATTATTACGAATGTATGTTGATACCATAAGACCATTTGACGGCAATGTTTTCGCCCTCGATGACTTTGTCACAGCCTGTAACGCCCTCGAAGCTAACTACGCGAAACCAAACCTGATAATATGAATTTAAACAATTTTTTACTTCAATCAATTAAATATCAAAATTACACGGGCAAGATCTCACCATAGTCGGTTGCCGCTTTGACCTAAATTCCTGGGCGGACATCCGCAAAACATTAATAGACCATTTCTCAGACCCAAGATCAATTGCAAATCTTGAACATGACCTAAGACAAACGACCCGACACAATAATGAATCACTACACGACTTTGGGTTAAGATTGCAAAACTTACAAAATTTACTATTAGCAAAATTTTCCCAATCAAACGATGGAGCTGCAGAAAAAACATACCAAAATATACGAAAAACTAACACTCGATACATACACCCATTCCTTACTACAAAACTACCAGGTCATGATACGTTTAGGCCCCTTCACAAAACTAGAGGAAGCTATAAATTTGGTAGCCTGAGAAGAACAATTCAACAAGACAGACTTCGCAAAATTTCATAAAAAATAACTTCCATATCAACCAAAATCATAGCTTTAAACCCCAATTTCCATCTCAACCAATGAATTTACCCCCACGTCAAACTATTCAAATACATTTCCCTACTAACCAACAAGTATTCGGAAGACAGAATACAAATCAAAATCAAAACGTCTTTAAACCAAGACCACAAAACACTCAGTCATATAAGCCCACTCCAATGTCTGGTGTTTCTGTCCAACCTAGACAAAATTTTTCCAACCCTTCACCGAGCAAACAGAATTTTTCGCCCCAATTTCGACTACACACGAACTCCCAAATTAAACGACAATTCCCATGGTTCAAACAATCGAGTCTCCAAAACTCTGTAGCCCAAGAACTACACACAGCTGAACTTGATCCAACAGTAGGATACTACTATTATCCAGAAGAATCTCCTGAGATTCCTAACCCTCGATTTGCAGACTTAAATATTTCCGAAAATTTCGATCTTACTCCAGAAGAGCCAGAAGAGTTCCAAAATCAAAATGAAGAATACAATGAGGACGTAAATTTTCCCAACGAGCCTCGGAACGATCAATCTTCGAATTAAATTCAGTAACCACTCCTTGTAGTTTACCATATATACAAATCCGAAACCCCCCAATGAAACTTCTCATAGATACAGGTTGCTCCAAAACTATCATTAGACCCCACATAATTGAAAACTTCTATTCTGATTGTATGTACACTAACTCTACAAAAATTAAAACATGTCACGGAGAGACAGACACACAATTTCATTCTGAAATCCCCGCCTTTGACAAATTTAATTCAAACCTCTCGACGTATTAGTATATGGGGCCGTTCAGCCAACCAAGCACTTAGTGAGCGATGAGTACTGTTCAGCTCTGACCGGTGCGCTTTTTTGAGAGCGCTTAGTGAGCGGTCGCCATTTTTACAAGCGAATTTCAAATACGCTTTGTTTATCAGCAGTAGTGGTGGGGGTGCGTCACCTTGTGTCAAACCGTCAAACGCAACGCAAAAACCACACAACAAAAACGCAGTTTCAGATTTTGAGCTTTGAGGTTATAAGTACTGCCGTGTTAACTATCGAAACTGATCCTTTTCCTTTTTTACATTCAGATCTGGATACAAATTATCTCCATACACGTAAACACATGCAAACAGCTGACAGCAGACGGTTCAGCCAATTTTAAGTGGCTGGACAAAAGCGCTCACAAAGCGCTGTAACTGTGCTGTGACTAGCTGAACGGCCCCTATAACTTTCACGAATTTTACGACGGTTTAATAGGATTTGAAGACTTATCTAAATTTAATTTTCTATTAGATTTCGAAAATAAAGCCCTCTTTAACCATGATGTTTGCATACCACTATTATTGAGAACCCCTAACGACACATCACGCACCTATGATTTAAACTCAAATGAAGTGGTTGTAAAGCAAATACCTGTAGATATTTACAAATTCTAGTCCCAGCATTCTCAAACGGCACAGTTACTATCCCGGAAACCCTAACCATTGCGAAAAACGGGTTAGCTACAGTAGAACTTCATAATATGAATGAATTTTCTACACAAGCTACCTTCGACCAGCCCTTAAATGTTTTACCATTTCAAGATTTCGAAAATTTTACCCCTTATATACGTCCCCTAGAAAACCCTAAACATAAAATTGATCTAAGTAAAACTATCCGCACAGATCATTTAAATTCCGAAGAAAAGAATGCGCTCTTTTCAGTTCTAAAGAAACATCCCAATATACTTTACTTCCCTGATGACAAACTTTCTTTCACTAACCATGTAAAGCATGAAATATGCACCAGTGACGAGACCCCTGTCTATACCAAATCATATAGATATTCTTTCATACACAAGCAAGAAGTAGAAACCCAAATAGACAAAATGTTAAAAGACGGAATCATAAGACCCTCAGTCTCCCCTTGGAGTTCCCCCATATGGATCGTCCCTAAAAAACTAGATGCCTCTGGAAAAAAGAAATGGCGCATAGTCGTTGATTACCGTAAGGTTAACGAGAAAACTATCACCGACAGGTACCCCCTACCAAACATTACTGACATCTTAGACAAACTTGGTAGATGCCAATATTTTACCACACTTGACCTTGCATCAGGTTTCCATCAGATCGAGATGCACCCAAACAGTATCGAAAAAACTGCTTTTAATGTCTAAAAAAGACACTATGAGTATGTACGCATGCCATTTGGTCTAAAGAATGCCCCCAGCTCCTTCCAAAGAGTCATGGATAATGTCCTAAGAGACCTCCAAAATAAAATTTGTCTTGTATACATGGATGATATAATCATCTTTTCTACTTCCCTTCAGGAACATATTCAAAATCTACACCTTGTCTTCACGGCTCTCGAGAATTCAAATCTCAAGATACAACCTGATATATCCGAATTTCTATGTAAGTCAGTCGAATTTTTAGGACATGTTATAACCACTGACTGCATAAAACCAAACCCAACACCTAAGGAAATTAAATATTTTCTAGGACTTCTTGGCTACTATCGTCGTTTCATTACAAATTTCGCAAAAGTTACAAAACTCCTCACTCAATGTTTGAAAAAGGATCAGAAAATTACACTTACCGAAGAATACGTCTCCTGCTTTAAGGAATGCAAAAACCTTCTTTGCAATGAACCAGTTTTAGCTTACCCTGATTTTTCGAAACTCTTTACCCTAGAATGTGACGCTAGCAAATATGCCATTGGCTCTATACTCGGTCAAGACGGACACCCTATCTCGTATTATTACAGAACCTTAAACCCCACAGAAATCAACTACAGTGTTATCGAGAAAGAATTATTGAGCGTAGCCGACAGTTGCAAATTCTTTCGTCCCTACCTCTTTGGACACCACTTTACTATTATCACAGATGACCAACCACTACAATGGTTGTATCACTTGAAAAACCCAAACTCTCGACTGATTATATGGAGATTACGCTTCGACAAATATGATTACACCATCAAATATAAAAAAGGGGAACACAATGTAAACGCAGACTGTCTCTCACGACCCCCTATACAAGGACTTAATGCCATCAACAATGATGACACTAATTCCATGATTGTAAATTCTCCAGATCTACAATCAATTCTAGATGAATTACCCGAAGTAGACCCAGAAATCGCAGACAATTTAATAAAAGACATTGACGAACATACTTTCGACAACAACACTGTACACACAGCTCTTTCAAGTTCCACATTCACAATGCCTTACTCAAAATCAGCCATCAATCAATATTTATAAAAACCAGTTTTTTATAAAAGAAAGCGACAACACAGTCACTAACACCCATATCTTAGAAACACCTTTCCCCGGATACAAGAGACACAGAATTGTACTAAAATCACGAACATTCGATGAGGAGCTATTTAAATTTGTAAAACAGTTCTTACGTTCCACTCAAAATACTCAAAATTGTTTTAATTCCAACGACAAAACTATCAAACACAAAATAATTAGAATATTTCAAAGGTTCTTAAACTCCAACGACTCAATGAGTTGTATAATTTCAAATAAAATTCTTGAAGATATTTCTCAAGAAGATAAACAGAATCAAATAAAATATATGCATGAAGGAAAAACCGTGGAACCAAAGTCACAACTAGTTTACTAATGAGAAAATACTAACTAATATCAACTATCAAGTTAACCAATATATAAAAAATTGTCACACGTGTAACACTTGTAAATACGACAGAAAATTAAATTCCAAAATACACCAATACCCAAGAAACCTCTAGATGTTATTCACATTTTTCACTTTTCAAATGAATGTTACCTTACTATCTTCGACCCTTTCTCGAAAATCGGACAAAGCTATCCCTCAAAGTCTAAAACAGGAATGGAAGTACAACAAAACCTTTTAACCTTTATTCAACACTACGGAAAACCTTACAAAATAATTTGTGACAAAGGAAAAGAATTCAATAACACCATGATCATTGATTACTGTGCCCTGCATAAAATATCTCTACATTTCACCAGTACCGACAGTCAGACATCCAACAGCCCTGTCGAACCCTAGTTCATTAATAGATAGCATGCGATGCCTAACCTCGGAAAATCCTAATTTTCCCAACTACTACCTAATGAAATTAGCTACTATCGGATACGAGTCGATACACTCCCTTACTAAACACACCCCTTTCGAAGTTCTTTTTGGACATTTAGACAAATCCTCTCCGTTTGAAATATCAGACGAAATTGTCACCTCAGACTATATACAGGAACACAAAAACGTTACTCAAGAGCTATACGAACAGCTCAAAATAAACCAAGTTCTAGACAAAGAAAACATAATAGCAAAAATCAATAAAAAACGCAAAGAACCAAAACTTTATAATCCGAACGATATAGTTTATATTAGGAATTCCCAAGCTACACGCGCAAAGAATCTCCCTAAATTTATATCAGCAACAGTAATAAAAGACGACGGACCCGTTATCATCACTAATAGAGGACGATTTACAAAAAATCAAGTATGTGACAATACACTCGAACAAACCCCAGACAATGATTCTGACGATGACCCTCGTTTCAGGTAAAACAGAGACTAATCCAGGACAAGATCAACAAACATGTCACCACTCCTATTAGTACTACTGTTGATTTTGAAGACATATTGCCTAAAAATCAAGTCCATTCATAACCTCATCTACCTAATGACTTACCAACCAACCCGACTTATTAATAACTATCACTCATTCTCTTACATCATCGACTTAAACATAGTCGAAAATCAAATCCAACAGACTACCGAAAATATGTTAGATTTCCCAAATATGTGTACTAATTATTATTAACCCAACTCTCGAAACTAGTATATTCAAAATTCCTAAAATTTCAACCCATGAATCGGAAAAAACGAGGACTAGTTAATGCCATTGGAAAAATTAATAAATTCTTATACGGTACTCCTGACGCAGATGAATTAGAAGACATAAATTCAAAGTTAAACACTCTTATGAGGAATCAACATTCTTTAACGGCTCAACTAAACCTAAGAACCTCTCTGTATACGCAACTAATGGATAGAATAAACAAAACTTTAGGGGTCATTGAAATGAATGAAAAATCAATCATGTTTCACTTGAACACGACAATAAACCAACTTAATAATTTAGGAAAAAACGTATATTGCCAAAGCTTAGCAAACCAAATATCACAGAACTTTCTACTCATTTTAAATCACTTAGAAACTCTAGAAAATGCACTAGTAAACTCCTATTCGGGAATTATACATCATTTCTTCATGCCTCACTCAGACTTAATACATATTTTGAAGACTTTAGTAACTCTTTATAACTCTAGAAACCTCTTAAAATAGACACTGATGAATATTACAGATTATTTCACATTCAGACTAAAGTTAACAAGAATTTGATTTATGTTCAATTAACTATCCCACTCTTTAACAATTAGTCCAGTTAATTCCTATTCCCTTAAATAACACTATCCTCATACCACCAAAACCCTACCTAGTACTGAGTATTGATCATTCTGCCCATTTATGGAAAGACACTGCCTGCCAAACGATCAACAAGTACTATATTTGTGATGGAGAACCTCTACCTTGGACTTCCAGTTGCTTCCTTAACTTGTTAGAAGGAAAACAACCTAACGACTGTGTCCTACAAAAGATCAAAGTAAATACCGATCTTCTATTAAGGATTTCCAAAGATAAAATTATTTGCTTCCCTCGAGAAGAAGTTATTAAAAGCTCATGCCCAGAACAAGAAATAATTCAACTAAATACTCTCAGCAAAGTTGCACTCGAACACAGCTGTAGCATTGTTATTAAAAACACTACTCGATAGATAGTACTAGACTTGAAGGACGTCCATTCTATCTACCAAAAATTGAAAGATATACTATGTCCCAACTACCAGACCTTCACTTAGAAGAACTTCCCGCAGACTTAAGCAAAATGTCTGAATCACTGAAGCAACTCCAACCACTAGAGATCGAAGATTTCAAGACTCCTACTCATCATACTTGGATTCTCTACTTTTTTATTTTTTTGATTATTTCTGTAATTTTAATTTACGTTTTCTTTAAATATTTGAAGACAAAGCCATTTAACATAAAAATTATAAATAAAGGCAAACCACCCAATGAACCTATTGAACTTCAAGATTCAAACCTTCATGTAAAGGATATGAATCCATTTTAAGAAGGAAGGAGTTATACGTTATCACTTGTTTACTCGTTATTTTTATTTTGATAACAATACCAGTAAATGTCATAATAAATATAGTTATAAATAATATTGATAGTTTTACGCAATCACTTGTTTACCCATTATTTTATTTTGATTAGTAAACATAGTTATAAATATTAATTTGAATTATCAAATGGCCACAAGTCTGATAAACCGGACATATAAATATCCGTACCAAACTCATAGCCATCAGAAAGTGTTGTAAGCTGTTCTAATAAAGAAGTTAGTCCAATATTGCAGTTTTCTTCTACCGAGAAATCCTCATACTTATTTTGGAAATTTTGCCGAACCTCTTCCCTTAAGAAGAGTAGGGATCTTTTCCTTGCCTAACATTTAATAGACAAGGGACCGCCTGCTTTACATCCCCTCCAAAGGATGGTATATCCACTACGTAATCCTCGTCTGAAATTATGTAACTTCCGCGTATACACTGATATACAAGTCGCTAGAAGGTGGGACGAGAACGCTGTATGAATATCGACTGACATTCACATTGAACTCGCCTCTACGCCCCCCCCATCAGTAGATATATTAATAGCAATATGTTAGTTAACAATTACACAAGATAAAATAGAGATAATCATTAGAAACTGCATATTAAATTTTAGATTTATTTACCTTTTTTTTTTTACTTTTTGGGATAAATGGTTCAATAAAAATTCTTTAAAATTGTAAAAAACATTTTGTAACATCATTATTTTTAGGCATAAAAAGTTTCGGTGGATATCATTTTTATTTCTACTATTATATGAATATATTTCATTTCGAAACACGTATTTATTTAGGTTGTTTTTTATGTTCAAAAAACATTTTTTGACGAGCAGGGTGCGCAAGATAGGAACAACTTTGGATATTTGGTATACAGTTGGTGGTGGTACATTCATGTTGTCTGAACTTAATATTTTAAGATGTATCATTGTATGCATACTATGTATCATTTGAAAAACTTTAATAGTATGAAAAATGTATTACAATAAATGTGTTACTCCAAATGCCTCGTGATATAATTTGAATTATTGAAGGTGGTTTAAAATATGTCCAAGCATATATTTATCTAGCTAGTCATCAACTTCAAGAGCGCGTTTGCATGCCACAGGAAATTGTTAAATAGAAATAGCAAACTAATGGAATTACATCATCCTGCCGATAAAACAGAAACCACACTACTAACCACTAGATTTGGCTAAGCTGAGAGTGTACAGGGCTGTATGAACAGTATCGCAAGGTGGTCACTGCTATTGAAATTCGTACAATGTACCCTACAGTGAGTGAAATAAAAATCAATATGGACAGTTAAATCAGTAAAAGTTCTTGTTGTGTGGTGCGAAATATAGAGATTCAGGTTCCGGTCACATGACCAGAAAGGAAACATCCCCACTAAATAAACGAGCTCGGGCAGTTAAGTTTGGACCTCTAAAGTGAACACGTCAAATGGCAATAAGCGTTTTATCCCGTGTATATCTAGTCAAACTTTACAAGTGTACAGTTATATGTATAGTGATATAATAAAGCCTAGGTGCTTAGCAACAAAGAGCGTATCCTTTATACTCCCAGACATAACAGTTCTTTTATGCACTATTTCAATAAGACCGACTCTGCACTCGACTCTGCACTTACTGTCTTTCCAGTATTTTTACAGGAATGTTACCACTTCGAACACTGAGCTGTATACATGCTGGAGTAAGGTCTAACATTAGGAAACAATTATTTTCTTCCGCAAAACTACAGAGAGAACATATATCAGAAAGGTACTGTGTCTCCCTCACATCTGTAAAACTATGCATCTATGCATTCTGACAATGGAGACAGGGGACCATGGTAATTGTAGCTTCTCTCTGTATAGTTTCTGCTTTCTTCCCTGACTGATAAACTTCAGTTTTCACTAATTGTTATAACCCAAAAGCCAGTTTCAACTCCTTTTTACATTTTATTAA
The DNA here is from genome assembly GCA_936432065.2 of Rutpela maculata. Taxonomy (NCBI): domain Eukaryota; kingdom Metazoa; phylum Arthropoda; class Insecta; order Coleoptera; family Cerambycidae; genus Rutpela; species Rutpela maculata. Next base: position 70,077,398 of record OW386289.2, read on the forward strand.
TAAAAATTGTGACCGAACATAAAAATTAGCCAAACATAAAAATTAGCCACTTAGTTGTTCAATATTTCGTGAAAAATAATTTCGCTATGAATAAAAATTTTTGGCAACAAGCAAGAATACAAATATATTAAAATAAATCCATGTTACATAATTTTCCCTGACTATGTCTTAGAATTCCCTGATTTTACATTCAAATTAGCACAAATTATTCGACCAAAATCAAATTCCCTTACTTTTCCCGGTTTTCCAGAAAAGTAGCCACCCTGCAATTAGGGTTTGCAATCCTGGAGTCATAATATAATCCCGCGATTTCGAGATCAAATTTACACGATCCCGGGAATCCCGGGATCAGTATTAGGAATTAAAAAAATAATAGCGTAAGAAGTAGATACATAATGAATACATGATTATATGAACAAAAATTGTCCGAATGTTTATTACTGAGAGTGTTGACTAAACTCGTAGCGTAGAAAAAGCAATTCGTTAAGGGTATTAACTCCAAATTGGGATCTAATTTCGTACAAATGGTATCAGTTATGGAAAACATATTTACAAGATTTTATTTAACTTTCCCTATTTGTATGTTAATATGTTTAGGTCAATCAAATTTTGCAAGTCAATTTCGAACCACTTAATGACGTCCAATTTTGCATACACGTGTAGTTCTGGTGGCAATACAATAATAAATATGGTACTAAAAAGTGTTTTTTAGTTTTTTAATTTGTAATTTGATTGGATAGTGTATACACTCAGACGTTGCATTCAAAGAAATGCCGGAGGATTCGGTACTTTTAAGTAAGGACGATGAGATGCAATGAATATAAAACTAATAATTAAGACGTAATTAGAAATTCTAAAATAAAATTATATGTAAAAAAAAACTGTTTAAAAACAAGCTCTTATTTTTATTTAGGTGTACTAAAACGAAAAAAATAAAATTAATTGTGTTAAAAGCTGGGTACTTAAAATCTCTGCCAAACAAAATTAATGCCTGTATGAACTTTTCGTGCGACAAGCTTTTAAGACAATTAATTTAATTTTTTTCGTTTTAGTACACCTAAATAATAATAACATTTTGTTTTTTTTACAAGTTTTTTTTACATATAATTTTTTTCAGATTCTACATTAGTTGGCAGTATCGTTATCAGATGATCATATATGCCAGCTGAAGGTACGCCTTCATTTTCGAAAAATGTTCAGTTCTTTTTTTTTAATTTGATATCAAATCGGTTTCAGGGCGTATTCGAATTGGGTGCATTGAATTTTCTAACATTTTGTTAAAAATGTTTTCCAATGATTTTTCTGTGCTGTGAGGAGAATATTATCTTCTTCATCAATTACCTCGGGAATTTTTTGGAAACGTTTTAGAAGATTCTCTAATATTTCCCTTTTTTTTTAGGAACCTGGAAGTGCGTCTAATTCCTGCTCATTGAAATTGTGCAAGTAGGTATAACTTGTATAATTTGCTTTAACATGAAATTTAAAAAAATATCTAATAAATAAATTTGCATCACGTCAGTACAGTGCCTTCACTGTGACTTTAAATGATTCCAATAGTTTAACCAAATCACCAAGGTTTATATTCCAAATCCATTATCAAAGTGGCATTTTCAAGCCGATCATTGCCTTTTGAACGCAATTCCGGAGGTAACTAAAATGTTATAGAATTGAAAGACTGTTCCATCTTGTTTTATAATCCTGAAAATCCCAGGATCCAATCGATTACGATCCCGGGATTTACGATATCTAAATATTGCCGGGATCCCGGGCTTTTCGGTTTCAGGATTGCAAACCTTACCTGCAATAATTAGCTATCATTGAATGAGCAAACTAATATCAGACTTTTAAGAATAACATTTTCCTTGATGGAAAAATCTATTCTTGCAGATATACGAGTACAATAACTTCTTAATTTAAGAATAGTAGTCTTAAAAATAGTTTAGATTTTTCCCGTACAAGCTGTAATTGTCAAGCGATTGTTTTCTAAATCAAACAATACTTCCCTGTGGAATGTTTAATGCAATACTAATAGTACAATGTTATAAACAAGAGGTGTTTTGTTTTTAAAGGTTTTACAAAGGGATGGTGTTAATGTAGGAAAGCAGACATTTGCCATTTATTTTCTTTCACATAAAATTTCTAAAAGCAGCTTTTCGGTCAGCAGTATTGCAAGCAAGTTGAAGCAAGTCATTTGCAGTCGCAAGACGGAGCATGAAATATTTATTGACAATTGTTTTACAGTTGTTAATTTCTGTAACTGTAATAACATTGTGCAAGATTTGGCAACTTTGTAAAAATAAATTGTACTGAGTCAAACAAGATAAACAATAATACCATTTCTTACCAGACATTTTTCACTTCTATACTTTTCCATAAATGAAACTGTGAAATTCAGCGTTGTACTTTTATCGTCTATACTATAACTTCTTAATCAGGCCACATGACATGAAGTAATGTTCTAGTACTTCTAGTAACTTTTTGTCTGTATTGGTAACATGTAGATCGCTAAATTATCCATGACTTGCACCTAAGTTGCAAGAAAAATCGAGCAGAACCAATTCTCTGCAACTGCAAGAGAATTGCGACAAACGATCAGCTGACTGTCAAGTGTGCATGCCTTTCATCAAGCTTTGTTTCAGAAGTATTGTAGACTGTAAAGTGGCCTTAAGGTGGCATGATGGTTGTTGAGCAACGAGTTGAGCAATTACCTAGCAGTGTTGCCAGCAGCAGTACATTTTGACCACAATCAGTACGTCAGTACTACTTTCATTGTGTCAGTACATTTTTTGTACGAAGTTTTTTTAATGGTTTGCTTAACTTTAGAATAAACAATTTATTCGGAAAACAGAAAAAAAAATTTAGTTACTCCAATACTTTTTTCTTAAAATCAGTACCTTTTCTGTTTCCATATCAGTAAGTTAATTTTTGATCCACTGGCAACTAGTAAAAATAAAAGAAAGAAGTACCTAATAACGTAGTTATCAATAATGTAGCTATATTTTTATTATACTTACTTATAAAACTTATTGAATAGTTCGATTTCAGTTATATATAGTTTGTAGGTATGTAAAATATTTTGCTATAATGCAGATAAAATACTTAGCAATTTTAATAATTAGTAGAATCGTGGTTTAATTAATACCCAAAAAGTAAAAATAATAAACTCGAATTCAAGGAATTTATTTACCTATAAAATCAATTTAACAAAATACGATAGAATACAATTATTTTGTTGATAAAGTTTTAACAAGCTCTTTTATTAAACAACCAATTTATTGGAGTAAGTACTACATTTTCAGCTAGATTTCTGCCTAGCAACAATAAAAAATTAATTTTGTAGCAAAATAGCAATTTACCTATTACGCAGAATATACAATCAACGCAAGTTAATGTAGAATAGAATATGTCAACACGATTATCTATATTTCGAAGGTTACCAGGCATATAAATGATAATGCACAATGATATGTTAAATGAGTAGGTCTTAAATATACCCAATAATTTCACATTTTAACATGTTTATCAGCATTTAAAATTAAGACAGGTAGTAAACGCCTCAAACAAATTCTAAAACAAATAAATCAGAGACACATCGGCCATTAAAATTTATTAAAAATTTTACTTTTTAACTCACCTGGTAATAATGTAAACTCATCATTAAACAGAGCTGTTCATGTTCTCACCAGCCAATAAATGCATTTTAATATGGATTCATTTAACGAGTACAAACAGAATTCAAATATTTGAAATCTTCACATTCAAAAGAAAATCGAATGAACTAAATTGAAAAACACGAGAATAAAGGGAATAAAGCGACGTCAAACACACAGCACATGAGCAGATTACAACGTTCGACAAAAGCAAATGGCGGCTGGCCTGGCGTCAGATAACTAGATCTAATGCGCAGGTTAGTGTTTTCCACGCAGGGTTGCCAACTCTGTTAGGCGAGGAAACTGTAGATAAGCAAAAAAAAAAACAGAAAACTGGGAATGGACCCTTCGACCATATATTATCTAGACTCGGCATGTGCAAGGTTGGTATACTTTAAGGTGGCCTAATAACTCACAATCCCCACCAAAAAATGGCATTAGCCAATGAACAGCTGGTGTGAGATCACACCAGATGCAGAGCCTTATTCAAAATATTGTAAGAATTTGTGTAATGTTAATTAAGCAAAGAACTCGTAATTGGAACGGGCTCGCAATAACCCGCTTTTGAGGTCGGTGGTAATTATCCTCGCATTTTGAGTCACTGTTCTGCATGCTGGTAAAGAGGATAAGTTGTAGAATGTAACACTACAGATCATAGTAACGTCAGACCATATTTCGGGCCAGTACGGACGATTCTTCTAGAGTGAGATAACTGCGCCGCTACTGCGCATTCGAAGAACAAAGATAGTCTGACCTTTCACCCCCGCACTGACTTCTTCGTCTAAAAGCTGTATATTAAGAAACCTTAAAGTATACCAACCTTGCGGCATGTGGGCGTGTCTCATGTTACAAGATGTTTTTGCGGGGGGTTTCAAGGTACCCTGAATTCTATTGGCTAATTCAAACATCGCGGGTCGAATGTCGAAAATGCATTAAAACTTTGTTTACAACGCCATTGTTATTTGTGGCTATTTTTGTTTTATTTATGTGTTTCTTAGACTTCCACAACATCCAGACAATTTTTCTGTTTTCAAAATCGGTAAATAGTGTTTTATATACGATCCCGCGTTAGAGAAAGAATGGAATAAATCATTTTGTAGACAAGTATTATCTTATTTGTAATTATTCCTCAGGCGTAGTCGTAGGGTTTCAGGTGCTCTCTAAAATAATACATATTTTTTAATAAAGTTGAATTTGTCTATGAGGCATTTCAGATCTTAGACTAACTAATATTGATTAGGTACTCTTAGTTTTTCAATGCAAATAAAACTCAAATAAGTACTGCTTATTAAACCAGCTTCTGTATATTTGGTTTAAATTATATAGGTATTGCATGAGATCAAATATTGAGTTAATAAACTGATAGTTTAAGTAGATAGTACAATTTATTAAGTGTCATAATATATTATATCTATTTTTAATGTTTTAGATTTCTAAAAGAATTGGATGCCCAAAAATAGTGACGGAAAATTGGACCAGTTATAGAGACCACAAGATGTATGCAAAACGTCGTTCAATAAAGTAAAGTACTCAGGAAAAGTACCATATTATCTATAGCAAGCACGTTAAATATTCAGAACACATTCTGTTGGGTAAGTATAATCTACACTACCGATGATATTTTAAAACGTATTGATCAACTGCGTGCGACGTTCAATTTTGATTCTATTTCAATACAGTAAAATTACTTTTATGTGACTTTTATGAATGTACCCAACAAACACCGAAGATCGTCCCATCAGCGGGCCATCACTGGGCCCCCACACAGCAATGAAATGTTTTTACAACATATTATAAACAAATTTCTAAAACATTGCAATATTTATATAATATATTTTTTAACATTGATAATATTTTTTGCATATTGTATAGACAATCAAATGTCCCACTGTTCCATGTTTGAAAAATGTTTGTACAATATTTCAACAAATATTAAATAATATTTCTGCCACCTTTTAAAACATATATGCAATATACCCCACACAACAATGAAATGTTTTTATGACATGTTATGAACATTTTTCTAAAATATTGCAATATTTATATAATATATTTTTTAACATTGATATATTTTTTGCATATTGTGTAGATATTCAAATAAAGGTTGATTATATTAACTAAATATGCAGAAAATATTACAGAAATACATTATGTAGATGAAGAAAACATAAATATCTAAAATTTTATGTTCCACGGAATCCACTCAATGTTACATTAACAGAAAATTCGGTTGTCAGGAGGTGTTTTAACTGTGTAATTTTCTGTTAAAGCTAACATATTTTGAGAGGTTTCTGGCCCATAAAATATAAGTACATAAATGGCTCAGGATTAGTCAAAGGTGGTATTTTGGTCATTATTTTCCTACTTACCTATTTACTTGCACATTTGACAGATTATCCTCTAATCTGAATAAAACAAAAATATTAATATTCATACTTATGAATATTAATATCTTTGTTTTATTCAAACTGGAACAGTATTGATGCATCGGGCACTGTTGAAAAATTAGAAATTGATTTTAGACTGAACTACGCATAGCAAAGCGATCAAACTACAAAAATACGTTGCTAACATCTAGTTTAAACACTGTAAAGAAATGGTTGTTATATAATTCGTTTGTTGAATTCACACAAATAAGAATTATATAAAAATATTTTTAATACAGAAAGTTCAATCAAACCAAAAGATAGGTATAAATAAAAAAATATATTACTAAAAAAGTTTAAACAATATAAGTAACAAATTATTATTTCACTGAATTTAAACAAATAAATTATTCAAAAATATTTTTAATATAGAAAGTTGAAAAAATATAAATTAAAAATCATGACTTCATGTTGAATTTAAGCGAATAAAAGTATACAAAGATATATTTAATACAGAAAGTTCCATATAATCAATTTTGTAAAAGAAAACAAAACTATATATACCTATAGCGACAAAGTTATGGGTTTTTATATTCTCTTCAAAATTTCACGATAAATATTCAGGAACTGCATAATGTTGTCGTCCTGTTCGGAGGTATCTCCATCTAGGTACATCTTGCTCATCGATTCTTACTTCGCTAAAAGAAGTTTCATTGGATTAATTAGATTAATTAATTGTAGTCTAAAGAATGTCTAAGCAACAATACATAAGAAAATTCATTACTATAAGGCATTAAACCTTCGTTACGTATTCAGGCTAATGGGGCTCCAGGTTCATTAAACAACTTTTGATTGAAATTTCGAGAGTTTGATTTTACTTTCGACGTTTTAAAATAAAATATAAAATAGATACCTAATAATTAAATGTTAATAGGAGATTATGCTTGGATATTTGCTTAAATATCTATAACATAACCACGATAGTTAAAAATAGAATATACTAAACTGGAATGAGCAAATGCTACTAAACTATAATAACAACTTTAGACTGTTATTTTACTATTTTTTAAAGAATTAATTGGTCTAAAATCGTATAACGCAGACAAGTACAATCACATAACAGAGTCTTTACTGAAATGCAACTATCAACTATCGACTCAAACAAAACAACAGACTGATTGCTAGTTTTACTACATTATTATATACCATAATTTTAGACTACAATTTTACTTACCTTTTAAGAAATTATATTAACGTGATCAAAAAAGCATGTACATATCGCTACCCAAATAAAACACAAGGGCGCGAGAAGATCACGCCACTACACTAGTACACAACACAATCACTAATGAAAATGTTGGTTTACGTAACGGAAACTACCGACAATACCGACATTTAATTTAAAAAAGGCAAGGCGGCAATCAATTAATCGATATAATATTAGTCATACTACAATTTTAAATTGCTAAAATATTTAAATGCCTATATAATAGCTTTCTTTAATTTTCAAGATGATTTTTTTTTACATTTTTAATAAAAGTTATATTTCAAAGTAAATTTCAATTTTCTTCAGATCTAGTAAATATTCGACATTTTTATTGCCGAAAATGTTACAAAGATATTGCATACATATTTCTTATAATAGAAAATAATACAGTAAAAATATTTGCAAAATATTTCTGAAAGGTTTTATTAACATCTAAATGATATATAAAAAAATATATTATTTTAGAATATTATACAAATATTGTTATTATAAATAATAAAATGTTTGTACTTCTGCTCATGTAACAGTTGTTGCTTTAAAAATTGGTACATTGCAAGATAATAAAGAATATTTCCGAATGACTTATTTTATAAAAAAAATAATCAGGATAATCTTAGTATGGAGTACGAAAAGAAACAAATTGAAATATCTCAAAAAAAAAGGTGATACAGACAGTAAACATTTTTTTAAAAACAGCTGTTTTGAATTCAATTTAGGTTAACAATGTACATTTCCATGAAAATCTGAATGTCAGTTTATACATTCACAATACTTGCTTTAATAGCGAGTTTATATGTGCATGGATTTAGTGGCGCCAGTAGATGTTGGCACGCCAGTAAAAAAATATTGAACGTATAAGCAGTTACTGGCGAGAACTGGCGAGCAAGTCTTGACCTTGCATGCAATGATGCAAAAATGTTAGGAATTTCCAACTTTGTGGCCCACCAGTACCAAGTTGTACGCCACTATGAAGTAAAATTGACATAAACTTTGAGTTGTCTAGAGACACTATCCTGGCTAGTTACTTGGTACTAGTAGCTGGTACTGTCGTGAGCAAAAAAAAAATAGGACAACTATTTTTTCCTAATATTTGCTATCTCTATTGCACACTTGCAATGAATTTTGACAAATAACTGACAATGTCACAAAAATTAGTTAGATGTACAAAACTAGATTTTATACGATATAAGACTTGTCTCATTTTTTTTGCGCACAGCAGTACAAGTAATAACTATACTAATATAAATTCGTCTATAGAATATAAAAATGAGCATTAAGAAAACAACAAATAACAGTGGATTTCTGAGGAAATTAAAAAATTTCTTGAATTATATGAAAAAGAGGCGTGTTTATGGGATGCGCATTTTAATTGTTATAAAAATAGAGAATCTCGAGTAATTGTTCATGAAAAAATAGCAACAACAGTGGCGATTGATGGTTTTGACAGTGTGAATGTAAGGCTAAGATTCGTTCAATAAACGGTTTCTGAAAAATTCAGGATCTTCTATTGAAAGTTTTAACACTCTTTCTGATGCACCTAAGTTTTCTCTACTTGCAATCCATTTTCTTAACCAGATACGGTATCTTTGCTTATCATTTAGTTTATTTTCCACGTTGCTAATCTGTTGAACAATCCCTCATAGAACAATGCAGCACCCGGTACGAATTATTTATTTCTTTAATTTATTACTTGACATTTTGTCTCAATAACCACCTGCACTCAGAAGTCAAAGAATAAGACTGACTAGATAAAATTTAAAATTGTGTGTAAACCTCTACTGGCGCGCAAGTTGGGTTGGCGTGGCAACTGGCGCCAGTAAATTCATGCATGTATAAACCTGGCATTAGGTACATTTTATGAAAAAGACAAATTATTCATATTATTTGTTAACAAACAATCATTTGTTAAAGCACCGTTTATTAATAATATTTGATTCAAATATATTTGCATTATTTTTTGGAAACTCATCATCAAATGCAATAGGTAATTATTTTTTTCTTTTATTTCTTTTTCGAGACTTTTGTATACTTATATTACATTAAAAATAATACTCTCTATGTTTTATTTCAGTACCAACCTTTACCACATGCTTTGAGGATGGTTCATCAGATGATATACATACACAGAGTCTAAGAAGAAGAGCCAGATGAAGCTCAACATACAAGAAATTACTTTTAGAGCTTAGCGACACTAGAAAAATTAAAAAGTAAAAATTAACATCGTTAAAACAGGAGCTGACAGTCTTAACTCGCTAAGCTATAATAACGAATTATTACTGAACTAACCGCTAGTAATATTTTCTAATAATGCTAATATACTAGATATGCACTGACAGATTTTCCAAATTTATTAAGGTACCTATCACCTCTATATGTATAACCTTAAAATATTCTAAATTAGTTTTAAAAACATATCGATTTCAGTAGAAATTAATTAAATGAAAAATTATTGTTTTAAAATAACATTAAATAATATCATCAAATAATTTTCTCGGTTTGACCTAAATGCCACTAGACATTCAGTAAAGATAATGCAAGTGGCTGTAAAATATGTTGGGTGCATTTCTCAATATTACTTCCACATCCAGTGGAAAGTATAGTAACGACAAAAAAATTTTTAAAAATTTTTATTGTTCAAATAGGCTTAGAATGAAACGTCGAGATTTCAAGTTTGAGCGAAAAAAAAATTTCTGTCTGTCGGTTTGTAACTTTTTTTGTGCGCACGTTTACTCTGGAACCGTTTGAGATATTGACTTGAAATTTGGTACACATATGTACTTTAACGAGATCTAGAACTAGATTATATTTTCGTCTTATTCCGTCGAAGGGTTGGGGGGTAAATTGGGGTAAATTTGGAGTAAATAGGTAAATCAAGCAGGTAAGAGTTCATAAAATTGATATTTAGTATAGACAAGAGAAGCTAAGGTCTCAAAAAAAAATTTGGCATTAGCCACCCCCATTACCACCCCCACCCCATTATTAAAGGAGATGAAAAAAAAATGTTATTTAGTGTGTGTACAAGAACCAGAAACCTCAAAATATTTTTTTACTTTATCCACCCCCCACTCCCACCCCCTGTCGCCACCCCCACCCCACTACCGATGTGGGGTATCGTTTTATGGGTTTTTGGGGTAGAGGATTTCAAATATTATATTATTAAAGTTCCATAAACAATTATTTCCAGATACAAAATTTTTTCGCTGTGTGACTTGGATAGAAAATTCGGATGTGGAAGTAGTGATTCCTTGGGCAGCGGTTTAGTATAATGAATTGGTCATTAGATTTTAAATTTTTTGCCTAATCATCAGCCAAGAGAATGTGTTATGTGAACAACGCAACTAATTACCATATCTATCGTAGTTTTAAGTTTGACTTTTGGCCCTGCTAGAGAGTATAGTAGAAAATTGTTGTACTTCTCATTTTTCCAAATCGCCTCCCTTTGGCACAGAGTACATATACTTTTCATCACTTCGATGAGGATAGTGATGCGAATTTTTAAAAAATCATAATTGAAGTTATTCTCAGTCTTGGTGACATATCTTTAATTTTTGGACAGTATTTATTTGACATTTAAGCGTTACTTAAAAGTACGCAAACCTTTTAGTCTTTTAATATATTGTATATAGGTTAATTAGTGAATGGGTTTCATATATACCAATTATTGTAGAGAATAAGTTTTTGTTAACCCAGCTGATATGGATATATGCAGCGATTAAGAATCGACTCATTTATTGTATTGAAGGTGTATTTGTTAATTAACATAGAATAAACGGCAATAAGTTATAATAACCTAGTATTATTAATTTAATGTATTTATATCTTCTAATAAAGAACACGACACTTTTTATATTTTTACTGTTTATTTAATTACTTATTTATAAATTGTTTGTTTTCAGCAACGTCTTTATTAAATTATGATCTAATTAAGATGTACTTATATTTAATAAAATATCGATACAAAATGTGTGTTTTAATTCTTACTTTTTTTTTGTGAAAAAACATTTTGCCTATAAAACATGTACTTCATATGATGATCGACCACGATAACTCAGTCGGTGTACTACATAAAGTACACCGACTGAGCAAGGATAAACTAGTTGGTGTCTATATAGCCCTGGGTTTAAATGGCAGCTTGAGATAGCAAATTTTTTAATGCACGTATGTACTTAACTTTATTAGAATTTATGTGATTTGTGTGAATTGTTTTATGTTATTTATGTCACACATTACCTACCAATACAAATTATACAATACACACAAGAAAGGGAATACCATCAGTGACTATTTATTACTATTTGAAAAAAAATATGAAAATATATTTTTTCCCTCGTGAAAAACAGTAATTTCTAAACCTAAATAATGACTGATAATTGTATTACTAATTTTTGGCAACATCTCTGCTTTATACAATAACAGAAGTACTTTTTTTATTATCTAGAAAAGCTAAATTAATATCTCCATTTGCAATTTTCCAGTAGTAGAATATTGTTGTAAAAGTATGCTTATAAATTCGAAAAAAAATTTTACTCGGGCTTAATTTTAAACATCACAATGTTAATTAATTTTATATATTATCCAACATTCAGACCCTTTCGCGAATACACGCCACTGGCAAGGGTACCGTACACAGAAAAATATCCCCCTTCAGCACCCGCGGCTGCCTTAGTCAGCGCCGCCTTAGTATACATAACAAACTCTCTATACTTTGGCTAAGATACCGGGTCTAGGTAATAGAGAGTTATTGGAAATTATAAATACTGCCACGCAGTATTAAGGGGCTACCTTATTTTATTAGTGCATTACCTTTATTTCATCAGCGAAATGTTAGTTATTGGAACACACCTTCGTTTTTCGTGTCGTTATTTCTGTGCAATTCTGACGCTTGCGCACTACTTTCTCTAACTTAACAAAAATAATAAATAATTTTTTTATATAGTTTTTTCTATCCTATGTGTTCTCTGATGGTGCTTGTGTATTGCTTTGTTTAAATTTAATATGGAACAAATTCTGGAAGCTCTTATCCTAGGAGGGGCAAATGAGGATATCGAGTATGCAATTTTGGACAATGTTTTAACCAACATGTCTATTAATAATATTATATGCTGTTTAATTATTCTAATTATTTTTTTTCAGTGATAATAAATAATGTTGCTGAATAGTTTCTTTATTCCTGGGGATCTATGGTTGCATGGGTTTATGTTTATAAATTGTTTTGTAAAGTGCTAGATCGTCTCCATAAGTAAATTTTAACCTTGTATTTTTTTTTTATTAATTTTAGGGGAGAATCGAATCAGATATAAGTACTTAGGTATGATATATTATTTATTACTGAAACAAAAACACTTTATAAAAAACACCGGCAGTCGGCACAACATAACACTGACGAAAAAATAAGGTATAGTAATTCAAACCAGTAAACAAACAAAAATGTGTGAGCGATCGAACGTCAAAGTTGCTAAATGTCAAAATACGGCAAACTTAACGCACTGCAGTATCCCTTCACTAATAAGGGCAAGCACTATCCTTAATAAGAGATCCCTTATTTGCGGATCAAATTGCGCAGGCGTAGATGCCAAAATAACGCTGACTTTAATACTGCTTGCCCTTATTGCGCATCCAATAACTCCCTATTAGTGAAGGGATACTGCAGTGCGTTAAGTTTGCCGTATTTTGACATTTAGCAACTTTGACGTTCTATCGCTCACACATTTTTGTTTGTTTACTGGTTTGAATTACTATAACCTTATTTTTTCGTCAGTGTTTATGTTGTGCCGACTGCCGGTGTTTTTTACAAAGTGTTTTTGTTTCAATAATAAATAATATATCATACCTAAGTACCTATATCTGATTCGATTCTTCCCCAAAATTAATAAAAAAAATACAAGGTTAAAATTTACTTATGGATTACAGGGATAAAGAAACTATTCAGCAAGATTATTTATTATCACTGAAAAAAAATTAATTAGAATAACTAAACAACAATAATATTATTAATAGAGACGTTGGTTAAAACATGTCCAAAATTGCATACTCGATATCCTCATTTGCCCCTCCTAGGATAAGAGCTTCCAGAATTTGTTCCATATTGAATTTAAACAAAGCAATACACAAAAGCACCATCAGAGAACACAAAGGATAGAAAAGACTATATAAAAAAATTATTTATTATTTTTAAGTTAGAGAAAGTAGTGCGCAAGCGTCAGAATTGCACAGAAATAACAACACGAAAAACGAAGGTGTGTTCCAATAACTAACATTTCGCTGATGAAATAAAGGTAATGCACTAATAAAATAAGGTAGCCCCTTAATACTGCGTGGCAGTATTTATAATTTCCAATAACTCTCTAATAGGGAGTTATTGGACGCGTAATAAGGGCAAGCAGTATTAAAGTCAGCGTTATTTTGGCATCTACGCCTGCGCAGTTTGATCCGCAAATAAGGGATCTCTTATTAAGGATAGTGCTTGTCCTTATTAGTGAAGGGATACTGCAGTGCGTTAAGTTTGTCGTATTTTGACATTTAGCAACATTGACGTTCTATCGCTCACACATTTTTGTTTGTTTACTGGTTTGAATTACTATAACCTTATTTTTTCGTCAGTGTTTATGTTGTGCCGACTGCCGGTTAGTGATGCGCGATATATATCGATGTATCGAAAACATCGATATTGCGATGTACGATATCCGATATTTTTACATCGATAACTTACATTTTTAAACATCGATGAAATATCGATGTAATAGCAAAAATATCGGACAGTATTTTATAATAAAAAAATAAAGCAAATCTGAATCATTTGGGTTGTGGTACACCTGTTTGTTAGGATTCGCTTTGCCCAGCTCGTCAAAAAATTTGTAACGAGGAGAATCTCCCTTCCCCCTCGTCCATCAAAAGAAAAATTTGGATCAAAATCCCCCCCCCCCCCCGCTAATCGAAAACTTAAAAAAAATATCGATAATTTACAATATCGATGTTTTTCACCCGATAAATATCATATATCGATAAGTCTATTCGATGTTGCCATCGATATGAAATATCGATACTTTCGGTTCGATGTCGCATCACTACTGCCGGTGTTTTTTACAAAGTGTTTTTGTTTCAATAATTAACAGATCAAACGACTTACCTGTAAGGAAATTTGATCCTAATTATACGAACAGTCCTGTCCGAAATTATTACCACTTGTAGTAGTGCTAACTTCTACCAATACCGTACAACGTTTAAAGAATTTTTCTTCGCCCGTAGTTATCCTGTCCCTGCGCCGGCCCTGTTGTGTCTTACTCGACGCGCCACCTATCGTGTTCATATCACATCCTCACTGTAGTTTAAAGAATCCTGTATCTGTAGATCGTTTTTATATCACAATGGGGGTTTCGTTATACGTTATACATACGTATACATTTTTGGGCACTTGGGAGGGGTGTAATAATTTCGGACAGGACTGTTCGTATAATTAGGATCAAATTTCCTTACAGGTAAGTCGTTTGATCTGTTAATTATACTTCACAGTCCTGTCCTCATTATTACCACTTGTAGATGTTTAGAGAAAAAATAAACGATCTATAGAGCTGGAGGGTTGTTTTGAAAAAATACGTTTTATAAATGTATTTCTATCGTAGATATAAAACACGTTTTTCGTTTTACAGGAATTGATAACACTTGTTATCGCAGTTACTTAACTGTAAACTTACTTGGAAAATAAGAATACAAAAGTTTATCCTAGAAACAAGACTTGAGAAAGTCTGCAAGCAGTCTTATCATTTAAGGCTGAACAAAATGATACTGATAGTAAAAATAAAAAACTTCGTATAACTACTCGGCTTGAGGTAGCCGAGTCTTTTAAAATCCCCTGAGGAAATGAGTTTGTATCGACATATTGGTAGGCTTATTATAAAAAATCTAAAAAAGTGCTGAATTTACTTGACCACCTAGACCTTTTGCGGGCTGCGCTGAGGTTGCAGCGTGTCTAGTAGTACAGCTTGAATATATACCAACCCTTGAATACGTATCAACACCACTTTTGAAAAAGTACCTTTTTGACCTAGCTGCTTATTGATTGCACTGCTGCTGGGTTATGGAGGCTTCTTATAGGTAAGAATTAATGTGTCATTATCAGTAGTTCTGAAATCTTTTGTCTTTTCTATGTGGGCAGTAAGTGAACTCGCAAGGCACAAATTTGACCTTTCATTGAAGGGTATAATGATTAGCGGTTGGTATCTTCCTTTTCCAGTAGTCTTAACTCTATCAGGGACATATATTTCAAACCTGTCCTCGAACTTTTTTATATGTTTAAATTTTATTTTGAAAAGGTTTGTAACCGGTGAGCTGAAATAATTGCTAGCAGTGTGTCACCGACTTACGACTCGTATTTTCAGAAAACAATTTGTATGTGGGCTTTCTCCAAATATATCGGGACAAGATTAGCTTTTTGAGGTTTTATATTATAGATTCCTTTGAGGAATCTATTAATTCTTCGTTTTTATTGGCGATCGGAAAACTGAGGTATAAGAGCCGATTTGCAGCTGTTAATTGCTTAATAAGACTTACCCTTTATATTTAATGCGTTCAAGAATTGTATAAAATGTTCTGAATTATAAGCGAATGGGTTAACTTATTGCTTGTTTTTACAAAATTCCCACCATCTTGTGTAGGAGAATTCATACTATTTAAGAGTCCCGCAGATATAGAGGCAATTCTTGCATGAATTCCAGCTTCCGGGAAGTTCAGTTTTAAACAAGACTGTCAGATAAAAGACCTGTCTTCAGTGAAATATTCCTCCACATTGGCTGTGATGTTCTGAAAGGTGTCTGATTTGGGTTGACTTTTTCTACCAGTTTTAAAATAAGGGAAACGAAGGTTGGCTTTCCCATTTAGGTATTACCACTGCCCCCCTAGCTTTCTCTTCAATAATAATCTTGTTGAGAACTTTGGGAACCATGGAGAATGGAGGAAAAGCACAAGAAAAAATATCTTGGCCCAAGAAATAGTAAAACCTGTACATATTGAGTATGGATCTGGTTGCCATGAGACATATAATTTACATTTTGTATTTGGGTGAATTACAAATATATCTCGCATGCCAAATTTCTTACAAATAATATTGAAGTGAGAGGTAGAGATCTCATACTAAGTATCTACAGAGGGACTCCTTGATTCTGTATCTGCTTCTATATTGAGTTTTAAGTTTATGTAAGAGGCATAGTCTTTGTATTCCTTTTTGTTCACAATATTGCCAGATGTTTCTTGCTTTTGTATTTAGATTTTCAATTTTTACTCCTTGTTTATGTGAAAAAATGGCCGTTATGCTGTCTACCCTCGGAAAGAATATCGCAGTTTCACATGTTTTTTGTGAATGCTTTAAGACCATTTTCAGCAGCCAAAAATTCTAAATAGTTCATATGGTATGCTGCTTCTTGCGGAGGCCAGTGCTAGATTACCCTATATGCCAATTACGCACATGCGTAAAGTGGCAGATATTTAGGGGCGGTAGATATTGACTTTCAGCCTACCATTAATGACTTTGTCGCATGAAAATCATGGCGAAAACTGTTTTAATACATATTATATTTACAATTACCTAATTATTTCTTATTTATTTGCTTTTATCATGTTTGGAAATGATTATTTAGGTATTAAACAAGTCACAATAAGTTACACTTTTTTTTTTTTTATATATTCAATATGAAATTAGCAACTTTCTTATTATTATTAGAGGCGGCAATTTTAGGTTTGCGTAAATAAAGCGGCAAATACTTTAGTACATCACTGATGACGGAGGCCAAAAAACCATGAATAATCTTGTCTCCGCAGGAAGCACCCCAAGCTGTTGTAAAAACATTGGTATAGGTAATAAGTTGATGATGTAAAGATCTCATAGAACTGTTTGCATTTGGTATGTGACTGACCACCGTAGTGGGTCTTTCTTAACCTGTTGTTTGATAATCATTATTCCCTTATAATTTCCCTTCCTTTTAAGACCTAACATTTTTTACCTTTCTAATATTTTTGTATACAACCAGCTATAGGGTACACCTGGGCATATAGCTATTAATGTACTAATTACTTCAGCCAGGTTTCGAATTTTACAACTAGAACATTTCAAAAAATTATTCAGTAATTTTAAAATTTTGACGCATTTCTCTCTCGGCACTGATATTGTTATATCTACCGAATTATATTCGAAGCCTAGAAATTGTCATGTGCATGTCCTCTAGTGTTAATACTCTCTTTTCCTTATTGATTGCGAAACCAAGTGTGGATAACTGATTAAGTATTGCCTCAGTATTTTACACCCTTTCACGTCACTGGCTGTGAGGAGGGAATTCTGTGAGATTAGCTTTAAAAACTGTACGATAATCTTCAATTTTAAAATGAGGTGGATTAGCGAACTTGTTTAGGTTTTTTAAATTTAGAATAAACCTGTAATCACCCTTGGTTTTTGTTTAAAAGAATACGAGGAAAGAAATTCCCCCTTTCTGTGAACACAACTTTCTATGGCCCCAATATTTAATAGGTGACCGATGCTTTTTTCAAAATTTGATATATCATTGCCCAGATTCACTTTCGGCAAACAATTTTGGTTTGGGATGCATGTAAAAGTTTATTTTTATACCTTATATCATATATAGGATAATTGAATTATCTGTTAGTATTTGCCATTCGTTAAGTGATTTAAGTCGACCAGCATATTTGTCTGTTCCCTCTAATAATAATGATGTTTGGGTTTCTTTCTGATGTCTTCTTCTTGTGTCGGTACTTGAGTCTGCGTTCTGGTTTCTACGATCCCCCTTCCCCCTTCTTTGTGTTTCTTTCTAATGTTGGGATTACTGTGCGGTGCCATTACAAACCTAATATGTATTGACATTGCTTAATGTAAGTCACATAATAATGCGCCTGTTTAAATTATTTCTGCCCAACGAGCTGAAATGTGAGGAGTTCTTAAGGCATATTACCTAGTGGGTCTTCACCCAAAAATTATATTGTCATTAACCTGCTCGATAATATGTTGTTCGATAAGCACTACGTCCTCATTTGATAAGTCACTGGTTCTTGAGTCAGTCAAGACTAGAAACCGAGTCAGAACCTGAATTAAGGGATTATCTGTGGTGCAGAACTCGTTATTTAAAGAAGGGAAAATAGTGCTTCGTATGATAACACTAATTATTATCAATGGCCGAACAGCTTCAGGCTTTCCCTGAAAAATGCAACACACTTGTCATCTATGGATTTCTGAAGGATAATGATTTCTATAATTGTTTCATACTATGCCAGCAGTATATTATATTAGTTTAGGGAGTGATTGCTCATATCTCTCCCTTAAAAATCGCCCCTGGATTCCTTGGTGAACAAAGTATTGGTACTTCACGTGATCAGACCACTTTGTATAATTATTATTATGATTTACCATTGCAATAAAATCGACTAACTAGAACTATTTCCATGTGAAAAGTTTAGGTACTTCATGTGATCATACCACTTTTCAAGTTCTCTTAAACTAGTCCGTGTTCGCCATTTTGCGGAAGCTAAAAAACCTAAAAATTCAATGAGATACTTGCTTGACGAAGTCAACTCCATTTTCTTTTGTAAATTCTTAATTTCCTTTAACATTTTCGTATTTTTCTTTCATTTTCTGGTCGATTTCTCGACTTTTTTGGAAGTTTTTTCCATTGTGTTATATAATTCGTTGTTTACGGAATGGTACAAATTAACAAAGTGAGGATGTGATATGAACACGATAGGTGGCGCGTCGAGTAAGACACAACAGGGCCGGCGCAGGGACAGGATAACTACGGGCGAAGAAAAATTCTTTAAACGTTGTACGGTATTGGTAGAAGTTAGCACTACTACAAGTGGTAATAATGAGGACAGGACTGTGAAGTATAATAAATAATATATCATACCTAAGTACCTATATCTGATTCGATTCTTCCCCAAAATTAATAAAAAAAATACAAGGTTAAAATTTACTTATGGATTACAGGGATAAAGAAACTATTCAGCAAGATTATTTATTATCACTGAAAAAAAATTAATTAGAATAACTAAACAACAATAATATTATTAATAAACACGTTGGTTAAAACATGTCCAAAATTGCATACTCGATATCCTCATTTGCCCCTCCTAGAATAAGAGCTTCCAGAATTTGTTCCATATTGAATTTAAACAAAGCAATACACAAAAGCACCATCAGAGAACACAAAGGATAGAAAAGACTATATAAAAAAATTATTTATTATTTTAAAGTTAGAGAAAGTAGTGCGCAAGCGTCAGAATTGCACAGAAATAACGACACGAAAAACGAAGGTGTGTTCCAGTAACTAACATTTCGCTGATGAAATAAAGGTAATGCACTAATAAAATAAGGTAGCCCCTTAATACTGCGTGGCAGTATTTATAATTTCCAATAACTCTCTAATATATGGTCAAAGAATGGACCGAAATAGTGTGACGTTTCACTCCCTTCCATACTATTTCTCACATCGACCTTATTGCTACTCAAGGTTGGTATACTTTAAGGTGGCCTAATAACACAGCAGAGAAAGAGAGACAGCAGGGAAACTTGAATGGCGGGAACGGTTTGCGCAGATCGTCGCGCACGAACCATTTTGGGTTAAAACCTTGGAAAACAGTGCGGGCGACATAGGTACAATTTGGGTACAATTTATTTAGTTCATAGACGTACTTAGTGTTATTGTGTTATTTATTGTTTAACATTTATCTATTATTTTCAAGTATGGGCTCTGTTTGTGCTGCAAAATATTGCCAGAACAAACGTTATTTGTGCAAAAAGTCTTTTTTAAATTCCCTACTGATCATAATAATAGGTAAGTAAAATTAACTGAAACTTTTTAGTAACAGATACTTGTATAGAGAATTAAATTTTCTACAAAAAAGAATGCGAGTGCATACATGTGTATCTTTTTTAATACTTATGTACACAGGAAGCGTACAGTATGGCTTAATGCGGATTGAACGAATTTAAATGCATATATTGCCAAAACAATAAAATATGGGTACTCTTTACCTGTAAATAAGGAATTATCGCAGGTAGAAATATTTCGATGCGTTTTGTTTTATTTACATAAAATTGCTTAATTATAAATTATTACATAAATTCCATTCTATTCTGTTCTATGTATTTGGTTTATTTACTTTTTACGCTGTTTATAGTAGTGATGGATAAAAGCTGTTATTTTTTAATAACAGGTTTAAACTGCTACTGCTATTTTGAAATAACAGTTTAAAGTATATGTTTAAAAATAACAGATCGCTGAGAAGTACTGACATTGGTATACCGCAGCGCGCAGTTTATTCTAGATTTATTTTTGTGATCTGAAATATATTTGCCCTTCCACCTTTCGCACTTTGCCTATGCTCTCATTCTTCATAAAAATTTTCTTCATGTCCTCCAATTCCATCCATCATGAACCCAAAATGTCCCAGCGTGCTGATAAATCTGTAATATATTCCAACAGTAGTAAGGAAAAATGAACAATTATATAATTATGTTATATAACTAACTAAAAATAGATCTGTTTTGAATTTGACAAAATACACGAAGGATTATTTAGAGTTTAACAATGAATTTTTGTGAATGTTGCAAATTACCCTTAACTGATTGTTAATTTTGAAATGAAGCACTCAAAGCGGAAGGTTTATCCCTATGTAATATGGTGTACAGACATCGTCAATTAAATACTTAAGAGGAAACATGTCCACATAAATTAGACCATGAATATCTTGTAGTACAGATATGAAATATCGGCATTGTAGTGCAGTGGGCCAAAGCGCATAGGAGAAGAGCACACTTGGCCACACGGTTTATTGTGTACTGGGTTTGATTCCCAGTTCCGATGCTTGCAATGTCGGTGGGTAATGGCTTTGGACTTGAGAGTTGTGTATATATGTATGTATATGTTTTATGCTTAATACTCAAAAAAGATAGGAAGAAAATACAAAAAAACACTAGACAAATTAGACTATGAAGCACCGAAATTACCTGGAGAATGAGATACCATAAAAGAATTCCAGCGGTTGACTCTTTACCAAAGATGATTTTATGCTACTCTTAATATCTACCAAATGATGGCATAAGTCCATGAGATACTATTCAAAATAAAGACCAGGGATAAATAATTTTTAAAAACGTGATGAATTTTGTTGACCTGCGATTTATCGTATATATTATAGAAAGGGCAAAACATCAATATTTTTTTGGTCAATTTATATGTAAATCTAATTTTAATATTAATATATAAAATACTCCCATTACCAGATATTTTTGTACAATACACATACCTGGTCCACATTTCTTATTACTTCCATTACTCTTTAAGTAAAAATTTAGCCTTCTACATTATATCATGATTTAAACTTCTGTAACAAACAAAAAATTAAGATACGATTTTTTATGTCAAAATAGTGGTTTATTTATTTATCCATTAATAATAAAATTACAAGTTCTTAAATTATTTAAGAATAAATTTAATAACATACCTGGTATAAGCTCAGTTTCCAATACAATTTTTAGAGTCCTACGAATTTCATTAATATTGTTTGATTCTTGCCTTTATAGTGTACGTTATGTAGCAACATGAGAATGTTTATTGTTTTAAATATTCAAATTATTTGCATTTTGTATTCTGATTATTTACAACATAACCAATAAATTTGACAAGCCATAGTGACATTTCACCACAGGTCTAGCACCTCTAGTTGCTCGATTTTAAAATTGGCGCGTTCCCCTACATGCGCGTGGACTACACTCACTCGTCCTGGACTAGACATAAAAAACCAAACTAAGGTCCACTGAAGTCCATAATGAAAAAATAGAGTGGAGATATTCCTCTACTGTGATTAAGTACTTAAGAGGAAACATGTCCACATAAATTAAACCATGAATATCTTGTAGTACAGATATGAAATATCGGTATTGTAGTGCAGTGGGCCAAAGCGCATAGGAGAAGAGCACACTTGGCCACACAGTTGGTTTATCGTGTACTGGGTTTGATTCCCAGTTCCGATGCTTGCAATGTCGGTGGGTAATAGCTTTGGACTTGAGAGTTGTGTATATATGTATGTATATGTTTTATGCTTAATACTCAAAAAAATAGGAAGAAAATATAAAAAAACACTAGACAAATTAGACTATGAAGCACCGAAATTACCTGGAGAATGAGATACCATAAAAAAAATTCCAGCGGTTGACTCTTTACCAAAGATGATTTTATGCTACTCCTAATATCTACCAAATGATGGCATAAGTCCATGAGATACTATTCAAAATAAAGACCAGGGATAAATAATTTTTAAAAACGTGATGAATTTTGTTGAGCTGCGATTTATCGTATATATTATAGAAAGGGCAAAACATCAATATTTTTTTGATCAATTTATATGTAAATCTAATTTTAATATTAATATATAAAATACTCCCATTACCAGATATTTTTGTACAATACACATACCTGGTCCACATTTCTTATTACTTTCATTACTCTTTAAGTAAGAATTTAGCCTTCGACATTATATCATGATTTAAACTTCTGTAACAAAAAAAATATTAAGATACGATTTTTTATGTCAAAATAGTGGTTTATTTATTTATCCATTAATAATAAAACTACAAGTTCTTAAATTATTTAAGAATAAATTTAATAACATACCTGGTATAAGCTCAGTTTCCAATACAATTTTTAGAGTACTACGAATTTCATTAATATTGTTTGATTCTTGCCTTTATAGTGTACGTTATGTAGCAACATGAGAATGTTTACCCTGCCAAAAATTCCACATAGAAACTTATAAAAAAAAAAGTGATGCGGTTTTATCGTTCCTATAAGTTATATTAGTATTATACAGACTAGATTTTATCTGTTTTATTAAGTTTTAAATCGGTTATGAAACAGTAATTCCGTATGAGCTATTTGGAATTATCATGTTGCCCTTTCATGAGTACTTATATGAAATATACATCAACAAATCTACAGTTTAGTGTCTGCAAATGCACCCTTGCCCTTATATCTGTAAACATATGGAATTACAGATACAACTTTAAAGAGATTCTAAACTTTTCTATAAGTAATATCATAAGAGTTCCAGTCCGTCCTTTCTCCAGTATCTATCGTATGTAACACACCATTTATCAACATGTTTTTATTGTAAATTTCAACATTGTCTTTTTATTAGTATTAATGTGGATATACATGTCAACAAATGTACAGTTTCAATTGTATATTTTACAGATGTATTTTTATTGTAAACTTCCATTTTGCTTTTTTATTAGTATTAATTTGGATATGCATGCCGACAAATGTACAGTTTTAAATTGCATATTTCAAATAGAAATACTAATATTGTGGTAAACACAAAATACGGGTGTTTCCTCGGGTGTTCTTGTTCTAGCCTAGAAGCAATGAATGAGTTAGCAGTGAAAGAGACTGCTTTACTTTTAATTTAACAAACACACGTCAGTTGCTTAGGTCACATTAGATTAGATATGAATTAGCGACACGTATACAGCTCCCTCTACTGGAGCCTGGAGTTAAAGTTGCTGCTGAAATTTCTATCAGTTTCTACCAGAATGGAGCAGCAAACATTTACTTATACTACATCAATGAGAATTTATGAGAACAGTATCTAAGGTAAAACGTGCGGCTTTCCGTGGTTAAATGGCAAGTGTTTCTATAAGAAACGAGCTGCATTAGGTTGGGACAGTTTTGACTTGCAATTGAAGATTACTAATTATAATGTTTGAATAGGGATTTATGAGATCAGTTTCTATGAGTATTAATGTTTTTTTTCAGTAATATATTAAATGTGTTTTCATTTGTTTGAATGGGTAAAAAGAAAGGTCAGTTTTCAACTGCAGTTACAAATACAAGTTTAATCACTTTGAATGGGGTTATATGCGATTAATTTCTAAAAGAATTTATGCTGTTTTCCGAATATAATTGTGATGAGGTTTAATCAGTAACAAATTGTTCACTACTTGTTATGATATGGTCGGAAATTCCAAGTACACATTTAGTATTCCTTCAAAAGGATTGATGAGAGCAGTTTCTACGAGTATCTATTTGTTGTTCCTCTAGTAAATTATATAAGTCTTTACATTTACTTATACTATCTCAATGAGAATTTATGAGAACAGTATCTAATGTAAAAGGTATGGCTTTCCGTGGTTAAATGGCAAGTGTTTCTATAAGAAACGAGCTGCATTAGGTTAGAACAGTTTTGATTTGCAATTGAAGATTACAAATTATAATGTTTGAATAGGGATTTATGAGATCAGTTTCTATGAGTATTAATGTTTTTTTTTTCAGTAATATATTAAATGTGTTTTCATATGTTTGAATGGGTAAAAAGAAAGGTCAGTTTTCAACTGAAATTACAAATACAAATTTAATCAGTTCGAATGGGGTTATATGCGATCAATTTCTAACAGTATTTATGCTGTTTTCCGAATATAATTGTGATGAGGTTTGATCAGTAACAAATTGTTCACTATATGTTACGATATGGTCGTAAATTCCGGGTACATATTTAGTATTACTTCGAAAGGATTGATGATAGCAGTTTCTACGAGTATGTATTTGTTGTGCCAATAGTAAATTATATAAGTCTTTATCAGTATGCATTCGGATCTAATTTAAATATAAAAATTATATCAGAATAAAGCAACCAAATATTTTAAACAGTATCTATTTGTAAATCCAGACATTTACTTATACTATCTCAATGAGAATTTATGAGGACAGTATCTAATGTAAAACGTGCGGCTTTCTGTGGTTAAATGGCAAGAGTTTCTATAAGAAACGAGCTGCATTAGGTTAGAACAGTTTTGATTTGCAATTGAAGATTACAAATTATAATGTTTGAATAGGGATTTATGAGATCAGTTTCTATGAGTATTAATGTTTTTTTTTTTTTTTCAGTAATAAATATATTAAATGTGTTTTCATTTGTTTGAATGGGTAAAAAGAAAGGTCAGTTTTCAACTGCAGTTACAAATACAAGTTTAATCACTTCGAATGGGGTTATATGCGATCAGTTTCTAACAGTATTTATGCTGTTTTCCGAATATAATTGTGATGAGGTTTGATCAGTAACAAATTGTTCACCATATGTTACGATATGGTTGGAAATTCCAGGTACATATTTAGTATTCCTTCGAAATGATTGATGATAGCAGTTTCTATGAGATACTTTAAATACAAAAATTATATCAGAATGACACAACCAAATATTTTAAACAGTATCCACTTGTAAATCCAAACATTTAAAGATATATTTTAATGAGAACCAATCAGAACAGTATCTAATGTAACGCGTGCGGCTTTCCGTGGCTAAATTTTAAAAGTATTTTTAATAAATAGCTTTAACGGATTTGAACAGTTTTAATTTGCAATTCCAGATGAATAATTTTAATTGTTAAATAGGGAACTATGAGATCAGTGTCTTTGTGTAATGTTTTTTTTTCCAATAAAAACACATTTTATTGAAAAAAAAAACGTTACACTGACCTCATAGATCCTTAACAATTAAAACTTTTCATCTGGAAATGCAAATGAAAACTGTTCGAATCCGTTAAAGCTTATTTATTGCAAATAATTTTAAAATTTAGCCACGGAAAACCGCACACGTTACATTAGATACTGTTCTGATGGATTTTCATTATAATATTATCTTTGAATGTTTGGATTTACAGGTGGACACTGTTTAAAATATTTGGGGTTTCATTCTGATATGATTTTTGTATTTAAATTAGATCCGAATGCATACTGATAAAGACTTATATAATTTACTGTAGGAACAACAAATAAATACTCGTAGAAACTGCTCTCATCAATCCTCTTCAAGGAATACTAAATATGTACCTGGAATTTCCGACCATATCGTAACATGTAGTGAACAATTTGTTACGGATTAAACCTCATCACAATTATATTCGGAAAACAGCATAAATACTGTTAGAAATTGATCGCATATAACCCCATTCGAAGTGATTAAACTTGTATTTGTAATTGCAGTTGAAAACTGACCTTCCTTTTTACCCATTCAAACAAATGCAAACACATTTAATATATTACTGAAAAAAAACATTAATACTCATAGAAACTGATCTCATAAATCCCTATTTAAACATTATAATTTGTAATCTGCAATTGCAAATCAAAACTGTTCTAACCTAATGCATCTCGTTTCTTATAGAAACACTTGCCCTTTAACGACAAAAAGCCGCACGTTTTACATTAGATACTGTTCTCATAAATTCTCATTGAGATAGTATAAGTAAATGTCTGGATTTACAAATAGATACTGTTTAAAATATTTGGTTGCTTTATTCTGATATAATTTTCATATTTAAATTAGATCCGAATCTTTACTGATAAAGACTTACATAATTTACTAGAGGAACAACAAATAGATACTCGTCGAAACTGCTCTCATCAATCCTCTTGAAAGAATACCAAATGTGTACTTGGAATTTCCGACCGTATCATAACATGTAGTGAACAATTTGTTACTGATTAAACCTCATCACAATTATATCCGGAAAACAGCATAAATACTTTTAGAAATTGATCGCATATAACCCCATTCGAAGTGATTAAACTTGTATTTGTAATTGCAGTTGAAAACTCTTTTTACCCATTCAAACAAATGAAAACACATTTAATATATTACTGAAAAAAAAAACATTAATACTCATAGAAACTGATCTCATAAATCCCTATTCAAACATTATAATTTTGAATCTTCAATTGCAAATCAAAACTGTTCTAACCTAATGCAGCTCGTTTCTTATAGAAACTCTTGCCATTTAACCACGGAAAGGCGCACGTTTTACATTAGATACTGTTCTCATAAATTCTCATTGAGATAGTATAAGTAAATGTGTGGATTTACAAATAGATACTGTTTAAAATATTTGGTTGCTTTATTCTGATATAATTTTCATATTTAAATTAGATCCGAATCTGTACTGATAAGGACTTATATAATTTACTATAGGAACAACAAATAGATACTCGTAGAAACTGCTCTCATCAATCCTCTTGAAGGAATACTAAATGTGTACTTGGAATTTCCGACCATATCATAACAAGTAGTTAACAATTTCTTACTGATTAAACCTCATCATAACTATATTCGGAAAACGGCATAAATACTTTTAGAAATCGATCGCATATAACCCCTTCGAAGCGATTAAACTTGTATTTGTAATTGCAGTTGAAAACTGACCTTTCTTTTTACCCATTTAAACAAATGAAAACACATTTAATATATTACTGAAAAAAAACATTAATACTCATAGATACTGATCTCATAAATCCCTATTCAAACATTATAATTTGTAATCTTCAATTGCAAATCAAAACTGTTCTAACCTAATGCAGCTCGTTTCTTAAAGAAACACTTGTCTTTTAATCACGGAAAGCCGCACGAATTACATTAGATACTGTGCTCATAAATTCTCATTGATGTGGTATAAGTAAATGTTTGGATTTACAAATGGATATGGCTTGACTCATTTTGCTGGTCAATTCGGATATAAACTGATAACAATTTCAACAGCAACTTTACCTAACTCTTATAGAAACTTATTGACCATATAGGTTCTCATAGATACTTATTAATTTTTGATAATTTTCAATACGGATTGATGAGATTTTTTTGACAGGGTATTGTTTTAAATATTCAAATTATTTGCATTTTGTATTCTGATTATTTACAACATAACCAACAAATTTGACAAGCCATACAGCCATAGTGACATTTCACCACAGGTCTAGCACCCAGTGTTGCCAACGAGTAGATTTTAAATACCCGCAAAATCACAAAGAAAATACCCGCATTACCCGCCAACTATATGAATTTACCCACCAAAATACCCACACTGGAAAAACAGATAGGCATTGCAATTTTTTGGTTGTTTGTGGCTTGGTTTGATGCTAAAAATTTTTACTGGTTTAATAGTGATGCTCGTACGAAGGGATGGGAAGATAATAAAATAATAAATACATAATTTAATAGGTATTTTTAAAATAAATATAAAACGCAATGGAAACTTTAAAAAAATAACAAAAATATAAATATAATACATAAATAAATATAATGAGTCGACACAGCGCGCAGCGCCAACCAGTAAGCTCTATATATAATAGTTGTTTTCTTTCGTGCTGAACAAACCGATTGCAATCACTAAACAGCCAATCAAATCGAGGTATTTTTGAAATCCTTGATCTCTATTGGTAGCTTACTGATTGTGTTCACTTTGAACGAGCACGAAGGAAAATAGATAATAAAGTGGACTTGAACAATGACGGAAAGGTTTTGTGTCTCCCTCGCACTTGTTAATCTATGTATTAGGCAACAAAGACAGAGAACCTGCTAATGTATGCTTCACCCCGTATGCGAGAACACTACAGTATGTATAGAGCTCACTAATGCCACATCTAAAAATACCCGCATTTTACCCACGTGGAGCCATTACCCACCAAAATACCCACACATCACTAAAATCCCCGCAATTTGGGTAAATACCCACCAATTGGTAACACTGCTAGCACCTCTAGTTGCTCGATTTTAAAATTGGCGCGTTCCCCTACATGCGCGTGGACTACACTCACTCGTCCTGGACTAGACATAAAAAACCAAACTAAGGTCCATTGAAGTCCATAATGAAAAAATAGAGTGGGTATACTGTATATTCCTCTACTGTGGCTTAAGTTAGTGAAGACACAGACTAAAACAAATTTAGTCTGTGGTGAAGACACGACCAAATGGCCTCCGCCGAATGCCAGAGTCTGCCGCCCTACCACAAACATTTTTAAATATAAATTTACCAAACTTCAACATAATAGTTATACAATTTTTATTATTTAAGTTATATATTCATTATAAGAGTTTTTATGTAACAAAAATATTATTAAACCATACATTGTTATATAACTTTGTTATATTGGCTGAACTTTAAATGTTACAAAATTATTATATTACTAAAACATAACAACATATTGTAACACGATTATGTTATTATTTTATAACAAATGTCATAATATTAACATAACATTAATAAATACTGTTAATGTAACCCATTACTACCAGGTTATATAATATCAATAAGTTTTGTTTGCTGGGTCGCCGCTCTTGGTACTTGCAAAAGAGCAAGTCGCTATACGTCAGTGACATTTGTCCGACGTATAGTAGCATCTGACCATATGATAGTTTACCTCTCACCGTCACTTCATATATATATATATATATATATATATATATATATATATATATATATATATATATATATATATATATATATATATATATATATATATATATATATATATATATATATATATATATATATATATATATATATATATATATATATATATATATATATATATATATATATATATATATATATATATATATATATATATAAATACTAAACATATAAATAAATAAATATTTTAAGCTTATGAGTCAGAAGTATTAGAACTTGAGTTGAATGATCATTTCTACGAAATGTTACGGTTACGTCCGATCCATAATCATTTTCGTAGTTGCTATTTCTATCATATGCCAGTGTATAGAAGACTAGAAGAGTACCTATATATCATCATGCGCTATTAAAATCACTAATCGCCGTGACTTTGTTTCCTTCGTCACTGTTGCTATCGGTGATTTTCTAATCACGGTGATTTAATCACCGGCAGTAAAATATCGCCCATCACTAGTATATTCCTCTACTGTGCTTTGTGTGAGTGATCGACAATTTGTCACATGTGACAATTTTCATCGATATTTGTGAATCGAGTTCCAGAGAAGACCTATACC
Organism: Rutpela maculata; assembly: GCA_936432065.2. Lineage (NCBI taxonomy): Eukaryota > Metazoa > Arthropoda > Insecta > Coleoptera > Cerambycidae > Rutpela > Rutpela maculata. The sequence goes on from OW386289.2 coordinate 70,107,526, forward strand.
AGAAGCGACACTCTGTCTTCCCGCCCAAATTGATTATTTTGTCCTGTGTTTCAGATAGCCATCTTCTTGGTGGTATTAGTGTCAACCTATAATTTTTTTGCCATGATTGCTTGTCGCAAGTTTGTAATTTAATTAACAGTTATTGTAGTTCTGTACGTGTTATGGGTACAAGAGGTGAACCGGGTACGTTGTTAGCGGATGTGGGTAATTGACGATTTGCATGAAAGAAAGTTTGGTAAAAAGTATCATGGCGCACAGTATAATGGTATCACTGCAATTCACTGCACATGTTGACCAACTCGTCTAATTTCCTAACTTTGCAACAATTAAATACCTATAATATAATAATCATAACATTGTTTTCATTATCTTTAATGTTAAACCTACTTCCACTGAATATAAATCATCTTTATTAGGTTGTTTCGTAGTCTACAATATTTAAAAAATGTCAAATTATGCAATTTGTCAATCACTGCTGCCAACTCTTCTAGTAAACTGAGAGTTGGAAACAGTGTTTGACAAATTGAATAATTCGACATTTTTTAAATATTGTAGACTACGAAACAACCTAATAAAGACTATTTATATTCAATGGAAGCAGGTTTAACATTAAAGATAATGAAAACGATGTTATGACAGTGAATTACAGTGATACCATTATACTGTGCGCCATGACACTTTTTACTGAACTTTCTTTCGTGCAAATCGTCAATTAAAGACTAAATAATATTTAATAATAATTTCATTTTTTGAGTGAATATATAATATATGTATAAGGTGATTTGCATATTTTATGCATGAAAATATTCTGAGAAATAAATTAATTTTTTAAATTTTCAACTTATTTGTTTTGATACTTAATTACATTTATTAAATAAAAACTGTTTCCAATATTTCAAAAAAAAAAAAATAATAATTATAGACCTTTGTGCTTGTTCTAATGATATCGTTAATATCTTAAGATCTACTTTTACTCGAAGCAAGTGATTTCCCCCCCCCCAAGAAATGTGACTGGACCGCCCTTGGGGCTATTACCCTATCAAAAAAATCTCATCAATCCGTATTGAAAATTATCAAAAATTAATAAGTATCTATGAGAACCTATATGGTCAATAAGTTTCTATAAGAGTTAGGTAAAGTTGCTGTTGAAATTGTTATCAGTTTATATCCGCATTGACCAGCAAAATGAGTCAAGCCATATCCATTTGTTAATCCAAACATTTACTTATACCATATCAATGAGAATTTATGAGCACAGTATCTAATGTAATTCACGCGGCTTTCCGTGATTAAAAGACAAGTGTTTCTTTAAGAAACGAGCTGCATTAGGTTAGAACAGTTTTGATTTGCAATTGAAGATTACAAATTATAATGTTTGAATAGGGATTTATGAGATCAGTTTCTATGAGTATTAATGTTTTTTTTCAGTAATATATTAAATGTGTTTTCATTTGTTTGAATGGGTAAAAAGAAAGGTCAGTTTTCAACTGCAATTACAAATACAAGTTTAATCGCTTCGAATGGGATTATATGCGATCAATTTCTAAAAGTATTTATGCTGTTTTCCGAATATAGTTATGATGAGGTTTAATCAGTAACAAATTGTTAACTAGTTGTTATGATATGGTCGGAAATTCCAAGTACACATTTAGTATTCCTTCAAGAGGATTGATGAGAGCAGTTTCTACGAGTATCTATTTGTTGTTCCTATAGTAAATTATATAAGTATTTATCAGTACAGATTCGGATCTAATTTAAATATGAAAATTATATCAGAATAAAGCAACCAAATATTTTAAAGAGTATCTATTTGTAAATCCAAACATTTACTTATACTATCTCAATGAGAATTTATGAGAACAGTATCTAATGTAAAACGTGCGGCTTTCCGTGGTTAAATGGCAAGAGTTTCTATAAGAAACGAGCTGCATTAGGTTAGAACAGTTTTGATTTGCAATTGAAGATTCAAAATTATAATGTTTGAATAGGGATTTATGAGATCAGTTTCTATGAGTATTAATGTTTTTTTTCAGTAATATATTAAAAGTGTTTTCATTTGTTTGAATGGGTAAAAAGAAAGGTTAGTTTTCAACTGCAATTACAAATACAAGTTTAATCACTTTGAATGGGGTTATATGCGATTTATTTCTAAAAGTATTTATGCTGTTTTCCGAATATAATTGTGATGAGGTTTAATCAATAACAAATTGTTCACTACATGTTATGATATGGTCGGAAATTCCAAGTACACATTTGGTATTCCTTCAAGAGGATTGATGAGAGCAGTTTCTACGAGTATCTATTTGTTGTTCCTCTAGTAAATTATATAAGTCTTTATCAGTAAAGATTCGGATCTAATTTAAATATGAAAATTTATATCAGAATAAAGCAACCAAATATTTTAAACAGTATCTATTTGTAAATCCAGACATTTACTTATACTATCTCAATGAGAATTTATGAGAACAGTATCTAATGTAAAACGTGCGGCTTTTCGTGGTTAAATGGCAAGTATTTCTATAAGAAACGAGCTGCATTAGGTTAGAACAGTTTTGATTTGCAATTGAAAATTACAAATTATAATGTTTAAATAGGGATTTATGAGATCAGTTTCTATGAGTATTAATGTTTTTTTTCAGTAATATATTAAATGTGTTTTCATTTGTTTGAATGGGTAAAAAGGAAGGTCAGTTTTGAACTGCAATTACAAATATAAGTTTAATCACTTCGAATGGGGTTATATGCGATCAATTTCTAACAGTATTTATGCTGTTTTCCGAATATAATTGTGATGAGGTTTGATCCGTAACAAATTGTTCACTACATGTTACGATATGGTCGGAAATTCCAGGTACATATTTAGTATTCCTTCAAGAGGATTAATGAGAGCAGTTTCTACGAGTATTTATTTGTTGTTCCTACAGTAAATTATATAAGTCTTTATCAGTATGCATTTGGATCTAATTTAAATACAATAATCATATCAGAATGAAACCCCAAATATTTTAAACAGTGTCCACCTGTAAATCCAAGATAATATTATAATGAGAATCCATCACAACAGTATCTAATGTAACGTGTGCGGTTTTCCGTGGCTAAATTTTGAAATGATTTGCAATAAATAAGCTTTAACGGATTCGAACAGTTTTGCATTTCCAGATGAATAGTTTTAATTGTTGGGGATCTATGAGGTCAGTGTAATGTTTTTTTTTCAATAAAATGTGTTTTTATTGGAAAATAAACATTACACAAAGACACTGATCTCATAGATCCCTATTTAACAATTAAAACTATTCATCTGGAATTGCAAATTAAAACTGTTCAAATCCGTTAAAGCTATTTATTAAAAATACTTTTAAAATTTAGCCACGGAAAGCCGCACGCGTTACATTAGATACTGTTCTGATTGGTTCTCATTAAAATATATCTTTAAATGTTTGGACTTACAAGTGGATACTGTTTAAAATATTTGGTTGTGTCATTCTGATATAATTTTTGTATTTAAAGTAGATCCGAATGCATACTGATAAAGACAAATTTTCTATTGGAACAACAAATACATACTCATAGAAACTGCTATCATCAATCCTTTCGAAGGAATACTAAATATGTACCTGGAATTTCCGACCATATCGTAACATGTGGTGAACAATTTGTTACTGATCAAACCTCTTCACAATTATATTCGGAAAACAGCATAAATACTGTTAGAAACTGATCGCATATAACCCCATTCGAAGTGATTAAACTTGTATTTGTAATTGCAGTTGAAAACTGACCTTTCCTTTTTACCCATTCAAACAAATGAAAACACATTTAATATACTTATTACTGAAAAAAAAAACATTAATACTCATAGAAACTGATCTCATAAATCCCTATTCAAACATTATAATTTGTAATCTTCAATTGCAAATCAAAAGTGTTCTAACCTAATGCAGCTCGTTTCTGATAGAAACTCTTGCCATTTAACCACGGAAAGCCGCACGTTTTACATTAGATACTGTTCTCATAAATTCTCATTGAGATAGTATAAGTAAATGTCTGGATTTACATATAGATACTATTTAAAATATTTAGTTGCTTTATTCTGATATAATTTTCATATTTAAATTAGATCCGAATGCATACTGATTAAGACTTATATAATTTACTATTGGCACAACAAATACATACTCGTAGAAACTGCTATCATCAATCCTTTCGAAGTAATACTAAATATGTACCTGGAATTTCTACACGTAACATGTAGTGAACAATTTGTTACTGATCAAACCTCATCACAATTATATTCGGAAAACAGCATAACTACTGTTAGAAATTGATCGCATATAATCCCATTCGAAGTGGTTAAACTTGTATTTGTAATTGCAGTTGAAAACTGACCTTTCTTTTTACCCATTCAAACAAATGAAAACCCATTTAATATATTACTGAAAAAAAAAACATTAATACTCATAGAAACTGATCTCATAAATCCCTATTCAAACATTATAATTTGTAATCTTCAATTGCAAATCAAAACTGTTCTAACCAAATGCAGCTCGTTTCATATAGAAACTCTTGCCATTTAACCACGGAAAGCCGCACGTTTTACATTAGATACTGTCCTCATAAATTCTCATTGATATAGTATAAGTAAATGTCTGGATTTACAAATAGATACTGTTTAAAATATTTGGTTGCTTTATTCTGATATAATTTTCATATTTCAATTAGATCCGAATGCATACTGATAAAGACTTATATAATTTACTATTGGTACAACAAATACATACTCGTAGAAGCTGCTATCATCAATCCTTTCGAAGTAATACTAAATATGTACCTGGAATTTCCGACCATATCGTAACATGTAGTGAACAATTTGTTACTGATCAAACCTCATCACAATTATATTCGGAAAACAGTATAAATACTGTTAGAAATTGATCGCATATAACATACCTTTAAGCAACACGCTTGAAGCATTCTCTACGACAAAATTTTGAGTTTTTATCAATGTTCGAGATGTATTTCGGTAAGATAATTTTTTACTCTCCATTCAATTCGTATTTTCTGATCGAACAAAATTCTAAAAACATTTTTCCATACTTTTTACTTTTAACGGAGTTTTTGGGTGTATTTTCTAATACAATTTGATTAATTGAATCGTTTGCAACATTACCAAACCTTTGTGACATTTTTCTAAATTGATGTTCAATTTGACATTTTGTTGAATTTCAATCTATCATTTGTGCCTTGGCTGATGATAACATCACATGCATGCGTGTTATCGCTGTAATCTTTTACTGATTGGATGAATTTTGACACATGACATGAAATGCAAAATTTTGATTGGTTCCCTACAAACACCGAAGGTTGGCCCTTCATCGGGCCATCACTGGGCCAGAAATGAAACTTCTGGCCCAGTGATGGCCAGCTGATGGGCCGATCTTCGGCGTTTGTTGGGTTATTACATTTAGTAAAAAATTATCTTATAAACATTCCAAATTATCACATTAACTATATCATTTTATGTCCCGACTCTTGGGTAGAACGTAGAAAATCTTCACCAAATCCTTACATCCAGTTAATTCTTACACAATTACTTACAAATTACAAACATGTGAAATGCTTACAAATGTAAGCAATTTTCTATATTATGATATCTGTTATCTATGGCAATTACTGGCAAATCGGCAACACTGGCTAGTACTCAATGTGCTTCCCCCGCTCTCCTGTTATCCTAACCTGAAACGTGCTGATGCGGTGGAACGATGCATTTTTATTTTTTTGTGATATAGAATAAGAAATTCTTCAAAGTCACGTACAGCGTGCAGGTAGCAGATGGTTGTTCAGTTTTAAAATTAAAAGACGCCACTAAAATTATGTTGTACTTTACTTTTATTTTGTATTTTGCTAAATTATATGCCGCGCACCTCTCAATTTTAAATGAATTGAATAGTTGTAATTATAATTCATCTAATGATGATACATCTTTTACAAGGTAAGTGTATATCATATAATTTTATACTGTTACTTCATCAAATGTATAAGTATTAATATATATGTGGGAGGTTTAGTTATAAACTTTTCCGCTGCAGTTGAGGTTGCAATTGCAGCTGGATTGGCAGTTGCAGTTCGTAAAAATTTACAATTTATAAACTGTTGGTGCATGTTTCCCACATGGATTCATTTGTGGTATTATCTTAGGTGAAGACACAAATTCTACAATTTCATTGACTGTTGGCAAATTCGCAGCAGTTGCCATTCGAGTGACGGTTACTTTATAAGTTAAAACAAGCGGTCATGTACTCTTCATAAATGCTATGGGTGTAGTAATTGTAATTATTATTGTTATCTAACAGTGTACTGGCAAAATGCAGATTGACCATTTATATTAATAATTATGTTACTCGATTTCATTCTATTTTTTGTATTAAAGTTAAAACACTGGTATCGATAGATTTCATCAGTATTAAAGTATTAATTGTATCTAGGGTACCTATATGGTATCTGGGCATGATACTATGGAGAGATACGCTCTCATGCAGAATTCCGCTTACCGCAGTCTCCGCTGTTACGTCACTTGAGGGTCAACTAGTTCAGCAGTCATTTTTTTTTAGATGTTAACTAAAATTACCTTAAACGAAGTATTTAGAAGCTTATCCTTCGATGAAATAAAATATTAGAACTCTTGGTTGATTGAGTCAGAAGATAGAGCCAAAAATGTGAGAAAATTGTAAAAATAATAAAAACAATTTTTTCGTTTAATTCGCTCTGACTCAAAAACGGGAGAACGAATTAATATCAAATTTTGATAAGTGTAGAAAATATATTTTTTTCTCATAAACTGTGAAATTTTACAGGTGCACATATAACAAGCGGGAAACTTTTTTATCTTTTGAAATAGATACGAAGCATATCGAGAAGAAATAAAGATAACAGGATGGAGGTAACTTTTTTATTTGAGAAGATTGCTATTAAGTATACAGAACGTACTTCTGGACAAAACGGGGCAGAGAATGGTGTAAAAACTATGTGCTCTGAGTGTTTTTTAAAGAAATTGAATTTAGATTTTCTTGCAGTGTCAAAAAATTAATGAAATTTTTGAGCAAATCAATGAAGTCATTTGTAATAATTACATGAGTGAACACATTGACACGTGCCAACGCTATTAAGTTAAGGAGTGCTGCGAAAATGCTACTTTACAGTTGCAAAATGTATTTTCTCAACAGAAATATTGAAGAATCGGGCAATTTGTCTCGAAGAAAAATTGGTAAAATTACTAAATAATGAAATAAATATTTTTCATTCTGTTTGTCTATTTTCCTGAATAACGGTAGATAAATGCACTCTGTTTCATAATTAAATGAATTAAAGTGGCATATTATTTACTATTACTAAATGAATTAAAATTTGATATTAAATAGCTTCCTAGGTCTTATGGTTTTCGATGTAATTTTAGGCATACATCAAGCACGTGGCTGTTGTGGGCTTGATTTGAAAGTGACGAAAGAGTGACACTATGTGCACAGTAGGTCAACTACTGGTACTCATATCGACTGTTTCCCCTATTTCATAGTACCATCGCATCCGGGTACTGCTGGGTATCTCTCTTACCCCCATGGAAGAGATCACTGGAATAGTAATCTCATATGAAAGATACCCCAAAAAACTTGGTCTTCTTTATTTTCCATCATGCTTTATTCTATCATGGTGCTTCTATAAAGGCAACCTCATTTCTATAGTTATTCATTAATCTTGTTTTCCATGTAAAAGAAGCATCTCACGTTTCCTGAAATAATTGGTTTCAGTTTATAATAATGAATAAAAAAGTTTAAAAGTATCAACACCCAATATGGTATACAAATCATATGAAATGAATAAAACAATATAAAACGTGACACAAATTAGTTAATGAAGTATACTATTGGCGTATAAAAATATGAAAAGGTGACTTGAAAATTTTGCAATACTCTAATATATAAAATAAAATTTAATAGTTCTTGCAGAGCATATTGTGAGAAACTTCTACTTGGCGCCAAAATAATATGAGACTATTATTTTGTAAATTCGTTTATTTGCATTAAACTTGCATTATGCCGTTCATTATATTAACCCGTTCACTGCCACCACCATTGTTTTTAAACCCTCAGCTAAAACTTGCGCAGGTGTCGCTGACAAGTGTTTTATGGCCTATGTGTTCCTATTCTATTCTGAATTGTCAATTTAGCCTGTCGATTTACTTTTTGTAGTGCGCATTCTATTCCGAACGAGTGGCAGTGAATGTGTTAAATAAATAACTAAAACACATTTCAAAATCGACATGCTATGCTTCACCAATAATATAATAATAATAATAAATAATAATTTTACGCCTAGAATTTGGCGATCAGCAGCCAGACTAAGACGCCAACACTCTAAATTTACAGTGATGCTCACGATTAAGCAACGCTGCTTAGATAGGATTCGAATGCTTATGACTATCAAGAAAAAGTTAAATAGGCGAGTATGAAGTATGGAATAAAACGTTGAGTGAAAAGTTTACCAAGAGGCGCAACCGTGTACTTGAAATCGTAGCCCAAGCAGGGTCTGATGTACAGTACGGCGCCACCGGTATTGGGGTCTAAGATCTTAGTCAGTTGCACAAACATCAGTTAGGTTGATGGCATGCACTCATATGGTTCGCGTCGCGTAAATCGTCGCTTTTGATAAACAAGGAGATTTGTCTCTGCGCCAGAGACGGCTCTCATATGGACATAATATTTAAATGCAAACACCTACTGAAACACAGACAAAACAACTATCTTAACAAATTATGCAGATGATACAAACGTCCTTATCTCTGAAAAAACTTTTGCGATGATAGAAGAAAAGACACATGCTAACATGACACAAATTTCAGAATGGTTTAAAAATAATTCATTAGTGCTAAATACGGACAAAACCAATTGCATTCTATTCAGGCATAGTAGAAATGAAAATACCTACCCAGCAGAAATCCAGATTAATAATGTAGATGTTACCTTTGCAAATTCAACAAAATTTCTAGGTGTTACTGTTGATCAGTATATGAAATGGGAGGTCCATGTACAGTTGCTGTGTGGAAAACTCAGCAAAGTTTGCTACTCCATTAAAGAATTAAAAAAGGTTGTAGATGAGAGTACTCTATTAACAGCCTATTATGGTAATTTTTATTCGGTATTGACGTATGGAATATTATTTTGGTGTGGTTCACACAGTCAAGAGGTTTTCAAAATACAAAAACGTGTGGTCAGAACAATGACAGGGAGCAGAGCAAACGAATCATGTCGAGGTTTATTTAGAGCACTTAACATTTTAACTGTGACGGGGATTTATGTATATGAAAGTCTCTGTTTTGTTTACAATAATAGAGAAATCTTTAAAGAGGCTATTATAGACCACAAACACGACACAAGGCATAAAGATAATTTTTGTTATCCCATACACAAGAGTGCTTTGCTCGAAAAGGGCTGTTATTATAAATGTTTGAAATGGTACAACTGCCTGCCCAGACACATAAAAGAAATAAAAACCTTAACACTATTTAAAAAAACAATCAGGAAAATATTAATACAATCTGAACCATACAATTTAAATGAAATTAATGATGCCACCTTCCTATGACTAATCTGTAGTGATGCCAAATAATGAAGTAATGTAATGTCCTTCTTACGTTTAATTTATATTAATAAGTATGTAACTGTTGCGATTTTATTAATGTATTTTAGATTATTTATTTTGTAATTGTCTAATGTTAATGTTATTAATGTGATTTCTTTTTACTTATTAAGCTCATGTTGTTTGACTTGTACAATACAATTCTGTATATTGTCCCTAGTACGAAATATATTCTATTCTATTCTATTCTATTCTAACATTCCGAAAAACGACGAAATGGTGAAATATTCATCATTGCCAGCTACATTGTATTTTTAAATTTAACCTAAAAACGGTAATGATTCTTCCTGTTCTGTTTAGTGTGTGGCGTATTTATTATGTTTATTTTCATAACAATTAAATATAAAAACCCAATGAGCTGCTGGCAACATAAAACATTTTTTTCCCAGTAAAATAAACCATTTTGATATAATATTAAATAATACATAACAAAGAAAATTAAGTAAAAGTTCCATGTACCATGTGCATCACAAATGCGCACAATGTGATAAAGTCACATCCAGTGAAAGTATAGTAACGGCAAAACTGTCATTGTTCAAATAGGCTTAGAATGTCATGAGACGTCGAGATTTTAAATTTGAGCAAAAAAAATTTCTGTTTGCCCGTAACTTTTTTGTGCGCATGTTTACTCTGGAACCGTTAAAGATATTGACTTGAAATTTGATACACGTATGTATTTTAACGAGAACTGGAACTAGATTAAATTTTCATTTTATTCCGTTGAAAGGTAAATTGGGATAAAGGAGGGGTAAATAAGTAAATCAAGCATGTAAGAGTCCATAAAATTGGTATTTAGTATATATAAGAAAAGGTAAGGGCTCAAAAAATTACTCCCATTACCACCCCCACCTCACTATTAAAGGGGGGTGGAAAAGCCTCAACATATTTTTTACTTCATTTGCCCCCTCTACCACCCCCTTCCACTACCCCCTACTACCGATGTGACATATCGTTTTATAGGTTTTTGGAGTAGGCGATTTCAAATATTATGTTATTAAAGTTTCATAAATAATTTTCACATAGTGGAGTGCAATTTTTTTCTTCTTTGTGAGAGACTTGGATAGAAAACGTGGATGTGGAATTTTAAGGTTTATAAACATGTTGCTAAATTGATACCAATGTTTCAAGGATAGATGAGGATATAGCAACGCGTCCTTGCGTGTGTATCTAGCTTCTACGATTTTCAATTAAAATACCATGCAACCTGTTTGGTGTTTCTATTATTTTCTTTATTCTTTAATAAGTGGGTTATCTCGAGTAGTATATAGATGCGCAGTGGATTTCCTCGAGTACTATGGATGCGCGGTGGCTTTCCTCGAGTACTATAGATGCGCAGTACGTTACTCCAAGTAATATGGATGCGCAGTAGATTTCCTCGAATAAAATGGATGCGCAATGGGTTACCTTGAGTAGTATGGATGCGCAGTAGGTTACCTCAAGTAGTATGGATGCGCATTGGGTTTCCTCGAGTAACATGGATGCGCAGTGGGTTACCTCGAGTGGTTTGGATGCGAAGTTGGTTATCTCGGGTGGTATGGATGCGTAGTAGGTTTCCTCGAGTATAATGGATGCGCAGTGGCTTTCCTTGAGTAGGTACTGTTGATGCGCAGTAGGTTACCTATACGGATACGCAGTGGGCTTCCTCGAGTAAAATGGATGCGCAGTGGGTTATCTCGAGCAGTATAGATGCGTTTCCTCAAAGAAAGTGCTTGAAGTAGATTACTTCCACCGTGTAGTCCACGGCACATTTTGATTGTTTATATTTTTGTCATGCCATTTTCTACGTTTTGCTCCCACTTCCAGTATAAGTGTAGTAATTTTGAAAACATTTATTTAAATAAGCTTAGAATGTTATGACATGTCGAGATTTTAAGTTGAAGCAAAAAATAATTTCTATCGCGTCGGTCTCTGACGTTTTGGGTGCACGATTACTCTAGAACCGTTTAAGATATTGACTTGAAAATTGGTACACATATGTATTTTAACGAGATCTGGAATTTGGTATTTAGTTTTTTATTATATAAAAGAAGTTAAAGTCTTAGAAAAATGTTTGGCATTAACTACCCCCATTATCACCCCCACGCGATTATTAAAGGGGGTGAAAAAAAAATTGTGATTTAGTGTGTACAGGAACCAAAGGCCTCAAAAAATTTTCCACTTCATCCACCCGCGTATCACCTCCTACCACCACCCCAACCCCCACTATCGATGTGGCATATCGTTTTTTGGTTTTCATTTAGAAAATTTCATAAACAATTATTTCCACATGGTGGAGTGCAAATATAGTGTTTTCGTTTTGAGAGGCTTGGATAGGAAATCTGGATGTGGAAGTAGTGATTCCTTGGGCTGCGGTTTTCATTTTAAAATGTTAAAACCGCTGTCCAAGGAATCACTACTTCCACACCCTGATGTTCTATCCAAGTCGCTCAAAACGAAAAATATTTTGATACTATATTTGCACTCTACTATGTGGGAATAATTGTTTATAGAACTTTAATTATATAATATTTGAAATCGCCTACCCCAAAAACTCATAAAGCGATATACCACATCGGTAGTGGGGGTGGGGGTGGATGAAGTAAAAAAAAATGTTTGAAGCCTTTGGTTCTTGTACACACACTAACTCACAATTTTATCCCCCCCCCCCCCTTTAATAATGAGAGTGATAATGGCTAAATTTTTTGAGACCTTGACTTCTCTTGTATTTACTAAATACCAATTTTTGTCGTTGTTGTACTTCCACATTTTATGATGAAACTGTTATTTTTAAGATATCACAAAATTATCCATTTTGCACCTTTCTTAACCGTCTTCACCCTAGTAAATTTTGAATATGTTTTAGATGACATTTACCATTACTACTGCCGCAAAAATATTACATGTTGCAATATTTTTCGGGTTTACACCATTCCTTTCTTTAATTCTGCTGAACTGTAATAACCAATTTGTACAAAAATATTTTTTATCCTCTCCCAAATATACTGCTACTGCAGTGATGGGTTCATTAAAAGTTATTTATTTGTTTATAGGTTTTTCTCTGTAATTGCTTTTTTTAATAATTAAAACGAAAAAGCGATTTTATTGGGAAAAAGAGTAATAATTAGTAAACATAATAAAAATTAACTTAATTTGAATATCTGCGGAAAGACTGGTTAATTTTTTTTTTTATTACAAGTAGGTATTACTTTTCCGAGAGCATAGTTTTCGAGGTGATAAAGTATCGCACAAATGGTACACTTCTGAAATCGCTTGCTTTTTTCTTCTGGTACTAGCAAAAAAATATTTTAGTGCGATTTCGTTGAGTTCGATGGTTTTGTGAATATTTCAAGACCTCCCAATTTGCTTACACGATTATAAAAAAGTATATTGAAATTTAGAAGAAGGTATTTTTTGACTTACACAGCAAGAACGGTAATAAGTATAACGAAAATGCACTTTTTATAAAGCATCGAATTTTGTACAAAAAAGTCCCTGAGAGCATATTTTTATCTATTATAGCTCACATGCCAAAGGCGCCCGCGCGCAAACCTCAAAGTAACTGTTTTTCGCGCTGTTCTCCAAGCAGCCCGTTAAAGCAGTTAAATATTATTTGTCCAATGAGAATTTGTGGTCGATTTTTTTATTTATGAATTTCTGATCGCTCTGCACGATGGCGTCCTTCATTTTTCTTAAATATGCGTTTTTTAATGCAAAAAACATTAAAAAAATCGTACATTTGAACTTTTCCACCTTGTAGGAAGTAATTTTCTTTCTTAAAAAAATATATTTATTGTTGCAATATCATTTTGTTTTTATTTATCACATATAAACAATTAATATTAGGACCGAAAAGTGTAATTTTTCATTTTCATCGATTTTTATATAACTGGCACTTGCCGCATATTTTTATTAATTAGTGTTTTTTTCTGTACAATTGTACATACATTTCAATAACACAAAGAATATTTAACTATTTTTTTATTTTATTTCAACATTTTTTTAATACTTGTAACTCCATTATTAATATTATGCATCGTATAAAAAACAGTTTTAAACAGAAGTTACTCATTATATTTTGTGTAATTTAAATTTGACTATTAGCATCGCCGTTTTCTTAATTTTTTGTTTGTTAATTAAGTCGGCGCACGCCAGTGCCACTTGCAGAGTAGCGTAAAAAACAGTAATTTTTATGCTTACACGTGTAGCTCGAAAACTATAGTAGATAAGAATATGCCCTGCGGACTTGTTTGTAGAAAATTCCATGTTGTACAAAAAAAAGTGCGGTGCATTTTCGTATTTATTACCGTTCTCGCTACTCAAGCGCTGAAAGATCAAAAACACCATCCTCGACATTTGCATATTCTTTTTTCTAATTATTTAAAAAAATTGGGAGGTCTTAAACGTACTCATAAATACTATTCCATGAAGCTGAACCGAATAGCAAAATAAAATATTTTTAATTTATCACATTTTTATAAATTTCAGAAATTCAAAATTGTACAAAAATCTCAAAAAAAAAATTTTTTTGAACCCCAAATGGGTCTCGAGGACAAGGAACAATTGCAATTTCGAACAAAACACGATTGTTACAGCGCACAACGTGGCGACTTAAAAGATGAAATGCGACAATAATTGATAGTTAAAGGTTTCTCTTGTTGTTGAATTTTAAGTGAAACTAGTGAAAGAATTATTTATCTAAGATTTTTGTTTGTAAGTTTTTATTAATAAATTTGTTCTAACAGTAGTAACTTGTAAATGTTTTTTATCAGGGCGGCAAGCAACTGTTTGCTACAGGTGCCAAATGCCCTGACGCCGGCACTGATTATAATAATAATAATAATAATAATAATAATAATAATCTTTATTATCCATAGACCACATTACAGTAAATGGTATCGGACTCGTCAAATGATTACTTCAAAGAATAAAATACATAAATAAATGAAGGTAATAAAATACTAAAAGTTAGGTACACAAACTACAGCAAGACAAAAAAATAAAAAAAATAAAACAATATCAAACAGTCAGGTCATAATTACTGGGACTACATAATTAAACATACATAATAAATACATCATATCTCAAAACTGTGTTTCAAAATATTCCCTTACGCTGTAATATACATTATTTAAAAGTAATTCTTTAACTTCTTTTTTAAATGTTCTTATGCTATTTATTTCTTTTATTGTTTGAGGCAGTTTATTATACAGTTTAATACCCATATATCGTGGACTTTTTTCGAAAACAGACAGTGTATGGACTGGTATTGATAAGTCATTTTTCTTCCTGGTTTCATAGGCATGATTATAATTATTACATAAAAATTCATGTAAATTCTGCTTAACAAATATGACTATTTCATATATAAATATACTTGGTATTGTTAATATATGCAGTTCCCTGAAAACATTTCTACAAGATACGGTTTTATTTAATCCTTTTATGTTTCTTACTGCCATTTTTTGGATTTTGAATAATTTTTCTAAGAAATGAAATGAACCCTAAAATATGATGCCATATTTCACCCGGGAGTAAAACTGAGCATAATAATAGGAAAGAACAACTGATGTGCTAGTAAGTTTGTTTAATCTGTATAAGGCAAAGCATGTTGAAGAGAGCTTTCTGCACAAATGGTCAATATGTATTTCCCAGTTTAGGGCATTATCAATATAAATACCTAGAAAACGTGTATGCTGAACTTGTTCAAGTGATTTACCATTAATTTTTATGGCATCATATAACTTATCGAGGAATTGCATAACAGCTGTCTGAGTGGACCTTTTTGCTCGAAATCCATGTTGAGCATCAGACATTATGTGGAACTTATTAATAAAGTTTATCATTCGAGAATACACTACTCTTTCCATTATTTTTGAAATAGTTGACAGTAAAGAAACTGGACGATAATTATCAATTATTGTTGTAGACCCTTTCTTATGCAAAGGTATTACTTTAGCTAACTTCAAGTTATTAGGGAATATACCCTCAGATAAAGATCGATTTATTAGGAAAGTCAAAGGCTCTACAATATAGTTGGCAACTACCTTCAACATCTTTGCACTAATATTATCCACTCCAGAAGAATTTGATTGCTTGAGATCCATTATTATGTTAAAAATTTCAGTTTCTGAAACAGGTCTAATAAACATTGTTGGGTATTGCAGTTTTATAGAAAAAGATGTAAAGTTTGAATTTTCAAAGTTTTGCCTTAAATTTACTGGTAAATTTATGAAGTATTGGTTAAAAGAATTAACGATTTTATCTACATCACTTTCCATATTATTGTCGATTTCGATTTCTTTTATAGAATTCTCCTTTATTTTTTTCCCCAAATTTTCATTTATGATTGACCAAGCTGCTTTCGATTTGTTACTAGCCCGATTATAAAACTGGTCATTACATAGACGCTTAGCTGCTGCGACTACTTTCTTATACATTTTTTTATATGTCCTATAGTAATATATGTGGTCTGGATTGTCAGATTTTCCCAAACTTTTATCTAATAATTTTAATTTTTTTGATGAAGTAATAATTCCTTGGGTAACCCATGCCTTCCTATTTTTATTCAGACTAACTTCTTTAAAGGGATTGCGCCGGTCTACAACCTGCGTGGAGAATTATAACTTTTAATAAATATATTATGTACCCTCGTTCGCTGGATATCAACGTCCAGTATTTCTATTCGCGGTTCGCGCAAAATAACACCGCGCGGTGGCACCACAAGTCAACGAACAATATGTGGATAGGGACGTGGGGGAAGCGTGATTGAGCGAGATGAACATATAGGAACCGTTTTGGCCGTATAGTTGCATATCTTATAGACTCTTCAATCAACGAATAAAATACATTCTTCCGTACGAACCAAGAGCCACAGCGTGTTGTTGATAATACACTGACTGTAACCGATGTCGAAAGCTTCTGGAAAGAAATTTGCGAAACAACGCATCCGTTTAATAGCACCAAGAAGAGTTTTCAATACGTGGTTGAATGAGGGGCAGCAGATTTCCGACTTGTTTGCCGAGAGAATGTACTGTGCTCAGCCCTAAAGAGAGTGATCTCACTGACCCAAGGAATTATGGGCCAATCACCTTATAAGATATTTACACGTATCCTGTATGCTCGCACACTAAGGCAGGTCAATCCAGTCTTCCAGCATATATAAGAGCAGCGTGGCACCAAGAAAGACATGGCAGGACAGCCTGCTGTTAGACCGCTGTATTACACAGGACTCTCTGCAATATAAGTGAAATCTATCGATGGCCTAGATTGATTATTGTAAGGCATTAGACACAATATCACATGAACTATTGTTACATTTGCTCAAATGTCTTGCAGTCACAGAGTCACTAGTGAGATGCATAGAACAACTGCTCCTACTGTGGAGGGCTCGCTATAAAATCAAGTGCACAGCGAGTTACAGTAGAGCAGGTGACATTCAAAAGGGGAGTTTTCCAGGGAGAGAGTGTCCCCTCCTCTTTTGAATTTCACTGCTGCCGTTATCTGTTGAATTTCGCCAAACCCGCAGGTAGCACTGTATACTACTATGGGCTACGTCAGGGGCGGCTCAAGGTAAATTTTACACCCGGGCGGGAGCACTTTTTGACGCCCTTTCAGGGACGTACTTCATACTAAAGTACAAGGATATCCCTTTGGACTCCACGATCACTACTTTTTATCGCCTCGTGGGGGGGGGGAGGGGGAGTGCAAATAGAAATCCGAAAAAAAAAATTTTCGCCTCATGGGGGGGGGGGGTGCTATTT